>JASFAT010002648.1:0-600000 GCA_031353405.1 Baronia brevicornis | reverse complement strand
AAACTGTATTTGAAAATTTCTAATTGTAATATTAAATGCTACTATTACAACAGCATGTTGCTGACGCGACTCAAAAAACTTTATCCATTCATGAAGCGTCCAACGCACACACATACAATCGGGTATATAAAATGTATTGGCGTGATGCGTGTACGTAGGCAGCTGCGCGCGCATCAACTGTGTTTAAAGTATGTCTATAGCTATATTCATAGCTTTAGATATACCTTAAGCATTAGCATGTTGCTGACGTGAACCCACAGATTTTTCCCGTACCCAGAGTCGAGTAACAAGGCTACAGAAGTTTTCACTTCAACTACATTCTTCTCTGTGCATTCCAAGCTGTTTCACGTTAAAGCTTGTGTCATTATACATAATATAATATGCCGATCCGTGATAATGGATTGATTCTAGTACAATGTTGCACGACTGCTTTGGAGAACTGACTTTCTGACTTTGGATATAATATCCACTTATTATTATTATTAAGTTATAAAGGATAAAAGGGTCATAACCTTTTATCCTTATTTATTTCTGCGGAGATACGCATACTAGAAGAAACTATTTATTTACCTCTAAGGACGGCCCTTATAAATCATTAGTTTTATTACAAGAACATTGCTCAAAGAGAAAGTCGATACAACCCAAGTACGTCTCGGGGCAAATTACGTGTGATACAGGGCTGCGAATGGCGGTACAAAGTATTTAGTGATATAAATAACATTAAGTTACTACGTCACCAGACGCCGTGAACTGTGTTCATTAGACGCGTTGCAGGGCCTTTCAACTGCCTCATAGAGAGGCAAGGGATAAACGCTAGCGTTGGACGTTACCACGACAAAAATATAAAAATGTCGTCACGTCATCCCACCAGAACACGACTTCAGCTTAAAAATAAATTCGACATTCCGAATTAATATAATCTTTATAGAAAAAATACATTACATATAAAAATACCCACTCCAATAAATTCTTTACTTAACGGCTTGCGCGACCACTTAAACCCACGAAACATATGTAACGTATACATATATATATATATATACGTAGGCCTCCACCATGGAGCGCCACCTAGCCCGATCTTCGGCTACACGCATCCAGTTTCTGCCAGCCGCCCTGCGCAGATCGTCGCACCATCTAGCTGGGGGGCGTACCACACTACGTTTACCGAGACGCGGTCTCCACTCCAGCACTCGTTTGCTCCAACGTTTTTTGGATCTCCAACAAACGTTACTGTATACATATATACTATATATAGTATACATATGTAATAAATCAAATACGGGAACACATTATATTATGTTATTAACAACATTTCAACTAGTATTATTTGTATAATAATTTTAAAAAACCAAATAGATTAAAAACAGACATGCTTTATACAAACAAATTTTATATTTAAATTATTAAATATATCACCTAGACAACTTGATAAACTTCATTTATTGTGTAAATACAAATAAAAACTTTCACTTTTTTAAATGTGTTTTTAACGTCGCTCGCTTCTTATAACTTGGACCACAAAAGTTCAAAGTTGTGCGCATTACGCAAAAGTGTCGTTGGTGAATGGCCGAGTAATAATTTGGATCGTGGATCGTGCCTGTGAGGATTTTACGAGCCACCGTCGAAAGTTCCAGCAATAAAGTGAAAGTGGAAAATTATGTCTCGAGGCTTTAGTGAGGAGGATTCGTCTGCACACCGAGGTTTACCGTCTGGAACATATTATATCTCCTTTACCGGTCTGAACTGAGTCATTATCCCATGAAAAATATCGGATTTTTTTTTAAGCTACAAAATGTACGTGTAAATAGATCACGAATACCCGGATATTTTTTATTCATATAAAAAGAAGACTAATATTATTATATTTTTTTCTGTGCTGCGTTTAGCAATATTTCATCAAATTTTCCGACCCGACCGACCGATTGGCTCAGTGGCGGGGCCCTCCGCCCGCGGAGTCAATGGTCGCAGGTTCGATTCCCGCATCGGAACAAATATTTATATGGATTTATAAATGTTTATTCCGCGTCTGGTAACCCCCCCAATCCGCATTTCCTTTCCTGCCCCTTCCTTTCTTTTCTATCCTTTCCCTTCCTCTCCGCCAATCCACGGTCTGCCGTGCCAATGGATGCGTGGCTAGGGGCGAGCCTAGTCGAAAGCGTGCCGATCGTCCCGGGGTCGGGCTCCCCCGGGGACTATGGTGCCTTACCTCAGCATGCAGGGCTCTGCTGGGGCTGACCTTCATCCTCCCTTGCGGCTCGTGGGATTCACTAAGACGAATTTAATATACCTAATTTGTCGAAAAATGACGGCGACGTGGTTCGCCACCCGTCACGTCCTGATTCTCACGAGGGCGAAAAGCGACCAATGACGAGCCGTTTCGCTGCGATGAATGGCAGCGGATGTAGCTCTGTGGTCTCTTTCAACCCCTGCGGGGGATAGGCGTGAATATATAAAAAAAAAAAATCATATATCTATCTTCAGAATAATATATAAAATCACGTCCCCCGTTTTCAGACAATATATTGTAGCAACCACTAGTCAGATACCCTTGAAATTCAATAAATAACAGTCACGGTATTTTGCTCTATTCGTATATGTAAATTGACTCTTGACATTTGTGGTCTATTGGCTAAGAAAGAACAAAGCTATTTTAGCTTTGTTCTTTCTTTTTTCCCTCAAAAACAGCCGCTCCACGCGAGCTCTTTGAATATTCTCCTAAAGATTGGTCCGGATCACTTGCTGACGCGCTTTGATATAACTAAAATAATCACTAATGAAACATAAGTCTCTCGCAAAGCGCACAACCCAGTCCAATCTTCAGCTTCACGCGTCCAGTTTCTATCACTCCATCTGACTCCACTCGTCGGCTCCAACGGTTGTCGGTTCCTCAACAAACCAGCTCATTGCCATTAAAGTTTTGTAGCTAAGAGAGCTGTGCAAATCCATTAGGTTCTACACTTCGATTTCACCGTGTCTTCTTTTACCATTAATAAAAATTCGTTACTATTAAAAGAAGACAGAATTTTTTTTGAATTGCCTTTAAGGAACGTTTCATTATAGGAGTAGGAGGGGGGTGCTTTCGGAACTCAGGCCGCTCACCGTAAGAAACGCGGTAACTAAGCTACCACTCAGACGCCGGTTTTCTGCGGGAGTGTGGCACTTCCCCGGGCGAGCCGGCCCATTCATGCTACAGACAAATATTATACAATTCTTGACAAAGCATTCGTCTGCAGCGTGGCTCTACCACTAGTTCTTCGTTTCTAATCTAAACAAGTCGATAAACTCCATTCATAATTCCGACGGTCGATTGGCACAGTGGCGAGGCCCTCCACCCACGGAGTCAATGGTCGCGGGTTCGATTCCCGCATCGGAATAGACAAATATATATATATTTATATATATATATATATATATATATATATATATATATATATATATTTCCTTTCTTCTCTATCCTTTCCTTTCCTCTCCGCCAATCCACGGTCTGCCGTGCCAAAGGATACGTGGCTAAAGGCGAGCTTAGGTAGCGGATGGAGCTCTGTGGTCTCTTCCAACCCCTGCGGGGGATAAGCGTGAATATATAAAAAAAAAATTATTTTTTTTATCGGAATTATCCGATATACAACCGTAAATAAAAGTAATTCGAATTCATTTAAAGATCTCTCGTCTAATGTGAGTTCAGTTTTATAAGTTCTTGAAGTTCACTGTATTGTAAATTACAAAATTCACTTCGGAGCTTGCTTTACAAACGACCATCGCTACAATGAAGACCCTTTTGTTATAGTTCAGATTTCGTAAAATAAAGGACTGAAAATGTTTCAGACTTAAGCCGTTCGAAACGAAGTTGTTACTCTCCCGAAATAGTTGTTCAAATTACTTTTGAGACTGTGACTTTGTTTAAGAGTTGTCGATTGTAATTTTAAAAAAATCCAAGGCAATCATGAGGGCCGCCGACAGAAGTGAAAACTTAAAATTATATTTTGAAATTGCAAACTAATTGTAATATTAAACGCTGCTATTACTATAGCATGTTGCTGACGCGACTCACAAAACTTTATCCGTCCATAAAGCGTCCAACGCACACACATATACAATGTGTTGGCGTGATGTGTGTACGTAGGCAGCTGCACGCGCATTAACTGTGTTTAAAGTATGTCTATAGATATACCTTAAGCATTAGCATGTTGCTAACGCGAGCCCATAGATTTTTTCCCTCCCAGGGTCGTGTAACGTGGCTATAGAAGTTTTCACTTCAAAAATGGTGTATGATACTGTAATCCAGCAAACTGTAGGCAGGAATTTGAACAGGATAGAGAGTAGGGACATCTTGTTGTATCAGAGGCCCGACCCACTTAAATATAAAACCAAATTCGAGTAACGAATTGGGAATTCCAACTCGTCCTGGGTTTTTTCAATTTACTAAAAGAAAATAGACCTCTATTCTATATCTTCCATGGGCGCCCTTGAGATGTGGTACTGTAGGCGTTTGCTTAGAAAAAAATGGACTGCTCACCATACTAATGTTTTGAAAGAGCTACGCATCAAACTAAGACATTGGTCGATTGTGAAAGTGCGAATACTTAAAATGTTCGGACATTTTTTTACGGGATAGGAGGGCAAACGAGCAAGCGTGTCGCCTGATGGAAAGCAATCAACGCCGCCCATAGACAACCGCGACAGCGCAGGAGTCGCGGAAGAGTTGCCGGCCTTTTAGGTATGTATAGGCTTGTGTTTTGAAGGTTCCAATGTCGTATCGGTTTCGGAAAGACCGCCGAGGCTAACTGGTTCCACATACTGGTGGTGCGTGGAAAGAAGTTACGAGAGAAATGCACCGTAGTAGATCGCCACTCATCCAAATGGCATCATATATCTGCGGCGAAGGCTCACTGGAACGGTCAGTGGTACAAGGTAGTGCGGACGAGTAACGTTCTCGATGACGATTACCCACAAGATGGACAGACTTGATCAAAGCTTCAACTAAGTATTCCATGAGTGACTGTACTTGCTGTGCCACGGATAGAGTGAGACGGAGAAGCCTCGCTGAGGTCGTCATCAATTTTTATACGATCCATAATCCGAAATCCGACAGGAATACGACTATTTTTTTTATGGGATAGGAAGGCAAATGAGCATTGAATAGAACGAGGGTTGGGCCTCTGGAACTCACCGCTCACCGTACGAAGCGTGATAGCTAAGCTACCTCTCAGACGCCGGACTTCCGGACGCAGATTTCCCCGGGCGAGCCGGTCCATTCATGCTACAGACAAATATCATGCCATTCTTGACAAAGTATTCGTCTGCAGCGTGGCTCTACCACTATGAAAACTAACTTCACTAAGTAGAGATATCTTTCCACGAATATAATACGACACAATGACAAGTTGATAACCTCTTCACCTCAGTCGGCTATAAGCGAGGGTACAAAGCGGGGAGGGGAGTAAGATGCATCCCGACTGAGCAACAGGTCCCCGGGGACCCTAAGCCGCGGTCCGTGATAGTAATCGGATCGTATTTATGACACCGCTTTCGGGGTCGGAAACTTCCGGTGGAGATTTGAAATATGGCTATCGGCTTATAATTTAACCGAATAGAAATTGTGGATTTTATACGAAAGAAGAAAAAATATATCACCTTATAAACGACACGTGTTTCGCCCCAACACGAGGCATCTTCAAATACAGTAGACTCTACGGAAGACAATCGAAAAGTCTCGTGTTGGGGCGAAACACGTGTCGTTTACAAAGTGGCAAAGCTAAGCTACCACTCAGACGTCGGTTTTCTGCGAGGGTATAGTATAGTATATATAGTAGTAGTAGTATAGTATTGTAGTTCCACGGGCGAGCCAGCCCATTCATGCTGCAGACAAATAATATGCCATTGATGACGAATTGTTCGTCTGCAGCGTGGCTCCACCAATTGTATATACTACTAGACTACATATTATAACATGTTTAGTGTGGTCGAGCCGATCGATTGATCATTTTGATAATCTGCAGTAAGATTGCAGATTCACTGCAATGTCACAAACAAACAATCGTACTCCATTATAACACTCGACGCAAGTAGAATTCAATTCATCTTAACTCTCCAACTCTACGGGGAGAAATCCTTACTATTAACTAGGGACTAGCAATCACGGTGAAGCCAACTTCACACAATGAAGTGGTAGACGAACAAAAGTAAAGCGCACCTCACACCGGTGCGGTCTCGCCACAACTTTGCGTCTTATCTCAGAAGTCGCATAACTTAGGAATGCAGCTTTTTATTGCAAGAACTTCTTGCGGTTTCAATGCATAATAATAAACCGAAGTTATGTGAATAATTCAAAACTGCCTTTATGTATATAATACAAATAATTCTTTATTTGCATAATGTGAGGTGTAACAAGATGAAAAAAGACGTTTAAAAGCTTCATCACATCGCCAGTTGTGGCGTACAAATTTCATTAATTATTTATATATAAGTTTTATAATGGCAACTCTATAATACATAAACTATATACACGTATAGACACATAGAGATCTAAATACATAAGTCGCTTTTGGTTACAAAGCATTAAATTATTAATAATTATTAATACATACATTCGATCCAACATTTAAAGCAAAAAATATAACGATAAGTTTAAAATTTCAAAATACTGGTTTAAATTTTTACCTTTATATATATATATATATATATATATATATATATATATATATATATATATATATATATATATATATATATATATATATATATATATATATTGTATATAAACCGTGACATAATAATTATCCGAGAAAATTAAGTAATATATTCAGTTATCGATATACATTAAATTTGGCGAAGAAAAAAAATTTTTATTTTTATAAAATATTTATTAAAAATGTCCTTAATATACACCAAAAATTATACAACAAAAAATCTTGCTAATTCAAATAGACATCATTATCATTCCAATATGAACTGCACCCAAACCAACCTAATTTGGTCGCGTAATATTTACGTACGGAAGGGATAACTATGAATGAAAACAATTTACGCAACCTGCTGACAAAAGACGTTTTTTCTCTTTCGCACGCGCTGTTGCCATACTTATGAATACATGCGTCTCATGCATAGTAGTAAACAAATACAACGAAGATGGCGTACAAGTATTTGATGCATTTACAGGATTTCTTTGAAGTCATACAATATTTTTGTATGAACGCTATAATATTTGAATGTTACTTACTGACATACATATTTTTACGAACGCGAATTTTAGTTTTCTCGGGTAAAAGTCACGGTGTATATATTATACATATTGAAAGATCGTTTCTGCCGACTCTACGTTACAATTCAACAAAGACTCGGCACAGACCGAGCCGTCGACTTAGTTACAGATAAGTGTTACGTGCCTTGTTCATATCCGACGTGGTTTCCTTACACGATTTCCTCACTTGATGTGCTCCTACAGGTGTAGTGGGAACAAGGGTTCTTACAATTCTTTGTGTGTGTACCTAAAGAGATTATCATTACGTACATGTATCGTATATTTCTTTATACAGGGTGGACACTTAGAACTTTTATTTAGCTAAGATCTGCGACAAGCAAACAAAAACATAAAATTAATTATGTGTGTTTTTTCTACTGGATGATGTGGATTTACTTAAACTAAATCTTACCGAAAAACAATAACCGTCAAGACTTCACGGTTGTCTTACGTAGAGTCTACTATACCTGATGATGCCTCGTGTTAAGGCGAACACGTGTCGTTTGCAAAGTGGAAAAGTGGTAGTGTGTGTTTGGTGTTGTGGATATTGGTTTGGAGGTGGAGATTTGCTGACGGCCGTTTTACGGTAAGATTTAGTTTAAGTTCCCTGTAAATCCACATCATCCAGTAGAAAAAACACACAATATTAATTTACTGTTTTTGTGTGCTTGTCGCGGATCTTAGCCAAGTAAAATTTCTAACTGTCCACATAGTAATGGGTTTTCGCAAAGTAACGCCTGACTCCATTAATCATCTTTATAAAGGTATCCGGTAAAAATTGTAAAGGTTATAAATAAAATTAAACAACTTTTACGAAGAACAAAAGGGCGGGTTTGTTTTTGAAGTGAAAACTTCTATAGCCGCGTTACACGACTCTGGGTACAGAAAAGAACTATGGGTTCGCGTCAGCAACATGCTAATGCTTAAGGTATATCTATAGATATGAGTATAGCTATAGACATACGTTTTTAATTTCTTTTCAGATCCTCCATACTACTTAACGTGAAAACCAGATTCATGTTAATAATTTTAATTCAAAAATTTCATAATTTTAAATAATATTACAATTTATTTTGAAAATTTCAAAATACAGTTTTAAGTTTTCACTTCTGTCGACAGTCCTCATGACTGCCTCCGATTTTTTTTTCTGATTTGTGTTCGCGGATCTAAAAAGTTAGTTTGCCTGTCCATGTCTATTATGGATTTTTGCAAAGTGAACGCCTGATACCATAAATTATTTCCTGTATTAAATCTATACCATAAACATTCCATTACATTTATTGTTTGCAGAGAGGACGACAGAACTTTGAGTGTTTTTGTACTATTTATACTGTGATACAGTTAAATATTTTACCTCTTAAAAATAAAACAAAAAAAGTATTCATTCGTTACGACATGAACCACTCACAGCAGTTTGCTCACGTTAAAACAATTTTATTCCAAAGGTTACAAAGTTTGTTCGCTTTGAAACTTTTTCTAACGGGCAATACCAACTCCAAAATTAATTGCCTGGGTTCGTTTGTGACTGGCTGGATATTTATTTTGTGTTTTATAACTATGCTTAAAGGAATTTTAATAAATCTAATTTATTATAGTAAAAAATGACGGCCACGTGGTTCGCCACCCGTCATGTCCTGATTCGAACGAGGGCGAGAAGTCTAACGAAAAGCCGTTTCGCTACGATGAATGTGAGAGGAAGGATGGATGAAAAGGTGGATGAATGTGGTGGAAGCAAGGAAAGTGTGCTGGGATCGTAACCCCTACGGGAAACAGACGTAACGATATGTATGTATGTATGAATTTTCCCGCCAACTTACATCAACGACGTGTTTTTATAATATTTAATTTTCATAATCTTAAATTATTTTCATTTATATTATTTAATTGTGGTGGTATATTAAATAATATAGTACGATTAAGGTGTATAAGTGAAGTGATATAAAATAAATAAGTGTATCGTGACTTTTTAAGTTGACCGAAAAAATCCATAGATTTTGGTAGAATAGCCACCATTTTATCAAGACGTCACTAGTTACATTTTAAGAAATTTGATGTTATCGTATTTTACTTGAAACTGGCACAATTGTTATAACTAATTGCCATCAAAGAAAAAAGAAAAATAAACTATGCCTAATATTCCAATTTTAAATATAAACTGTGTATGTGTGTGTTGTGTGTATACACATATATTAAATCAGTTGTGTATGAATTATGATTTAAAATGTACACATACTGTGTTACTTCAGAATAAATAAACGTATTTGTCTGTGTGTCTATCTGATTTCTAACAGGAATACTAGATAAATGTATAAATGCATGACATGTTACATCAAATCATTACACAAAAGTCTCTTCTAGAACTGTTTTATCAGCCGAAATACATTATCCACGATAACTTCATTACTTCACAAGCCTGTAGTACAAATAGGGTAAGTAATCAGGCGGCGTTGTACTTGGCTGAGGCTTGGCAGCGAGCCAAGTGGCACACTAGTTGCAGAGATCCTTTGCTTCGTAACTTGCACTCGTGTTATGTTCCAATTGGCATTAGTCTAGTTCGCGACTTTAGCAGCGATACTTTTTTTTTAAATCTATATACATAGTGTTACAAACATACATTCCATCACGCCCGTTTCCCGTGGGGGTAAGCGGCGACCACAGACTTCCATCTGCTACGATCCCGGCACACTTTCTTTGCTTCATCCGCACTCATCACTCTCTTCAAATGAGCTTGTCAGATAAGGTCACTTTTGACCTGGCTTTACTCTAGAACTTCAGCGATTAGGACAAGGTATACACTCCTTGGTCTTCCCTTACCAACCCTTCCATCTTCATTGTAAAGTTCTTTTATCCATCCTCTCTATGTGCCCAAACCATCTTAGCATCCCTTTCTCAACTTTTGTCACGACAAAGTAATAGACATAGCACTTTTGACTTTTATGTATGACGTTGACATAATTAGGTTTTTAAATAAAATATGGATACTATATCATCAAATATATATAATTTATAGTCCATACATACATATGGTCACGCCTGTTTCCCGTATGGGTAGGCAGAGACCACGGATCTCCATCCGCTACGATCCCGGCACACCTTCCTTGCTTCCTCCACACTCATCCAAACTCCTCTCACATTTATCGTAGAGAAACGGCTTTCCGTTAGTCGCTTCTCGCCCTCGTGGGCATCAGGACGTGACAGTTCTAACAAATTAGGTTCATTAAAAGTCGTCGTTGTGAATCAAGGGAGGATGGAAGTCAGCCCCTGCAAAGCCCCGCATGCTGAGGTAAGACACCATAGTACCTGGGGGAGCCCGATCTCGGTACAGTCGGCACGCTTGCGACTAAGCTCCTAATCACGTTATAGTACACCTATGTACCCCGAATTGCACAGAAAAAATACATATTATAATTCCATATATTTCTCTTTTTTCAAAGTGTATTGTAAGCACAACTCTAACTATCTGAACTATTGCTAGTGTCACTAACCGATCTAGACAGACAGACTTCTGACGCTGACATTTAACGTTGAAATGTCTAGGTATATAGTAAATTAAAAACGATACAATATAAGACAATAACGAGATATAAGTCGGGCGAAGCAGAAAGCGCGAATGAAGTCCTTAGACTACCTAATATAACAAAAGTTGTAAGCAAAGCCCTCCCGCACGCGTTCTGAGTACACGCGAAGAAACTTCGCAGACTCTATTTGCATGATACTTACGTTTCAGCGATGTCTCATTATTTGGAAAGGACTACGAAATGTTTTATTTGTACAAAGTGTGACTTGCATATAATAAATATATTAAAAAAATAATTTTAATGCAATAGCAATTTTTGTGAATATATATGACTGTAAAAAGTTGTTTTTAAATGTATAAATATGCACTCTCGTAACAAATTTTGCGCGAGATTAGAATACGTCCACTACCACGAAGCACCAAAAACACACTGATGCGCGCGGCAGTTTTGCGCTGCGGCGCAACTTTCGATTCAGACTATCGCAACACTTTTGCGCCGCTTAGCACTGTAACGGTTAAGTATGCAGTCAGGAACTTGTTCTTTTGGATTCGGTGAATATATTACATGGCTCAGTTGTTTTTAATTCTAATGTACTGTATGTGTATTTATGTGTATGTGTATATGAGTAGGAGTAGTTATATATATGGATGTAGGTGTATATACGAGTGTGTCAGTATGAATGTCGTCACTGTGGTCGGCGATCTGACGACGTTGGTTCTCGCTGAAAACCAGCGCCGGGTGCTCCAATAGTGCACCCGGCATATGTTGAGCAAGAACCATTTTATGACACTCGTTAGATTAAAATTATTTTCTTTTGGTCATATTGGTACACATATATGTATGTTTATGTACGTGAAATCGCAGGAGGGTCTTCACCAGTGTTCATTCTGAGAATCGTGACCGTGTCGATGGAAATCAAACTCAATGTTACAGTCTTTGTAGACAATGGATTATAATTATCTTCAGTACATTTCACTTTATTATCAAGAATGGCATAATATTCGTCTGTAGCATGAATGGGCCGGCTCGCCCGGGGATGTACCACACTCCCGCAGAAAACCGGCGTCTCAGTGGTAGCTTAACTACCGCGCTTGGTACAATGAACGGTGAGTTCTGGAGACTCAACACCCTCCCCCTACCCACTCCCCACTCCCCACTCCCCTCCCAGTCCCATAACGACACTATTCTTAAAAGTCGGCAACGCTTCCGTACTGCTTATGGCGCTGAAACCTTGGACTATTATGGAAGATAGGAAGATGCCTTGTATACACCCATGTAAAGAAAAATAAAGTCACAGTGTGATATATGTCCATTGTAAAGTATATAAACGAAATTCAAAACAACCTTGGAATAAGTAATAGACTTGGAGAAGGAGTCCCTTGGGTTATATAAATTGCTAGATTGGACTTCTTGCAACATAAAGTCTATACATTAACTTCTGTGACATTAACTTCTCGTCGTTTCGTCTATTAGAATGAACAAACCGACAGACAAATGAACAGATAGACCCTAAAATGAATTAAAATATTCTTTATTTACATTTACATTCATAAAAAAAATACGTAATTTTTTTGTCAAAGTCTTTGTCAAATTTTTCTTCATTTTAATTCATATCTAAAGTCCTTTTTTTTATAGGATAGGAAGGCAAACGAGCAGGCGTGTCACCTGATGGAAAGCAATCAACGCCGCCTTTAGATACACACAGCGCCATAGGCTGTGCGGAAACGTTGTCAACCTTTAAGGAAAGTGTCACTATGTGAGTGGAAGGGGGAGAGGAGGGGAAGGGAGGCGGAGGGAGGGGGAGGGGGAGGGAAAGGGGGAGGGAAAGGGGGAGGGTGGGGAGGGGAGGGGAGGGTGGGGAGGGGAGGGGAAAGGGGAGAGGAGGGGGAGGGGTGTTGGGCCTACGGAATTCAGCCGCACACCGTACCAATGTTTCTAAGAAACGTATGTTTCTAAGAAATAATGCGTTACAATGTAAAGTACAATGTAAAGCTAGACAGTCCCCTCTGGAGGTGTTGGAATGGTGCACATGTGGCTGCAGTGGTTGCTAGGCAAGTTTAAGACTATTTTTATTTCCGAAATAACTAACTAACTAACGTAGGTTTTAATATGTTAATGTAATTTTGCTCTTAAAATTAAAATTAAAAATTGTAAAATCGCACATTAATTTAATATAAAATAAAATGTAAAATTAAATTATCTCATTACTGTTTTAAAATTATTATAGACATATATTATTATTCTCAAATTTGTAATGGTTTATTAATGTATTATATTTTAATGTTTTTTAAATGTAAAATATATTTTTATAAAATTTTGTAATTTTACGAACACTAGATTATAAGAAAGATTGTTACTAACGATATATGGGCTAGTCCTGAAATAAAGTTTTATTATTATTATTATTAAAAGGCTTTGCCGCTGAATAATGCTCAATTGTCTATCCATTAAGAGCAGTTTACATGCCTGTAACTTTACACAGTATCTATGTTGTTAAAGCAAAAGAAATTATTTTAAAAAATGAAACTACATCTGTTCGCGAGCTACGATCGAAACATTACACATCTCCAAGGATCACTACCAACGTATATCGTGTTGGCGCTCGTCCAAAGTGTAGTTGAGACGGAGTTTCGTCTTGTCACTTAATAGTTTTAGCTCTATTTCGGTTAAGGCATTGCCACACAAATATGAAGTAATAAAAATAAAATAAAAACACACGGATTTCTGTTTACATTGACTAAAACACCAATCGCAGAATTTAAGTCTTAAAAATATTTTAAAAAAGAAAAAATAAATTTCTAGTCATCTAAAGTGATTTTGTGTATCGATATCGAAAAAATGCCGAAATCGAGCATCTGGTAGCCCAACCTAATGTAATAGGAGTGACTAAAGCTCACCGACGTTGGCTGGGCCACGTGGAGAGGATGGGGGAGGATCGCGCAGTCAAGAGAGCATATGTGGGTCGCCCAACTGGACGACGTCCTGTGGGGCGGCCCAA
The DNA here is from genome assembly GCA_031353405.1 of Baronia brevicornis. NCBI lineage: Eukaryota > Metazoa > Arthropoda > Insecta > Lepidoptera > Papilionidae > Baronia > Baronia brevicornis. The sequence goes on along the minus strand of JASFAT010002648.1, from coordinate 586,247 downwards.
GACAATTAACAAGATGAAAAAAAGACGTATAAAAGCTCACATTGCCACTTATGGCGTACAAATTTCATTAATTATTATATACTACCGAATGGTTTGAATGTTGCAGGTGATATTTTGTTGAAACTCTATCATAAAAATATTCAACAAAAGCTTTCCTACTCTAACCACAACCGTTTTAATTGCATTATAACGTATAATTTAATTAACATTAATTGTTTTACTGTGTAACCAACAAGTTGGTTAGTTAAAAGTTTTATATGGCAACACCGAGCCCATTCGCCCCTGAGTGCGGTTGGAGATTTGCCAACTAATTACCGCGATCCTTTTCATGGGGCAAACAAATAGTCTGTTTGTTTTATATTTGGCAATTAAATTTCGAAGGACGCTTTCTCTCGTAAAATTAAATTATATTCTAACCCATAACATAATTTTAAACTTACATTATTATGGAAGAGTCAAAAAGCGCTCCTATAAACAAAATACAAACATCGACTGTTTACATTTCTTGTTATAGGAATCGTAGCGAATGTAATATACAATTATTAAGTCGATATGTGATATTTATTAATAAACTCCTATTCTGGGTCACATCATAAGACGTGAATCATCAGCCTACAATAGCACATTACTGGATTTAGGCCTCCCTCAAAACACGCCAGCTTTTGCGGACCGTAGCACCATCTAGCCGGGAGGTGTCCCACAGTAAGTTTGCCAAGACGCCGTCTCCACTTCAGCGATTTTCGGTACTCCTACAAACGTGACCAGCCCATCGCCACTTCAGTTTACTAAATCGGTGACTTTGGTTCTTTGGCACCTGATCGGGAAGCCCATGGATGGACATCTACAATACTAAGTTTTACGACACACGCTTTGGACCAACTTAGTGGGTTAATGTCAGATATGTATATACATTGATATTGGATGCAATTGTAAGAGAATATTTCTAGTTTCAATCTTTACTAATGGACAGTCAAAAGTTTTACTTAGCTAAGATCCGCGACAAGCAAAACAATAACAGAAAATTAATAATATGTATTTTTCCGTTGGGTTAAGTGGATTTATTTGGAACTTAACCCAAAAACTTACCGAAAATCGGCCATCAATTCGGCCTTTTCGGTTGTCTTCCGTAGAGTCTACTATACCTGAAGATGCCTCGTGTTGGGGCGAAACACGTGTCGTTTACAAGATGGAAAAGTGATAATGTGTGTTTGGTGTTGTGCATAGTGGTTGGTGGGTGGAGAATTGATGGCCGATTTTCGTTAAGTTTTTGGTTTAAGTCCCAACAGATGGCACCACAGGTTATATAAAATAAAGTTTTGTCTATTGCATAAAATAAATAATAAAATTGTTTCTCATACGCCCACATATACAATATGAGCTAACAGATCAGGCCATAGGCTTGTAACATAGGCCGTTATTCCTCTGCACTTGTAACGGTCCAACATTGTCTTTCTCAAGTCCTTGATTTTAGTAATCCCATGTTAATATAAGATTAAGTGATTAATCAAAAACGGCTCAAGTTATCTCCGGTCAAAGGAACGAATAAGCCATCCATCAAGCTCCAAGAAAGGATGAGAAGGGACGGAAATCTACCCTGTATTTAAAGACATCCTTGAGACTGGAACATCCAAATGTCCTTCGTTTTAATACTCCTTCTTATTATACAATGAGTTTTTTTTTTAACTTGATCGAAAGAAATGTGTAGATAGACATAAGACAAACAATTATCGTTAAAAAAACGAAAATAAAAAAAAAATATTTTTGATAATTATTTCAAAAATTAAAACACTTCTTTATTATAAATGTCATCTTATGGTTCTTACTTTGTTTATTTGTTTTTTTCTGCGAATTTTTTTCAAAATTTCTTCGAACACAGGGTCATTTACTACGAAAGTGATAACTTCGTTATTGAGTATATGGACAATCAAAAGTTTTACTTCGCTAAGATCCGCGACAAGCAAAACAATAACAGAAAATTAATAATGTGTGTTTTTTGTGTGTGTGTGTTAAAGCAAAACCTTACCGAAAATCGGCCATCAATTCTCCACCCACCAACCACTATACACAACGTCAAACACACACTATCACTTTTCCATCTTGTACACGACACGTGTTTCGCCCCAACACGAGGCATCTTCAGGTATAGTAGACTCTACGGAAACACGTGTCGTGTACAAGATGGAAAAGTGATAGTGTGTGTTTGGCGTTGTGTATAGTGGTTGGTGGGTGGAGAGTTGATGGCCGATTTTCGGTAAGTTTTTGGTTTAAAGTTCCAAATAATCCACTAAACCCAACGGAAAAACACACATTATTAATTTTCTGTTATTGTTTTGCTTGTCGCGGATCTTAGCTAAGTAAAACTTTTGACTGTCCATATTGGAACTTAAAGCAAAACCTTACCGAAAATCGGCCATCAATTCTCCACCCACCAACCACTACACACAACACCAAACACACACTACCACCTTTCCATCTTGTAAACGACACGTGTTTCGCCCCAACACGAGGCATTTTCAGGTATAGCAGACTCTACGGAAGACATCTTAGCTAAGTAAAACTTTTGACTGTCCATATAGTGATGGATTTCCGCAAAGTAACGCCTGACTCCATTAATAATTCGTTATTGAAACAATAAGACCATCATCGTTGTAGGTCTTAAGAATTCTGTTAGTTCAAATGATAATAAGGACCCATTCATGACACCACTCAATTCTAACATTCCGCCCGAACAAAGCCAAGCGTCGGACGACTTGTGGAATAAAGCGGTCTCCAGACTCTATTGCTGAGTACTGTCAAATTCAATTAATCTCATCTCGTCACGTAAATTAGTTGGGGGAGCTTGGCGTACTGGGTGACGCTGTTTGCCAAGTACAGGGTACAGGAGGAAGCGGTTTTAGAAAATCGATGGAGTGAGACTTTCACGGCACATATATGACGTTGAGGCATCTTCAGGTATAATAGACTCTAAACCGAAAATACTTTTCGGTTGTCCTCCGTAGAGTCTACTATACCTGATGACGCCTCGTGTTGAGGCGAAACACGTGTCGTTAGGAAAGTGGAGAAGTGGTAGTGTGTGTTTGGTGTTGTGTATAGTGGTTGGTGAGTGAAGCGTTGCTGACGGCCGTTTTTCGGTAATATTTAGTTTAAGTTCCCTGTAAATCCACTTCATCCAGCGGAAAAACACACATTATTAATTTTCTATTGTTGTTTGCTTGTCGCGGATCTTAGCTAAGTAGTGTATATATGGATGTATGTGTGTGTGTTGGTATGAATTTCGTAACTATGATCCGCGATCTGACCACGTTGGATCTTGCTGAAAACCAGCGCCTGATGCTCTAATAGAACGCCTGGCATATGCTAAGCAAGAACCATTTTAGGACTCGCCTAAAGGTAAAGTTTCATCCCCACCATCTAGATGAGTGGCGATCCAGTAAGGTGCGCGGCCGGCAACGCTTCCGTGATCCCTATGGTGTCGCGGATGTCTATGGACGGAGTTGATTGCATTCCAGGAGACACGCTTGCTCCTATACCATAAAAAATTAAAAAAAAATCGGAGGCAGCCATGAGGACTGCCGACAGAAGTGAAAACTAAAAACTGTATTTTGAAATTTCAAACGTATTGTAATATTAAATGCTGATTATACAACAGCATGTTGCTGACGCGACTCACAAAACTTTATTCGTTCATGAAGCGTCCAATGCACATACAATCAGGTATATACAATGTGTTGGCGTGATGCGTGTACGTAGGCAGCTGCGCGCGCATTATTTGTGTTTAAAGTATGTCTATAGCTATACTCATAGATATACCTTAAGCATTAGCATGTTGCTGACGCGAACCCATAGATTTTTCTCCTACCCACAAACGTGTAACGTGGCTATAGAAGCTTTTACTTCAATTAGCTACAGACGCTTCCGCTTGTAAACTGGAGCAAAACTTCAATATCGTTTGACGTCTCCTTCTCAAGCAGGTAATACAAAATGGCGGACAAGCTATGCAAAAACTCCATCCGTGTTTTGTTTATACAACACACAAACAAGCTTAAATGGGGCGCCGAAACAAACCAATTTGTAGTTACAAGCGAAAACTTTCACGTGCATGAAACATAAATACTGCAAGCTACTTCATTGTCTCTACACTTCTTTGTTGATATGTCTTGATGGTTTTTGTTACCCAGCTCGAACTTCGGCTACACGCATTGAGTTTCTGTCAGGCGTCCTGTGTCAATTGTTGTTCTTTCTGGGGAGTATGGTACGTTTACAGACAAATATTATTCTTGACAAAGTATCCGTTTGCAGCGTGGCTCTACCACTTTGGATACTTTGGACTCTTGCCTTATAGATTATATTTAATTTTTCCGTTCTTATTCTTCATTTTTTTATAAAAAAAATCTTACACAATGTTCATCATTTTTAATTTCAATATATATATAGTTCTAGAATTTCTTGAGTTTGTTTTATACTTTGTTTAAATTAAAAAAAAATCACTCATAAGAATAAATTCATTCGTTCCATTCGTTCACTTTGCCAACTTATGTCCCTTGGCTGTCAGTTTGTCGACCGCTGCCCTAAAACAACATATCTGCAACGCCTTTTAAATTGCTGATGAGTATTTGCTGGCCTGATTTCTTACCACCAGTTCTCCTATCTATTACAATAAAAGGAAAAGAACAACAAAAAAAGAGAAGCGTCATAGGACGCTTGGTAGATGTGAGACATTGTCAACGGCTCCACCCTGTATAGAGTCGAGTGGAGAGGAGCGTAGCCTGAATCGACAATACGACTCGGTTTACGATCTCACTCCGATACCCCACGATAAAATGTTTCACATCGAAAATTCCTCGACACTATGCCGCGTTAAAACAATTAACCGATTCGTTCTCGAGATAAAAATTGTTAAATTAATTTATCTCAGCGGGACCCCATAATGTAGCGATGAAGTCCGCGGTCGCATAGCCGCTTAATGAAAGAGATTAGGGCCAAAGCGTTTTTAACTGAATTTCGCGCGAAACAACTTCGTTCTTATTTAAAATTTATACGAGAGTGGCCTTAGATACAATAGCTCCAACGTTGAACGTTGTTCAATGAAAAACCTACTTATAATTTAAATACATTATTTTTATTTTCAGCTCATCTTCTTTCACTGGTCCTACTATGAGTTTCGGCTTCTTCTATGATTCTCCCCCATTTATCCCTATTTTTGTCACCATCACTTTTGGCCTAGGTATATTCATCGCCACCAAATCCTCTTCAATGCAATCATTCCTTCTTCTTTGGTCTTCCGCGTGGCCTTCTACACTTTTTTTGTGTTTTTGTTTTAATACAAGATGCTCCTTAACATTGTATTTATATTGTGTTTATTATATACTATAAAAATAGCGGTCAAAAGACAAATTGGTCGAAAAAGAAAGTCTTGGCTACGTAATATCAGGGAGTGTACCGAGATAGCGAGTGCTCCAGAAATGCTGCATCTCGCGAACGAGGAGGAGAGTTGTGCTGAATCGGCTGCCACCCTTCGCAAGTCGGATAGGCACTATATATCGGAAAAAGTAATTAATAAAAATTCACTAAAATTAAGATTAATTTATTTAAGATATACATTATCGCATTAGGGTATGACCTGTAATGATAAATGTATAAATAAATGAAAGATTTATTTTTAGACTAATACAACATTGGAATCTTAACGGAAAAATTCTATTTTACTCAAAGGCCGACAACGCTTTTGCAATACGCCGGGCGTTCCCGGAGGCCCAACTACCCCCCTCCCCCTCCCCCGTCCCATAATGACACTTTCCTCAAAGGCCGGCAACGCTTCTTCACTGCCTATTGCGCTGCAGATGCCTATGGGCGGCGTTGATTGCTTTCCATCAGGCGAGACGCTTGCTAGTTTGCCTCCCTTAGCAGAACAAAAATATATAAGGACAATAGCCTCCGTTTGAAGGGTGTATGTAAATTGTTTCAAAATGAAATATCTAATTTTATTTTCCATCAAAGTATTATTTGTTGACGTAACCCTCCCCCCACCCGTCTATCGTGCTTTGGTTTGGATCACCCCTTCTCCCCAACGCCGGCGAGGAGCGACAACCCATTTTCTCTCAAATTACCTGTTTCATGCTTTAAAAGAAATTTTCACGGAACATTACAACGTCTCGGCGATGTTTCCGACACTTTTAAGAACTTTTCACGGAGTACTTCTCACTTTTGTAATAGACAGTTATTACGCCGATATGTGGCGGTCTTTATGAATAAATGCTAAGCTTCATCACATCATCATCATCATCAGACCACGGCAGCCCACCTAGATCGATATATCAGTTTAAAAGAAGGAAGCAGAAGGAAGAAGAAGGAAGAAGAAGAAAAAGAAGGAAGAAGAAAGGAAAAGAAACTGTCGTTTTTTCAGGTCTCTTTGACCTTCAAAAAAGGTGATCTGCTGTGTAACAACAATCCGTTTAAATCTTCTCTTAAATATAATGTTTATTTCAATTATTTTCATTTTTATAGCTGTTGACACTCAGCGTCAAGATTGACACGACATTGGCATTTTAAAAAACAAGCCTACACATCTCTTAAAGCCCGCTTGTATAATGCCTATGGCACTGCGGATGTCTTTGAGCGGCACTGATTGCTTTCCATCAGATGGCTCGACTGCTCGTTTGCCTTCCTATCCCATAAAAAAATAATGCAGGTTCGATGACCCCTAATAGTAAAAAAGCAAAGTTATTTATATAGTGAAAGTTAATGCATTTGATGTACGTCGAACGTGGGTGGGGTAATTAGTGAGACGAATTCTAAGCAGGTACGATATTGGATCAGTGAAAGGTTTACTATTTTATTCCACCGATTACAGCGCTAAAGTTAAGTAATTACATACATACATACATACGTATCGTCACGCCTGTCTCCCGTAGAGATAGGCAGAGACCACAGATCTCCATCCGCTAGGGTGTCGGCATACTTTCCTGGCTACCTTTTCACTCAGCACTCTCCTCATGCAAGCCCACCGGTTAAGGGTACTCTTGACTTGGCCTTTCTTAAAAACATCGGCAATTTGGTCAAGGTATGTTTTCCATGGTTTTCCCCTACCAACCTTTCGATCCACATCACATTCGATTTGTCGAGTAATTAACAAATCTAATAGATTAAAATTAATTGTACATAATCGAATTGTTTCCTTGTAAACTTTTTAATATCAATGAATGTATGAACTTCTGCGTTGTACTAGAAACAAATACATATAAGTCATTTTCTACTTTTATATCCTGCTAAATATCTATCTATATATAAGATAATTTTTTTCTCTCATATAAAACTAAAACTAATTAATTAAATTTAATTAATGAATTAATATTTGAAAATACTCTATTAACATCAAGTGTCATCCATTACAAGTTTAAAAAAATGTATTTGAACTAGAGTGGATGAAAAGTATATATATAAAAAAGTATGTATATATATATATATATATATATATATATATATATATATATATATATATATATATATATATATATATATATATATATATATACATACTTCACAATATATATATACTTCACAAGCTCAGAGTACGCTCAGGGAGCTATGGAGTGAGCTATGCTCGGAGTTTCTCTGATAGATATGATTCGGAAACACAAATTCGCCAGAGAACCAAAGTCACCGACATAGCCTTTCGAATTAGCAAACTAAAGTGGCAATGGGCTGGTCACGATTTTCGGAGATCCGACAATCGTTGGAGCAATCGAGTGCTGGAGTGGAGACCGCGTCTCGGTAAACGTAGTGTGGGACGCTAGACGCTAGACTAGATGGTGCGACAATTTGTAGTCGAAGATCGGGCTAGGTGGCGCTTCATGGGGGAGGCCTATGTCCAGCAGTGGACTGCCGCAGGCTGTTAATATGAATATATCTTGTTTCTTATAGCAAGAGTGTGAAATAATAGTACGAATTGAAAAAGTATAAGCATACACATAAATATAGCATGAATTATATACTCGATGCTATTTTTAGATATTCATTTCTTTACAAAACATGAATAGGTCTGAAATTCCTTGAGAGATGTATAATAGAAGAATAATAAAAGCGGAATAGAAAGCGAATACGCTGTGGAAGTAAAAAGAAACGCCCCAAGTAGGCCACTGGGGCAGAGCGCCCATTATTGTGCGTAAAAGGGGCATAATGAACGGGTCGCGTGCCATTTTGAGGGAGAAATATTATAAAAATCATATTTATATATCCATTGACTGTTTACTATAACAAAACAATCAATGGACGCTTCACATTGTTAATATATCGAGGCGATATATGTATATATATTTTTATGGGATAAGAGGGCAAACGAGCATGCGTGTCGCCTGATGGAAAGCAATCAACACCGCCCATAGACAACCGCGACACGGCAGGAGTCACGGAAGCGTTGCCGGCCTTTTAGGTATGTATAGGCTTGTTTTTTGAAGGTTCCAATGTCGTATCCGTTCGAAACGACCGCCGAGGGTAGCTGGTTCCACAAACTGGTGGTGCGTGGAAAGAAGTTACGAGAGAAACGCACCGTAGTAGATCGCCACTCATCAATATGGTGAGGATGAAATTTTCATTATCACCGGAGCCAAAAACACTTTTAAGATTTCTTCGATTAATGTACAGAACTACAATCCGTCATAGTGAATCCCAAGAGCCGCGGGGGAGGATGGAGGTCTGCCCCAAAAGATCCGCGCATGCTGAGGTAAGGCACCATAGTACCAGGGGGAGACCGTTCCCGGGACGGTCGACAGTCTTGTGACTAACCTCGCCCCTAACCAGGCTTCCATTGGCACGGCAGACCGTGGATTGGCGGAGAGGAAGGGAAAAGGATAGAGAAGAAAGGAAAGAGCAGGGGAAAGGAAAGATGGATTTAAACAGGATGATAGGGATATGATAGTACCGCAACGGAAGACGAGGAGTGATACGGTAGTAGCTCGGGAGGCCGGGATCGCGTACCCGTGTACTAATACCATAACTACCGGACAAGCGTCTAGGCGAAGATACTCCCTGACCTATGATATTTATATTCTTCGTATTTTTTTTTTATTATTTAAAAACCTAATTCTGGCATATGACACCCCATGTTATTGCAAAGACGTTAGACGCACAAAAACGAAAACGCTGTTAATGACTTTGTGTGAGGTTCCCTCGCCATATAGGTCCGCAGATGTTAGATCCGGTGACCTGGGTGGGCAGGAGATATCACCGAAACGGTGTATTAATTTGTTAGGGAAGAGATCACTAAGAAATACCATGGTGGCGCCATCTTGTTGAAACCATGTGCGTGAAGTGAAGGTAGGATGTTCCCTCAATATCGGCAGAAAATAATCAGTGAGCACCGGACACACTATAATCAATCAATCAATCGGGGACGTCCACACCCCGCGCAGAGGTGTGGGATCGAGCCTCGGGGATGAACCCCACTGCTCGTGCAGCAACTCAATGGGGCAACCGCCCCCCGGTCTTAGGTGCCGCTATTCCTAGCGGCTTTTGGGCGTCCTTTAACGACTTCGCGTCGTCGAGATATGGCTACGTTGGGTCGTCGCTGGCCCTCTTCCCTCGCGGGAGCCAGGAGGCGACAGGAGGATTTCGCGTGGGAGTGGACGTCCCTCAGGTGGGCGAGCGTGAAGGGGAGCAAAATTATTAAGGTGTGGGTGTGGTCCATTGTCGGCTCGGTCGAACATCTTCCGAGCCAACCGGACCACAAACTCATGGATGCTCTCCACCTTGAGGTCCCTCGCTATAACGTCGTTACGCACATAGCGAGCCGCCCCCACGATGGCGCGCAGAGACAGATTCTGCTGGATCTGAACGCGTTTGCGCTGGGTTGCTGATATCAAAGACCACCAGGCCGGCGCAGCATAGGTCAGTCGGGAGCGAACGTAGGCCTTATAGACCAACAGCTTCGTACGCACGGGTATGCGGGTTGATGTTAATATAGGTCGAAGGACCGTACGCGCGGCTTTCGCGCTATTCACCACGTGTGTTACCTGTGTGGTGAGCCGCAGCGTGCGGTCGATGCGGACTCCGAGGTACGTTACTGTGGTCTCCCAACGTACATTCTGCCCCCGAAGCTTAAGTGGTCTTGGTAGTTTACCGTGGCCGGTCACAATGGCGCATGTCTTCCCAACGTTGACAGACATTCGCCATGTGTCCAGCCACTCGGGTAGCAGATCCACCGGACACACTATAGACAAAAAAGCATTAACGTAAGATTCTATATAGCGCCATCTGTGTCCCGAAACGCCTCACTAATGAGTAACTAGTCTGGACTGACTGAACATTACATATTATTAAAAAATGTAAACGTGACATTTTCAAAAAAATATAATTGACACTTACATACTTTACTATTTTAGTCTTTATTAATTGAATAACTATGGTAGCAATTTCAAAAAATTATAAAATGTAACTGACATATTTGCTATTTTAGTCTTTATTAACAAGGCAACTGGTTGTGAAGGGCACGGGGAGATGAGATTGACATTTGCGGCTCCTAGATTTGATTCTGTATCCTTTTTTTGTTAAACTGTAGATGTATAAACGTAATTTAAAGCAAAGATATCCCTTAACCGGCGGGCTTGCATGGGGAAACAAGGAAAGTATGCCGAGATCGTAGCAGAGGGAGATCTGCGGTCTCTGTCTACCCCTACGGGAGACAGGCGTGACTATATGTATGTATGTATGATGTACCTTTGGAATTCGAAACCGTTCCCGGATGTAATATCCACCGCGATGTACCGACTTATCAGTCGATGTTAAAACGCTCTATGGATTTGAATTTACTCGCTGAGAATAGATTAAACATACAGACAAACCTGTTTTACATTTATGGCTCCTAGATTAGGCTCACCGACTTCGTTGGCTGGGCCACGTTGAGAGGATGGGGGATGATCGCACAGTCAAGAGGGCGTATGTGGGTCGCCCATCTGGAGGACGTCCTGTGGGGCGCCCCAGGTACCGCTGGAGAGACATGATCGAAGATGACTTGCGCATCCTTCAAGTCTATAACTGGCAGGAGGTGGCGCACGACAAGGCACGGTGGCGTAAAATCTGTTCAGAAGCCAAGATCCATTGTGGGTCGCTGCGCCAACAAAGTTAGTTTTTTTTTTGGGCTCTTAGATTTGATTCTGTTCTCTTGCATTGTTAAACAGTAGATGTATACATGTAATTTAAAGAAAGAATTATCTTCGGATTTTTTTAAGAAAAACGACTTCTTATTACGTTCTCCCGATGTCCCTTTGGTATTCGAAACCGCTCCCGAATATTAAATATCCAATGCGATGTACCGAGTTATCAGTCGATGTTAGAATACTCTACGGATTTGATTTTACTCGTTGAGAATAGATTAACATACAGTCAAACCTCTTTTTGTGCCGTGGAAAAAAAACCGTACAAAAAAATATTCGGAAATACAATCGATACTAGAAAAATATTCGGAACTTCAAGCGATTCTAAAAAAATATTCGGAAATTCAATCGATACTAAAAAAATATTCGAAAATTCAACAGATACGAAAACAAAATATTCGGAAATTCAATAGATACTAAAAAATATTCGGAAATTCATTCGATACTGAGAACATAATTTTTTACAACATTTTACAAAATATTTTTAAGCTGCAGAGAGGAGCCGCATAAATGAATTATCGAGAAATGTGACCAGCCCATTGCCATTTCAGTTTACTAATTCGGAAGATTATGTAGGTGACTTTGGATATCTGGTGGATTTCTTCACTGTGAATCACATCTACCAGAGAAACTTCTAGCATAGCTCTCTCCATAGCTCTCTGAGCGACTCTAACTTTATATTTAGTTTTTAACTTTTTTCCACGCACCACCACTCGTGGAACCAGCTACCTTCGTAGTCTTTCGGAACCGATACGACATTGGCACCCTCAAAAAACAAGCCTAAAACACATACCTAAAAGGCCGGCAACGCTTCCGTGACTCCAGCGGTGTCGCGGTTGTCTGTGGGCGGCGTTGATTGCTTTCCATCAGGCGGCACGCTTGCTCGTTTGCCCTCCTATCTCATAAAAAAATATATATATGAAGCAGACGGACAAACTACACTACAATATTACATTGTAATCGAAAAGGGTCAGCCGTCTAAACGCGTTGTACGCATATTTATTTTTTAGGTTAATGGCTCGAGGGCTCCATGATTATTACTTGTCTAGACATAATTATGTCCCTTGTACAATCAGCAAGTCCCCGGTTGTGTAAAGTTCCCTGACAGTTAATTTGTTGTTAAACGTTTGAACTAAATGTTTAGGTTTATGCTATCAAAGGTACTTTAAGTGGCTCTGAAGCTATTTAGTTTCAGAGTCACCAGTCAGCGGATCACCGATTTATACTCAATTCAATATAGATATAATGAATGACCTATGGTATTTTAATGAATCTAAGTGTGTTTGGAGTTAATTATTATATATTTCCGATTCGACATTGGAACCTATAAAAAAAGAGATGCGGTAGAGGACGCTTGGTAGATGTGAAACATACTCACAGCTACGTGTAAGAGATACTATATAAAGTAAAGTTGAGGGGAGCGTAGCCTAAATCGAGACGACGTCTACGATTTCAATCCCATACCCCGCGATGAGACGTTTCACATCAAAAACAAGCCTACTCTTAGCTCAAATGCAGGCAACGCATTTGTAATGCCTAGGTTGTATGTCTATGGACGATGTTGATTGCTATCAATTAGGCGATACGGTTGTTAAAAAAATAATTAATAATGGTTGTCCGGCAACAGAATCAGAATTCCAACCCTTACTACTAATATCAAGGAATATTCGACCTATTAACTAGTATAAATACGATCGAATATTCCTTGTTAGAAAGTAGTAGTTAAGGATGGAATTCTGATTCTGATACCGGACAATCATTATTAATAATTTGTTTGTTTGTATTATATTATTATAACCATTATCAAATATTTATTCTGACACCCGACACCCAGAATAATATAATAGATACAACCACTAATAGACACGGGACCTCAGTTACTCGAGGAAAACGAATATAATACGTATGTCCAAGACGGATTTATGTGATACTCAGACTCGGAATGAATACATTTAGGATATATATATATATATATATATATATATATATATATATATATATATATATATATATATATATATATATATATATATATATATATATATATGTATATATATATATATATGTATTTATCCCGATGCGGGGATATAAAACAGTAAATTTGTCACAGACGTAAACCAATTAGATCGTCACAAAAATCGTTTCTTTGGTTGAAACACCGACCAAAAAGGGAATTCCAGTGTATAATTAAGAGTATAAAGGGATTTTTTTTTGATTAAAAAAGTTCAAAAGCTGCTGTAAAGCATTATTCTTCAACCATAGATTATCAAACTGATCAATTTGCATGAAACTAAATATAAATCGTTTTTAATAAAAAAGCGCAATAAACGATGATAGAGGTTCTCGGGTCGTGTCTTCTCTCCCAGAGCAACACTTTATTTCTGAAACGGTCTTAACATTAATATTAATAATTAAATTTAATAATATAATTTAATACGGAAAAAGCCTTGTAGATACAATTTGAAAAAGTGACTACCTGACTGACTACTAGTACTACATGACTTTTATACTTAAAACTCTTAGAACTTTTATCTTAACAGAAATCGAAACCGTATTACACTGTAGGTGTTTGTAAAAAAAATATTAAAAGTTAGTAAATATAAGTCGGACCATAAAAAAGACGAAATCATCAACTCTATTATCGGATATAGTAATCGTCCAACTACATACACATTGTGAAGGGGCTTTAACCTCATAGTAACCAACCAACAAATAAAATCTATAGCCGCAAGCCAATACCATTAAAACGTTAATAGTGTTGTGATTTAAAAATATCGATAAACGACATGTCAGAGGCGATTTAAAAAACCGATGATTTCAAAATCGTGGAATGATTTTTTTTTGTTTTCAATGGTTTTACGACTCTGGGTTCAAAACCTTTTCAGCTCGTCTTATAACTTTATTTAATCAGCTTGTCACGTTAGGTCTTGATAAAATTGTGGCTATTCTACCAAAACCGCTATGGACTTTTACAATTAATGATTTGACAACCGTAAAAAAAATTATATATATATATATATATATATATATATATATATTTATTTATTTATTTATCAGAGTCAAGCATAGTCAGTATATCATAATAAATAAACTGTTCTATTATCTGTAGTATTTTAAGACCTCTTCTATTACCTGGGTACTACCTACTATACCCTTTGAGTCCAGATAATAGATGCTTGCTATTAGCTGGACTCAAAGGGTGGCCAATGACGAGGTTCTCCGACAAGTCAAGCAAAAACGTGAACTTTTGCAGGCCGTCAAAGGTACAAAAGTTGCTTACCTGGGTCATATCATGAGACATGACAGGTACAAATTTCTGCAACTGATCATGATGGAGGGAGTGGACCGGGACAGCGAGTGCTCCAGAACTGCTGCACCTTGCGGAGGAAGAGGAAAATTGTGCTTAAATTGGCTGCCAATCTTCGCAAGTCAGAGAGGCACACTTAGAGGATTATCTGTAGTACAACATGAAAGTTTGACTCCGGCTTATTTCGTGGCATATTTTCCTAAAAATATTTGCCAGCTTACCTTCATTTAAATTTCGTTTCCAAATATCGATAACTCTAACTTAACAGTAAGCGACAACACTAGTCGCTAGTAATAAAGTGCACGTTATGCCCCGTCCACACCACATCCAATATTTCAATCGAACGCACGACTACGGCCCGTAATGAATGTGTTAACCGTTCGCCACTCGATGTTGCCATACATCTTTGTACGTCATATGCAATATTAAGGCAGTGCCACATTACGTCACTTCAAACACATTTTTTTTTATTTTGCGACGTATAAAATTAGATTTAATTTTTAAATGTCTGTCCGCCAACAGTCAAGCTTTTATCATCACGTCATCCAAGCCTCTTTTAGAACTTACGTTCTTATATTTTACCAAAAAAAATGAGGCAGTCATGTGGACTGCCGACAGAAGTGAAAACTTAAAACTGTATTTTGTAATTTCCAACTAAATGTAATATTAAATTCTGCTATTACTACGGCATGTTGCTGACGCGACTCACAAAACTTTATCCATCCATGAAACGCATCCAACGAACACATACATTCGGTTACATACAATGTGATGCGGGGATATAAAATAGTAAATTTGTCACAGACGCAAACCAATTAGATCGTCACAAAAGTCGTTTCTTTGGTTGAAAAACCAAGACATGTTGTATTACTACCTGTATTACTACGGCATGTTGCTGACGCGACTCACAAAACTTTATCCATCCATGAAACGCATCCAACGCACACACATACAATCGGTTATATACAATGTGTTGGCGTGATGCGTGTACGTAGGCAGCTGCGCGCGCATAAACTGTGTTTAAAGTATTTCTATACCTATAGATATACCTTAAGCATTATCATGTTGTTGAAGCGAACCCATAGATTTTATCCCTACCCTGAGTTGTGTAACGCGGCTATAGAGGATTTCACTTCAAAAACTTAAAATTTTAAAACGCTCACGTGTTTTGTGTAAATATTGTTGTATATTTCATAAACAAAAACACTGCATATAAATACATACTTCTTCTCTTTCTTTAATTAGTTCCTCATAACTGAGGGTCATGGTCGCTAGAACCCCTCAAACAGTCTATCTGTCTCCTTTCGGTTCCAGTCCAAATTAGCCCTCTTCACCTGGTGATATTTGGAAGAGGATGTGGCTTCCTTCACTTAGTAGGACCATCGTGTTGTGCGACCGCCCTCGCGTTCTCTTCCCTTCGGTGTTACCTACAATAACCGGCTTTTCCAGGTTTTTTTAACAGTCCATATATGTCCCACTGCTGAGCACGGGCCTCTCCATTTCTGGACGAACGGACGTTAACCCACCACGCTTGTCCAATGTGGATTGGTGGTGTTACCAGACTCGGAATAAATATTTTTAGGTCATACACATATTTATTTCGATGCGGGGATCGAACCCGCGACCCCCGCCACTGAGCCAATTTGTCGTCTTTTCCAGATTACCATCTCCATAATACATAAATATTTATTGTACACTAAAAACAAAGTTATACAGTAATTGATTTTACAATGTTTATATACAAATAATTTTATCTCTAATAGCGATTTCTTCCAAAGTATTTTAGTTCTAAATTAATTATCCGTATACTATTATTATATTATACAAAGATGTCATTAGGTCTGTCAAATTCGGAATTTATCACGCCTACTTTCGTCATTTGCTATTTGCGATGGCTGTGGAAACTTTTAATTAGTCTAGAATACTCTAGAATCTAGCCATCGAGCGAAATGAGCCGCGTCGACCCCGTTCCACTTGTATGATGAATATTCATTGCGCTCGCGACCAAATTTGAAAGTGCCATTTTGAGAGATAAGTTTTAATTCTAAGTCTTGTATTTTACGTGTTTTTATGTATTACCTTCCAATCTCCTAGGAATGAGAAGTCCTTTTAACCAAAGTGTCATTTTGAGACATAGCTTTTATTTTTAAGCCTTGCATTTTACGTGGTTTTATAAAAAAAATTAAATCTAGAGTGGTTTACTTCCAATCCTAGTATTGATAAGTCCTTTTAAGAGTGAAATATGTATGGGTTATAAAAAATACAATCCTTTTAAAAATATATAATGACAACCTGAATAATGGAGTCAGGAACGCGAAAAAATCAATTATCACATTACTAGGACATTTGTATGAATCATCAGCCCACGCGGATCCACTGCTGGTCGTAGACCTCCACCAAGAAGGGACACGTAGCCCAATCTCTAGCCTGTGTGAAATTTAAACACAAGTTTCATCAGACAATACTCCACTCAATACAATTATTACACGCTATGTACTAGCAACGCGATGAATTTCACATCGCGAAACAACAGTGTACAGCGCCATCTATTATCCCACTTAAGTAACTAACGTCTTCAACACACAACACTGAGCCGCCCACTAGCTGCATTATGAATCGGACACTGACTAATCTATATCTATTAAACTGTCACTCTAACCGTAAGCTTACAAGCAAATGGTGAAGCTTTCCATCAGGTCTACAATTAGTCTCTCTCGTTAACGACCCTCTTGTCTGTCTGTCCGTCCCACTAGCTTAAACTAATTGTTCACGCTAAGTTACGATAGCTTTCTTTGAAACCCTTTAATAGGAATATACATAACAGCATGTCATACTTGTAATTCTTTGCATTTTTAAATCAGTCAATCAATCAATTGCCCACGGAAGTCCACTATAGAACATAAGCCTCCCCAAGAAGCGCCACCTAGCTCAATCTTCGGCTTCACGTATCCAATTTCTGCCTGCCACCCTGCGCAGATCGTCGTCGATTAAAAAGAGTAACAATCGATTTTCTTGTCGATTATTCACGACAGAATCGAGTTTCCGAACCAATGGTAGATATATAATATTTTTTTATGGCATAAAAGGGCAAACAAGCAAGCGTGCCGCCTAAGGGAAAGCAATCAACGCCGCCCATAGACGACCGCGACACCGCAGGAGTCACGGAAGCGTTGCCGGCCTTTTAGGTAATGTAGGCCTGTTTTTTGAAAGTATCAATGTCGTATCGGTTTGGAAAGACTGTCGAAGGTAGCCGGTTCCACAGAGTGGTGGTGCGTGGGAAGAAGTTTCGAGAGAAGCGCACCGTAGTAGATCGCCACTCATCGAGATAAATAATATTAAAAATGACATCGAAAATGTCCAAAACGATCCAAAAAGAGAGATAAATGCAATCTGCATACTTTAAGAAAGTTACTCTAAAGTACAGACAGACACGTGATTCAAATAAAGCCAAGCCGTCCAGAGCTGCGGTTTTCTGTTGACTTAATCAGTTCCGGTTCAAAAGTCGCGTCTACAAATGTCAACTTGAAGTCAATCGGTCAACTTGTATTATTTACCGCTGTAGTTAAATAGTTATTTGTGAGTTTTGTCGAAGCCATCCAATAAATATAAGCCGTGTTGAAAAGAATAATAAAATATTCAATTCTATTTCCACGTTTCTAATTTCAAAGATTACGTATTTTCCACAAAAAAAATTCGTTTCTTATTTAATTCTATAAGAAAATACATGAAGCACAATTTACATTTGTTTTATGGGATAGGAAGGCAAACGAGCAGGCGTGTCTCCTGATGGAAAGCAATCAACGCCGCCCATAGACATCCACAGCGTCATAGGCAGTGCGAAAGCGTTGCCGACCTATTAAAAAAGTGACATTTTGGGAGTGGGACAGTCGAGCGTGTTGGGCCTCCGGAACTCAGACCGCTCACCGTACGAAGCGGGGTAGGTAAGCTACCACTCAGACGCCGGGCGAGCCCGTCCATTCATGCTACAGATAAATAATATGCCAAAGTATTCGTCTGCACCGTGGCTCCACCACTAATAGATTCACACATTCACATACATCCAAAGATTTAAAAATAACAATATTTTTAATAAAACAAATTTCAGATTTTGAATGGGATTTAAACACTTGACTAAGTTCGAGGCACACTAAACACTACGCTGTTTTTTTTCTGTCTCTTTGATAGCAATTAGTTATAACTATTATGCCTGCGTCAAGTAAAATACGACAACATCAAATATAAATATAATGAAATATAATCAGTCAACTTATAACGTTACGTCTAGATAAAATGGTGGCTATTCTACCAAAACCTTCTATGGACTTTTTCAGTCAAACTTATACGCCTTAATCGAACTATATTATATAATACACCACCACAAATAAACAATATAACTGATAATAATATAGGATTATGAAAATTAAATAAAAACACAACGTCACTGATGTCAATTGGCGGGAAAAGTTTTTAAATTTATTTTTATTTACGACGCATTGGAAATTTCTTAACATTAATGTAATCGATAACCGTATCGATTATATAAATGTTATATTTTGTATTTATTGTAAAAGTTGCATCATAGACAATCAAATAACAAGATTATTGAATATTCCCACCAACTTACATGAGTGTGGTTGTGATTTTATTTCATTTCTATAATCTTATATAATTCTCAGTTATCTTATATAATCTGTTATATTGTTTAATTGTGGTGGCGTATTATGCAATATTGTTCGCTTAAGGCGTATAAGTGAAGTGATATGAAATAAATGCGTGTATCGTGACTTCTTAAGTTGACTGAAAAAGTCCAGAGAAGGTTTTGGTAAAATAGCCACCATTTTATCAAGACGTAACGTGACAAGCAAACTAGAAAGAAGATTCCAAGATATTTGATATTATTATATTTTACTATTATAAAAGTTATAACTAATTGCCTTCAAAGAAAAAAAAAGAAGATTATTGATGGACTTTTTAATCTTTACAAC
Source organism: Baronia brevicornis (assembly GCA_031353405.1). Taxonomy (NCBI): domain Eukaryota; kingdom Metazoa; phylum Arthropoda; class Insecta; order Lepidoptera; family Papilionidae; genus Baronia; species Baronia brevicornis. Next base: position 566,808 of record JASFAT010002648.1, on the reverse strand, counting down.
TGATCTATGACGCAATTGTGAAATAGTCACATGTTAACAAACAAAAAATCGACCTTCACAAGCGAGACAGACATGTTAATACGAATGGATAATCTTCTAAGGTTACATTATCAGGTAAATATTGATTTGCGTTGACCTTGAGAAGAGGACGCACGTATAAAATTACAAAATTGAATTTATATTAATAAATATTATGGAATATGAAGGCAAACGAGCAAGCGTATCACCTGATGGAAATTAATCAACACCGCTCATAGACATCCTTAGTGCCATAGGCAGTGCAAAATCGTTGCCGGTCCTTAAGGAAAGGTCATTATGTAAGAGGCCTCGAACCTCTTACCTCTACCTCTCAAGCGCGGTAGCTAAGCTACCACTCAGACGCCGGTTTTCTGCGGGAGTGTGGTACTTCCCCGGGCGAGCCGGCCCATTCATGCTACAGACAAATAATATGCCATTCTTGACAAAGTATTCGTCTGCAGCGTGGCTCTGTCACTCTGATTTATATATTTTCTATAATCAAGATTATTAATGGAGTCAGGCGTTACTTTGCGGAAATCCATCACTATATGGACAGTCAAAAGTTTTACTTAGCTAAGATCCACGACAAGCAAAACAATAACAGAAAATTAATAATGTGTGTTTTTTCTGTTGGGTTTAGTGGATTTATTTGGAACTTAAAGCAAAAACTTACCGAAAATCGGCCATCAACTCTCCACCCACCAACCACTATACACAACGCCAAACACACACTATCACTTTTCCATCTTGTACACGACACGTGTTTCGCCCCAACACGAGGCATCTTCAGGTATAGTAGACTCTACGGAAGACAACCGAAAAGACAACGGAAAAAACACACATTATTAATTTTCTGTTATTGTTTTGCTTGTCGCGGATCTTAGCTAAGTAAAACTTTTGACTGTCCATATTCTATAATCAACACATTTCCTACAAGTAGGTACAAAGAAAGAATGCTGCCAGCATTCTATGAAACCTTCCTGAATGCAACAAAGCATAAGAATTTTTTTTTCTTGTTTCGATATAGATCTTTGAATTTGATAGTTTTATCTGTCAATTAGTAACGGATATCCGTTCTTCAACAAACTTCATTCCACGGGCCACTACTCAATGGAGCTGCTTTTGCGGTATTCCCGAACCGATACGACATTGGAACCTTCAAAAAACAAGCTCATATTTTAGAGGTCGGCAACGTTTGGGATGCCCACGGTGTTGTAGATATCGATGGGCGACGTCGATTGCTCTCCATCAGGTGTTACGCTCGATCGTTTGCCTGCCTATCCCATAAAAAAACACACACGCGCATTTTTCAATATGAACACAATACACTTCGCTTCGAAGATTACTTTATTAATGAGAATAAATCAAAATACTGTATATGGACCCCGTCTGCTAGCTCGAACAGAAAAACTTATACAGCGCATACAAAATGAATGCGCAAGATTTTGTTTTAATATAGCTCCACGGGAACATGTTACGCCATACATAAATAAAGCTAATATAATAAAAATGAGACACCGCAGGGAGCTTCATTTCGCTACCCTTCTATTTGGTATGATTCGTTATGAATCCCCGTCATATTTATATAATAAATTAACATGGTCCCGTAAACGAAATAGCGCTGGCGATACCAGAGCGTCTAGGTCATTGCTGGTTGTTCCTCGCCACTGCTCAGCTGCGTTTCGTGGTAGCTTTAAATACACCGCAACCAAATGTTGGAACAACTTGCCACCACCTCTTCGTGACTTGCATACAATAAATATATTTAAAAAAAAATACAAAAATCTAATTTTAAGTATGCAGTCAGGAACTTGTTCTTTTGGACGCGGTGAATTTAGTACATGACTTTGTGTTTTTTAATTCCATTGTACTGTATGTGTATTTATGTGTATGTGTATATGAGTATGAGTAGTTATATATATGGATGTATTTGTATGTACGAGTGTGTCAGTATGAATGTCGTCACTGTGGTCCGCGAACTGACCACGTTGGTTCTTGCTGAAAACCAGCGGCGAGTGCTTCAATAGTGCGCCCGGCATATGCTGAGCAAGAACCATTTTATGACACTCGTTAGATTAAAATTATTTTCTTTTTGTTTTTATTTGTATATAGAATATTATTAAGGATTTTAGTAATTGTAAAAAATTGGTGTCATAAATAAAGTTTTTCTATTCTATTCTATTCTAAAATCATAAGCGATGAAAGAAAATCGGAAGCAGCAATAAATAAATAAATTAATATAAATATTAATTAATAATATTTTTAGTACATAAATAATTTTAATATTTTAATAATAATATTTATCTTAAGCATTGGCATGTTGCTGACGCGAATCCATAGATTTTTTTCCTACTCAAGATTCGTGTAACGCGGCTATAGAAGTTTTCACTTCAACAAAAACAAACACCCGCACCAATTAGTCTGACCCACCAATCAGGTTAGGCATAATTCACACCCACATTACCAGCACACTGCGGTGCGGAGTACTTCAGTAGGCGCCGGCTTATAAGTTTACGAAGCTATAAATCAAACCCATACAACATAAAGGCGGTTGAGAGCGCGTGTGCATTGCCCGTCCTCAGTCATCAAGGAAAATGGGGTCAGGATACAAACCCTTTAATTAACATAACGAAAAATTGTGCAAATCAACTAATAATAATAAAAATCAGTCGTATTACATTATATTGGGGTCGATCCATTATCACGGATCGGCATATTGTTAATAATAAAGGCTTATTGATAGTGGATTGAACTACACTCCAGGCAGTGATAGTGGATATTAGAATAGAAAAAACATTATTTATGACACATTTCTTTTACAAAAGGTAAAATTAAAACTTTAGTAATATTATAATATATAAATAAACAAAACAAAAAGAAAATAAGTTTAATCTACAAGTGTCATAAAATGGTTCTTGTTCAGCAACAAAGAGTTTTTCCGTGTCATTTTTTTCTTTGATGGCAATTGGTTACAAATATTATGCCAGTGTCAAGTAAAATACAATAATATCCAATTTCTTTAAATGTAAAAAGTCAGGTTATCACTTTGCATGTCATGATGGCAATTAGTTATAACTTTTTTAATAGTAAAATATAATAATATCTTGGAATGTTCTTTCTAGTTTGCCTGTCATGTTACGTCTTGATAAAATGGCGGCTATTCTACCAAAACCTTCTATGGACTTTTACAGTCAACTTAAAAAGTCACGATATACGCATTTATTTCATATTATTTCACTTATACGCCTTAATCGAACTATATTTCATAATATGCCACCACAATTAAACAATATAACTAATGCTAATATAACATTATAAAAATAACGTCACTGATGTAAGTTAGCGGGACAAGTCTTCCGTGTTTTTACATAGTTATCTATGAACACAGATTTTTTTTTAATAAGGCCAAACCAAAAATAGCCAGCTAGGTATTTATCAATAAAATCAAATTATACCACAGTGTTGCAAGTGTGAAAATAATTAAGCTGTGCTTAACTAAGCAAATATCAAAGTAGCTTTTATGAATAACAGAGTTTTAAGTATTGTTAAAAGTTTAATTAGTTGATTTAGTTAAATAATAATTAAGATCGCAATTAACGAAGTTTTATAAATAAGGCTGTCAGTGTAAAGGTTTTTATTTTTTTATGGGATAGGAAGGCAAACGAGCAATCAATGAAAGAAAGTTCAAGCCAAATATCATGACGTCCATAACAATGTGAACGCGCACCGATACGTACGATGTGGGTCGATTTTACGCAATAGTACAACACGCCGCCGACTGACGTAACGTCGGCGGGAGATCACTTCCGGCGGCGACTGTACTTCGAATTGAATCCACTGACTCTTGGAAGGAAATTATGCTGCATCGCACCGCACCGTTATGACGAATGGAAATGAAAAAAAAATGAATTTATCCATTGGAGGAAATTTCTACGTTGAGGAAAATACCTCGATTTTATCCGTGATTTTATCTACGTGAACTATTTTTTTATATATATATATATTTTAAATATATTTACGCCTATCCCCCGCAGGGGTTGGCAGACACCACAGAGTTCCACCCGCTACCATTCATCGCAGCGAAACGGCTCTCCATTAGTCGCTTTTCGCACTCGTGATAATCAGGACGTAACGGGTGGCGAATCACGTCGCCGTCATTTTTAATGACGTGCGTGAAATATATATTACTAAAATCCTCTATCTAAGAGAAATCACCTTGCAGATTGGAAAAATAAAACTAGCGATTTTTAAGTTTCAGGACAAGTTAACAAAGAAGTAGTATTGGTTCTTTTTCTAAATTCAATTTTAATAAAATCCAATCTAAACATTAATATGAGGGTCTGGTAGCAGGATAAGGTTTTCAGCAGGTTCAACCTATAATTCTGCTTTCAAACAAGGAATATTCGATCGTATTTATACTGGGTTACAGGTAGGTACCTACCTACCTGTAACCCAGTATAAATAATATAGTATAAAATTCTGTAGTGGTAGAGCCACGCTGCAGACGAATACTTTGTCAAGAATGGCATAATATTTGTCTGTGGCATGAATGGGCCTGCTCGCCCGGGAAAGTACTACACTCCCACGGAAAACCGGCGTCTGAGTGGTAGCTTAGCTACTGCGCTTCGTCCGGTGAGCGGTTGAGTTCATTCCGCACTGTCTATGGCACTGAGGATGTCTATGAGCGGCGTTGATTGCTTTCCATCAGGTGATACGCCTGCTCGTTTGCCTTCCTATCCCATAAAAAAAGGTCGAATAATCCTTGTTTGAAAGCAGTAGTTAAGATTGAAAAACCGGACAACCATTAGAATTGAATACTTGTCAATTATCATAATTCACCGCTGGGTGTTGGCTACCTCAAAATTGATAATGTTGCTGTAAACGTAGGGATCGCATGCATATCTCCAGGATACTCCCATAAACGTCCCATACGATACCCGTGGGAAGAAATGAGAAAACTCTTTTTCATAAAAAAGAAGAGGAAGTGTATATCCCACGAAGAGCTAGCGTGTCGCTTGAAGGAAAGCAACAAACGCCCTCCGTAGATATCTGCAGCACTAGAGACGTTGTAAAAGAAGATAAAATCTTTGAGAAATTTGTATGTTTTTTTGAAGATTCCAATGCCTGTATAATGCACAACAATTTTATTTATTTATTTAAACTTTTTGCAGAAAATGTACAACAGGCGGACTTAATACCATAGGGCATTCTCTATCAGTCAACCTGCGGGTGAAACTGAGAAAATTGGTTTGCAGGTGGTGTAGCTTGTATAAAAGAAAAAAATTAAAAACAAATTTTATAAATTTAAATACATATAATACACTTACAATTTACTAGCTTTTGCCCTTGGCTTCGCTCGTGTGGAATTTGGTCTGCCACATTAAGTTTCGTGACAGATCATTTTAAGTAAATATATTTTTTTTTATTTAATTTATGGTGCACAATTTTGGTCATAGTGGCTTCCACATAAAAGGTCCCACGGTACAGACAAACAATCCTACGGTACATCATCTTTGTGTAACTCCAATGGTTTAGGTAGCCTATGACAAAATAGCTCTTAGAGGCCAGTTTTTTTTCCGACTCAATTGACATGTATCGTTATATTACCACCAAAATTACATAAAATCATTATATATTGTAGCCTATATGTTATTCCGATGTATAACCTATATTACTGTAAAGTTTCATCCAAATACGTCCAGTAGTTTTTTCGTGAAAGAGTAACCAACATACAGCCATACTCACAAACTATCGCATTTATAATATTAGTAGGATATGAACATAAGGTCCTTAAAGTAATGTAGGCATACAACAGGTAGTACATTTGGGTGACGGCTTGTCCAACTTTGTTTTAAGTTTGGACAAGCTGGGTGACGGCTTGTCCAACTCTGTTTTAAGTTTGGACAAGCTGTCACCCAAAATATCCGAGCGCTTAATTAAAAAGAGCGCCGTTAAATATAATGAACCGGTCGAAGCGACGGGCGGTGTGCCCTACAATAAGGAGTTCTCTGCACGGAGCCGCGAGCGGGCAATTAATATCCCCTACATGTGCGTCTAATAGATATACAACTTACTAGAAGTGTCATTAAATACAAGTGGACAGTCAGAATTTATACTTAGCTAAGATCCGTGACGAACAAACAAAAATAGAAAAACAATAATTTGTGTTTTCTACTGGAAGAAGTGGATTTACGGGGAACGCTAACTAAATCTGGTATTTGTTACGTTATGAAAATATGTATTTATAAACCATGTTTTTCTTATCTTTTCTTTAATAGCTATTAGGCACAATTATTATGCCAGTGTCAAGTAAAATACAATAACATCAAACCTCCCTGAAATATAACTAGTTACCTTATCACGTTACGTCTTGATAAAATGGTGGCTATTCTACCAAAACCTTCTATGGACTTTTTCAGTCAACTTAAAAAGTCACGAAACACGCATTTATTTCATATCACTTCACTTATACGCCTTGATCAAACTATATTGTATAATACACCACCACAATTAAACATATCTGATAATAGTATAAGATTATGAAAATGGGTTAAAAACACAACGTCACTGATGTCAGTTGGCACATAGAATATGTTGGCGTGATGCGTGTACACAGGCAGCTACGCGCATTAACTGTGTTTAAAGTATGTCTATAGCTATACTCATAGCTATAAATATACCTTAAGCATTAGCATGTTGCTGACGCGAACCCATAGATTTTTTTCCTACCCAAAGTCATGTAACGGAGCTATAGAAGTTTTCACTTCAAAAATTCACTAGAATAACATATATTAAACCACATCTAGTGTAGCTACATCATTGACGACGTATCGTTTTTCAGGCTAAAACGAACAAAGGCTTTTGTACATCGAGCCGTGTTTACCGTTCAGCCCCGTCTAATGAAAGCGTTGTTTCCACCAGCTTTTAATATACTCACTGATTTTATACAGCGAACGGTCGCCAGTTTGAAAGCGTATACGTAGATGCGAAAAGCGCCGTTTGCGCTTTAAGATCTTATATCACGAGAAACATCACCAGAGTTGGAACGAAACAATGTGTTTTATGGACAGTAGTAATTAAAGCATGAACGAAGTAATTTTTCATCTTGTATTCAATCGACTGTCGAGCGAAATCCGTCTAGACTTAATACGAACGTTTGGCAAACAGCTCAAATTGATATAAGCCTGATTAGATTTCAATTTCGATCTTACGTCCGAGTCTTTATTTATGGGATAGGAAGGCAAACGAGTAATCAATGGCGCTCATACATACATTTGGTTGATACGATACATACATACATTTGGTTGTGCCTGTCTCCCGTAGGGGTAGGTAGAGACCACAGATCTCCATCCGCTACGATCCCGGCACATCTTCCTTGCTTCCTCTACACCCATCCATCTTTTCATCCATCCTTCCTCTCACATTCATCGTAGCGAAACGACTTTCCGTTAATCGATTCTCGCCCTTCTAGGAATCAGGACGTGACGGTTGGCGAACCATGTCGTCGTCATTTTTTTAACAAATTAGATTTATTAAAATTCGTCATAGTGAACCCCACGACCCGCAAGGGAGGATGTAAGTCAGCTCCAGCAGAGCCCCGCATGCTGACGTATTGGCGGAGAGGAAGGAAAAAGGACAGAGAATAGAGAATTTACGAAACCATAATATGTTTTAACTAAACTAAACAGGCAACCGAGCACGTGGCTCACCTGACAACTATTTTGCTTTATGACGATATTAGGTGTTGCAAGGACTCGTGCAATCCGTTCGCGAACCGACTGCCAATTACGTTTGGGTCACTGGGTGTGAAATTGGTTATGCATAACCGACGGGGTCCATCCACAGCGATGCAGCTTTACAGGTAGAGGACAACTGTACGCTAGATTGTTGTCTGTTAGACTTAAGTATTTAAAATAGTTAATGGAATCAGGCGTTACTTTGCGGAAATCCATTACTATGTGGACAGTCAGAACTTTTACTTAGCTAAGATCCGCCGCAAAAACAAACAAATGCAGAAAACTAATAATGTGTGTTTTCCACACACAATAAGTCACTTAACGGTTGTCTTCCCCCCCCCCCCCTCCCGGCTAGACGATGCGACGTACTGCGCAGGGCGGTTGGCAGAAACTGGATGAGTGAAGCTGAAGATAGCGCTTCTTAGAGGAGGCCTATGTCTAGCAGTGGACTGCCGTAAGCTGTTGATGATGATGGTGATGGTTCAGTCATGAGTAAACCAATAACCAGCGATTAGCAACTGAAGGTATTTCTTCAAAAATATTGTCAGTAGTACTTTTTTTGAAATGTCAGTTACTTTTCCGGAAAGGTATCTAGGCGTAATCATTGGGCTTACGACCTGAACGTGGTAATTTCGTGTCTTCCATTGGACTATTGATATGAGCTATATCCTAGCACAAGCATTATTAGCTTAGTTGTAATTATTAAGAAGAATTCTAGTTATATTAAAAACACTGCTTCTTTATTCTTCTAATATTAAAATGGTTTTCTTTAAAAAAATATATTTTTTACATAGAACCTCCCCATATCTAAAAGAATGAACGGTAACCCACTCAATAATATATATCGTTTTTGTCCTATCACAAGCACTATTAGCTTAGTTGGAATTGTTAACAAGAACCCTACTATTACTAGAACTAGTATTTTAATTAAAAACATCTTTCTAGTTTTATTTTTTTTTAAACTTTTATTTCGCTTGAGTCAGTCAATCAACGATATTATAGATAGGGTACCAAATGACAAAGGAAGGCCGAGCCTAAGTACAATTTACAGGCGGATGTCGCGTACATTGTCTCTGTTCAATCACTTAGCGAAGGCGGGAGAATTGACGCGCATCCGCCATATTGCTCGCCGTCAGAGTTGCCATTTTATAAATTGAAAATATAACACCGGCTACGAATTGCGAGCAGTTATGGTGCATATTTCAATGTCTCTTGAACTATTGTCTATATATATATTCTCGCCAGGATTTTTATTACCTTTGATGACGTGGTCCTTACTTAAGATTGCAAATTAATTATAGGATTATATTCCGTTCCGATTATATTCCGTATATATTCCGTCGATACACGAAGTATCTCTATTATACATCGTATAGTATACTATAATGAATGAAGTCTAGCCAATCTTCGCTGGTCGATGAGGGACTTCGAGAAGAAGAATAGTAAAAAAATATTATATTCTAATCCTGATATTATGCTTTAAAAACCGCGTAAAAGTTTTTGATAACCGTGAGAAAAAGCGCAACTTGCACGTCGTTTTCTGGCAAGTCTTTCCAATGAAATGATTTTCTTAGAAAGAGAAGTTAGATCGGTCAGTTAGAAAGGGATATCTAGTGTGCTAGACCGAAATGGTATCCTCATGACAACCAACGGTGTAGGACGGAGGTTCCCAAACATTTTAAGTCCGCGGCACACTTTTAGAATTTTTTTTCGAAGCCCTTACTAGTCGAAATGGGGTACACTGGTCCTTACTAGATATGCACCAAAATTAAAACATCCACAAATTGCGTTTTTAATTTATATTGACATACAAGGATATATTTATTATTAAAGAGAAATAAGAAATGAAATAACAAAAACAATGATGACATCATTTCTTAAGTACAAGCAATAGGGCCGCAAAACAGACAGATGACAACCTACGCAGTTATGTTTTACGTTATTAATATCCCGACTTGACGTATCTTCATCGACGGAACGCACAATGGAATAACTATAATTACACTATTGCTGTACAATTTCCCAACGTAATCAACCATTTCCTCATTCGTCTATGTCGCAAATGTCAACGTTTCTTCGCTTCCTGTGGGCGGGAAAAAAATATTTTTCTTTTATGACAGTCAGCTATAACTATTATGCCAGTGTCAAGTAAAATATAGTCGATTTCGATCGATATATCGAGTAACTTAAAATTTACTAGTCAGCTTGTCAAGATACTTTTTAATGAAATGGTGGCTATTCTACCAAAACCTACCATGGACTTTTGCAGTCAATTTCAAAAGTCACGAGAAACGCATTTGTTTTATATTACTTTACATTACTTATACACATTAATCGAACTATATTGTATAATACGCCACCATAATTAAACAATATAACTGATAATAATATAAGATAAAAACACGTCACTGATGTAAGTTGGCGGGAACAGTCCCCTCATCTTCACTTACGTATTTCAAATTAGTAGCAAAAACACAGATTATAAAAACATAAATTGTTTAAATATTTTAATGTGTATACAAAAAAAATTATATTAAAGTGAAATAAAAGCAACATTACTGATGTGGGTTGGTGGGAAAAAGCCTACGAAAATATTACAAGTATTTGCAGGTGTTTAAGTGTTGCTAGTACACAAAATTATTAATAATATGTCAGTAATTTTGGCTTAGAACAGTTCACATTTTCTATTCCGTTTATAAATAATTTACAAAAGATTTTACAATTTTATACGCATGAGTTTCTAATGACTAATAATTATTAGGCGATAATGTAAGAAGAATATAAAATAAAATATACTAGTTCGCTTAATACACTAGGTGACATATTTCTACTAAAATTAAACAAAAACTAAGCACACAATACTTTTACAGTGAATCTGATATACGATTCCAATTTTACAATAAACTACAAAATTCGTCTCCAAATTTTACTACCACGTCGTGGCCATAAATTGAAGTAACTGTGAGGTCCACAGGATTTATAAATCCTATTCAGCGCACGTCGTTTCCTAGATGACCTGACAATAAATAACCAATAACAGTTACAATTCCGGCCACATTTCAAATGGAAAGTTTAACTATCGCCACAAAGCAATATTGAAAGTGGACAAACAATTACTCCAAGTTCAACTACAGTATCAAATATAATTCTATTTATACAGTAGTTATAGGTTGAATTCTGTTCCCAATTTACTGAAATTAAATTGAAATAAACCAAATTTCCTTTATGGCGTCTTTAGTCTATGGGCGGCGTTAATTGCTTTCCATCAGGTGACACGTTTGCTTGTTTGAAATAAACCAAATTTCCTTTATGGCGTCTTTAGTCTATGGGCGGCGTTAATTGCTTTCCATCAGGTGACACGTTTGCTTGTTTGCCCTCCTATCCCATAAAAAAAAGGCGCGTCACCACATTGTTTTTTTTATTATGGCAACAATTCGACATTCTATGATTCATTCGCTCCGTTCATTCCTCTGACCACTCACTCTTACTCATCACTCCGTTCCTATCTATCTTATTACACCACTTCTCCGACCGCCGTTATAGTGAGAACACGTGCCATATTATGGTAGAATATTATACAATATAGTTCGATTAAGGTATATAAGTGAAGTGATATGAAATAAATGCGTGTATCGTGACTTTATAAGTTGACCGAAAAAGTCCATAGAAGGTTTTGGTAAAATATCCACCATTTTATCAATTGACACTGGCATAAAAGTTATAACTAATTGTCATCACTGAAAAAAAGACAGAGCATATGATACACGAGCAAGCGTGGTTACTGTTACAAAACCTGAATTACGTAGGCTTGAAGGTTCCAATGAAATATCTGTTTGGTTATACTGAATACTAGTAATGCCAAGGATGGTAGCCGTCGAAAAGACATTCGTTAGTGTCGATATTAGAATGACGATGATATAAAGTGAAGGTAGAAGCCGTGTCGGTAAAGATAATTTTTTTATGGGATGGGATAGGAAGGCAAACGAGCAGGCGTGTCACTTGATGGAAAGCAACCAACGCCGCCCACAGACATCCGCAAGGCCGGAAGCGAACGGAAGCGTTGCCGACCTTTAAGGAAAGTGTTATTATGGGAGTGGGAATGAGAGCGGGGAGAGGCCTCCAGAACTCAGGCGCTCGCCGTACGAAGCGCTGTATCTAAGCTACCACTCAGACGCCGGTTTTTTACGGGAGTGTCATACTTCCCCGAGCGAGCCGGTGTATTCATGCTACAGACAAATATTATGCCACACTTGATAAAGTATTCGTCTGCAGCGTGGCTCTGCAATTATAAAATTGACTTGCTCAACGATCGCAACGAAGTTTAATGAGCCCCCAATTCGAAAACAGACGACGCGAATGTCAAAGGAACCGCCTACGAAATGCTGAAACTAATTCCTGTCGAACGGAGAGGAGCGGTGGAAAGCAATATCGCGCAGAAACGACATTCGTGCAACAATCACGGCCGAGAGCGTTCATCAAATTATAACGGAACAATAAACGCAGGAATTTGGTCGACGCAAAGCGAACGGAATCGCCGCCCGGGATTGTTGAGTTCCCTTCCCGTTCGCATCCAGTTTGGTCGGTTGTTTACGTATTGGCTCTCAATTGAGAAGATTGTATAACAGGCACCTTTTTAAATGAAAGGTCTTTGAAAATTGAAAGGGTTTTATCGCAGGAGTTGAAATTTATTCAAATTTGGTATTTGACGGTGACCAATTGGTTTTTAATTTTAGTATTTCGAACTTCAAAGGCTAAAAACAAATCGGAAAAATAATATAGAGTATTTGGGAACAAGTTTATAAAAATTAGTAGCCTCATTCTTAGCTAATCGTGAATAAAATCCCCCACCAATTCGCTAATGCCAACAATACAATAATAATCTTGTTCATTAAACGAAAAATATTATTTTTATTTTATTTATTACAAGGTTTTTACTAAAATGTATCCTTAAAGTGCGTTTCAACACCGTAATAATACAAAAGACTAAAAGTCTATTATAAAAATTGTATTTTTGAATGTAAGTTGTAACATGGAAATAATCAAATGAGCTTTAAAAAACTGCAAGAAAGCTTAGAATCTAAATCGCGCAATTTCATACTAAAACTTACTTGCAATAATATAGCCTGCCATCCCTCCCCGTATGAACAGTCCATCCCTCCTTCAGTTCTGCTTGTAGCCGTTCCAGAGCAGCCTCGTCTTCCACCGCCGCTCTTGAGAGCTTCGGACTCCCAGTTCCCAACCGAGGGCTGCCGTATTTAGGACTGGCGCCCATTTTGGGACTGTTGGCGCCCAACTTGGGGCTGTTAGAGCTTGTTGAGGCCACATCACTCAAATTAGGACTACCGGCGATTCGGGAAGTGAAACTGGGGCTTAGGTTGGGTTTGGGGCTGGGGGTTAGCTTGGGACTGGCCGTGCCGCTGGGACCAGGCGACGAAGACGCCTGCTGCAGCAGCATTTCTTTCACATCATTGCACCATTTTTGAAATTATCTGAAACAAAGAAACGTCTAAGGTAAAGTTACGGAATTCAATAATTCGTTGAAATACATATAACACCTCGAAATCAGTAACTTAGCGATCGAATCTATCAGGTCGATAAAAATTAATTAAGGATACATGTTTTGAAAATAGAATAGAATACAAAAATCTTTATTTATGACATTTTTTCTACACTAAGTTAATAATATTATAATATAAAAATGAACAAAACAAAAAGAAAATAATTATAATCTAACAAGTGTCATAAAATGGTTCTTGCTCAGCATATGCCGGGCGTTCTATTGGATCACCTGGCACTGGTTTTCAGCAAGAACCAACGTGGTCAAATCGTGAACCACAGTGACGACATTAATACGGACACACACATAAATCTATTCATACTCATCTACACATACACATACAAAACAATAAAATTAAAAACAACTAAATCATGTAATAAATTCACCGCAACCAATAGAACAAGTAAAATTAAGATTTTTGTAATTTTTAAATCTTGACACTTGCATAATAGTTAAAACTATTATGCAAGTGTCAAGTAAAATACGATAACATCAAATCACTTGAAATTTAACAACCCAAATTATCACGTTACTTCTTGATAAAATGGTGGCTATTCTACCAAAACCTTCTATGGACTTTTTTAATCAACTTAAAAAGTCACGATACACGCATTCATTTCATATCACTTCACTTACTTAATCCTTATCACTTAATCCTATCACTTCACTTACTTAACCTTAATCGAACTATATTGTATAATACACCACCACAATTAAACGATATAACTGATAATATAATGAAACTGAAATAAAAACACAACGTCACTGATGTAATTTGGCGGGAAAAGTCTGAAGTAGATTTAGATTATAAAATATTCTTAAATAATGTCAAGAAAAAATGCAAAATAATTAAAAAATGTTCAGCCACTGAAGCTCCCAGATAAGAAACTTTTTATTACAGTCACAATAAAAATACCCATTAAAACATCATAAAAATTCAATCCAACACAACAATCTTAGCTCCTATGTAGTATTTCAAAGGAATTGTAAAGAAATGGGGGAGAAATGGAACGCCCACATCGTAGTGCTCCATAAAATGGCAACATCGATTAATATTGCCCGCAAAAAATCCACTGTAAACACCGTCCGAATGGCTGCGAAAAAAGAACGAAGCTCTCCCGCTGAAACCGTAATCACCGGAACGAATGGGGCTGCCAGATCTTTCTTATAAAATAGCGGATACTATTGAGGCCACATGATATTGAAAAACCATTATTATCAATAAATTAAATCCTGCCTGTATGTATATTTATTAATTAATTAAAATAAGGATTACTCAGATAATTAAAATTAGTTAAATTGGGGATTCGACCAATTGGCTCAGTCAATGGTCGCGGGTTCGATCCCCGCATCGGAATAAATATATATATGTATGGATTAAAAATATTTGTTCCGAGTCTGGTAACCCCGCCAATCCGCATTGGTCAAGCGTGGTGGGTGGAGAGGCCCGTGCTCAGAAGTGGGATATATATGGGCTGTTAAAAAAAAATTGGGGATCCATGGAATCCTGGAAAAGTGAGGATTTTATCTATCTAAATATTTGTCTAAAGCAATTTTTGAAGCAAAATTACATATAATCGAGTATTTTATGTAATTTTGAATCCTTCTTAGTCGTTAAAGAAATTAAGCTTATGAAGTTTATCAAATGTATATGATACACCTCCTTGGAATATCTTATAAATTTAAAAATCATTGTCAAAATAATTGAAACGCATGTAGTATAACAGTGACAGGGAAACTATTTTATAATTACGTCATTCAGTAAAGTTTTATATAACTGAATAAATAAACATAGATTATTTCTCTATGACCTCTTATTATTAATCTGTGCTACGTTGATTAATGGAGTCAGACGTTACTTTGCGGAAATCCATTACTATGTGGACAGTCAAACTTTTACTTAGCTAAGATCCGCGACAAGCAAACAAAATAATAAATGAAAAATAAACTAAATTCATCCATACAGTGCTATGTTATTTAAAAGTACGTCATCGAAGTTACTGACATTGATTGATAGTATTTATTTAAATAATAATGTTAGTTTTTTTGTTCTATAGATGATTACAAAAATAAATCAAAAGTTTTTTTTAAATATTTAGAAACCATTGTAACATATGGCTACCCTGAGATACGCTGAGAGACTAAATATGAGCGGGAACCGCCGCCATTTTGCGACGACATTTTGTTTATTCGTCCGTTTTTAATGGCCGCTGGAAACTGCGCAGATTAGGACCTCGTGCATTGTTGCCCGAACTGAATGCAAAATATCACAATGGCATCTATTGCGGTGTGATTTTTGTTTAATGACCTATCTAGCGGATTTTAAGTAGAAAGAACTCATATTAAGTTTATCTCTCTTATGGAAGCGGTAGAAAAACAAGTAAGCAAGCTTGGTGGTAAGTCACCGCCGCTCATAGATAACTGCATCACAAAAGGCACTGCAGCTGCATCGTCTATCTTAGGGTATAGATGTTTTTTTATGGGATAGAAAGGCAAACGAGCAGGCGTGACACCTAATAGAAAGCAATAAACGCCGCCCATAGACATCCGCAGCGCCATAGACAGTGCGGAAGCGTTGCCGACTTTTAAGGAAAATGTCATTACGGGAGGGAAGGGAGAAGGGGAGGGTGTTGGGAATCCAGAACTCAGTCGCTCACTGTACGAAGCGCGGTAGCTAAGCAACCACTCAGACGCCGGTTTTCTGCGGGAGTGTGGTACTTCCCCGGGCGAGCCGGCCCATTCATGCTATAGACAATTATTATGACACTCTTGACAAAGTATTCGTCTGCAGCGTGGCTCTATCACTAGTAAATGTGATGTGAATAATTCGAGGAGAAGAAGGAAGTAATGCGAGGCAAAGAAGGAATTAAAGTATGGGAAAAGGAGTAAGGCCATCGAATTGGCCAAAAAGGCTCACCGTATGAATCACGGTCACACACAAAGCAGCCAAGACTCACAACATCTGATAACATGCATCACAACCAACAATTTTCTGTCCATAATTCGACTCGTAATGATCACTATTGACGAACTAAGCCAAATATGGATGTGGATCTAAATAGATAACGGTTTCAATGGAACAAACCTCCATTAATATTGCATTAGCGGCGATCGCTTATCCGATATGTTGGGCTAATGGCCATGCAGAGAGAATAGTGGATGCTTTTAAACAACCATCGATAAGTTATACCAGCGTTTATTATTACAATTAGTTTGAAATTTCAAAATACAGTTTTAAGTTTTCGTCTTCCGTCGGCCGTCACTTCCTGCGTCTTCTCCCTTCTACGTGACATTGGCGAAATCATCCGTGCTATTTTGGCACTATTAAAAACAATTAATTCAAATGAATGAATGAATGAACGCTTCAAATGAATGAATGAATGAACTGATTTTTATATTTAGTTTTGCGATGCGAAAGGTCAATAAGGAACATCCATAAATAATATTTTTTTTTATTATTATTAAGCTGTCGTGAGCGAGCGAAACAAATATCGCAATAATTCGTATCAGCGAAAGGGACGGAATTATACACGTATGACAGATGACCGGTCGTTGAACTCGCCATTGTATTATAGCTTTGTTAGAAATAATTTTAACACTTTTTGCCCACTTAAGTAATAATATCTAATACAGTATTTTTACAGTCCGTCTCCTCGCCAAGCTCAAAGTCGCTCAGAGGGATATGGAGAGAGCTATGCTCGGGGTTTCCCTGGGGGAAGAATTCGAAATGAAGAAATTCGCCGGAGAACCAGAGTCACCAACATTGCTCTTCAAGTTAGCAGACTGAAGTGGCAATGGGCTGGACACGTTTGTCGGAGAACCGACAATCGTTGGAGTAGACGAGTGCTGGAGTGGAGACCGCGACTCGGCAAACGTAGTGTGGGACGCCCTCCTGCCAGATGGAGCGACGATCTGCGCAAGGCAGCTGGCAGAGACTGGATGCGTGTAGCCGAAGATCGGGCTAGGTGGCGCGCCTTGGGTGAGGCCTATGTCCAGCAGTGGACTGCCGCGGGCTGATATTGATATTGATTGACAGTATTTTTAATTAATACTCTAATTATATGAGATAAATTTTGCTGGGTTTTTCCCGGCATAGAATGTGGCTATCCTATGTCTTCCCATGAGTGTCGCATATATATATATATATATATATATATATATATACCTATATATATATATATATATGATATGTATATATATACATACATATATGATATTTCTATATATATATATATATATACTGATAATATAGTATATATATATATTTATATTATAATATAATTTCGCTTAGGTTATTGTATACCAGGAAACACATCTAGTAGATGAGCATGTGGATTACATGACATCATGTATCCCTCGTTAAGCTAAACCTTCGCCAAGTTATTCTTCATTAAGGTTAAAACGGCTCCCCATTTCCATATTGTCTCATTTCCCTACGCGTCTAGATATCTTTCGCGGCATATTTCACCTCGACTCACTTAAATATTCGTGTGTTTACATTCCACCAAGCTAGCATAAGTTAACCTGAATTATTTCAAAATATTTTCCTTAACCGCGACATCGCAGGTATATTATAAATATTCTTGCACATTTCGCACAAGGAGAAAGAGAAGAATTTTGAAGAGGAAATGAAATAATTTCAATCCACCCAATTCTACATTCGCATAACCTTAATAAACACATACAATTCTGATGGCTTGTATCAATCAATCAACAGCCTGCGGCAGTCCACTAGCCCGATCTTCGGCTTCAAGCATCCAGTTTCTGCCAGCCGCCCTGCGCAGATCGTCGCACCATCTAGCCGGGGGGCGTCCCACACTACGTTTATCGAGACGCGGTCTCCACCTCAGCACTCGTCTGCTCCAACGATTGTCGAATCTCCGACAAACGTGACCAGCCCATTGCCACTTTGATGACTTTAGTTCTCTGGCGGAATTGTTCATTCGGAATCGTATCTACGAGTGAAACTCCGAGCATAGCTCTCTCCATAGCTCTCTTACATTTCAAGAGATTTCACATTATTGTATTTGACTTGACACTGGCATAATAGTTATAACTAATTGCCATCAAAGAAAAAAAAAATTATTTGACAGCCCTTATGGTTTAGTGAACAGATCTTCGTTATGTTTAGGTGGATACAGGTTATAAGGTTCAACAAACGGCGATTTGGCCCCAAGCCAGAGTGTACGCGCACAAACGCTGATATACCGACGCAAAGCGACGGCGCATGACTCAGTCATGGCGGTTTATGGCGTGGGTGAAGGACAACCAGTTATCGATATATATCGACATATATCGATGTACACAGCCTTTGTTATTGTCGATAATGCTCGCAAACGTACAAGTATTGGTATAAAATAAGTGTGTAAAATAATCGATTATAAATAAGTGTATGTTATATATATATATATATATATATATATATATATATATATATATATATATATATATATATATATATATATATATATATATATATATATATATATATATATATACATAAATATTTATAATCGATTTATTATATTAATTATTAAAGAAGTCTCTTTTAAATGAAGATGATGAAACGTGTTTCGCCACCGGTCACGTCCTGATTCCCACGAGGGCAAGAAGCGACTAACGGAGAGCCGATTCGCTACGATGTATGTGAGAGGAAGGATGGATGGAAAAGATGGATGAGTTTGGAGGAAGCAGGGAGGATGTGGGGTTTGTGGCGGCAGTCCTCGTGACTTTTTTTTAAATTGTCATTATTTTATTCGTGTATTTTAATTATTCGATGGTATTTCAAGGCAAATTTCATCCTTATCAAGATAACCCGTAATCAGCAGGCTTGCATGACGAGAGTGATGAGTGTGGAGGACGAAAGAAAAATATGCCGAGATCGTAGCAGATGGAGATCTGTGGTCTCTGCCTACCCACACGGGAAACAGGCGTGACGATATGTATGTATGTATGTATGTATATAAACTTGAAAAGGCAAAAAAATAATTGGCTTTTACATGAGACTAAAAACATCAGTCAATTACATAAGATCATTCATAATTATGTTACATATGGTATTTAGCTGAGCAGGCAGTTTTCAAGGCTGCATTGAAATTATGGGACGCTTTAAAAGGATTTAAAGCGAATGCAATCCGACTGTAGGGTTTCCTCTGCACGCAACTCGGCTGAATATTGATGAGTATATTAAATCTTTTATTCATTATCGGAGCACTACCCACGATAAGAACGATAAAATTATATATATATATATATATATATATATATATATATATATATATATATATATATATATATATATATTCACGCCTATCCCCCGCAGGCATTGGCGGAACCCACAGAGCTCCATCCGCTATTCATCGCAGCGAAACGACTCTCTATTAGTCGCTTTTCGCTCTCGTAAGAATCAGGACGTGACGGGTAGCAAACCACGTCACCGTCATTTTCAACAAATTAGATATATTAAATTCGTGGAATGGAGATCAGCCCCAGCAGAGCCCTGCATGCTGCGATAAGGCAGTATAGTACCCGGGGGAGCCCGATCCCGGGACGGTCGGCACGCTTGCGACTAAGCTCGCCCCTAACCACGCATCCATTGGCACGGCAGACCGTGAATTGGCAGAGAGGAAGGGAAAGGATAGAGAAGAAATGAAAGGGCAAGAAAGGAAATGTGGATTGGGGGGTTTACCAGACTCGGAATAAATATTTAATTTTGGTGGCGTGTTGTAGAACAAAGTTCGATTAAGGAGTATACTTGAAAATAAAACACATTTTTCAAAATTATGAATGTAAATTTTAATGATAGAATAAGAAATGAGGATATAAGAGAGCGATGTGGAGTAAAAGAAGGTGTTGTGACAAAAGCAGGTGGAGATATGTGAGCTCTGCCTACCCCTACGGGAAACAGGCGTGACGATATGTATGTATGTATTAACTGAATTTTAGCTGTAAAATCAAGAAAGATAATTAAACTCGTTTAGATAAACTTAAAAAGTGTAACGATCGTCGGCCCAGTTCAGCACTCAAAAGAAGATTTAATGGTAATTGTATAATTCATTCTAATTTAATTTGATGCCGCTCACGTTCCGAGCCTCTCTCTGCTTTAATTTGTTTCTCTTTAACAATGAAAAAAGAGCCGTACGAAAAATGGCAACCCCCAAGTACGCCATAATAAGTTTATATTTGGGGAAAAATAAAAGAATTTGTAGCGAGAACAATTCTATTTAGGGCGTTGTTGAAAATGCGAAAATAAGAATATTTTGTCCTCTAGAAACATTTTATAAACAACTACAAGCCGATACTTGGTGTCTTTCGCAATAGTTTTTTTGTAAACGAAAGCTAATGTTGGTGTACATCCTCGGGCGAGCCGACCCATTCGTACTACAGACATAAACATGGTGTCCCAGAACTCAACGTCAAGCCGAAACGGGGTGACAGGATTGATTGTAACCATCATGAGAAAAATCAGAAAAAAAAATCTATCTGAAGATCTTAAAATTAAGAACCTACCAAGAGCTTGTGCGAATAAAAAACATTTTAACTGAGTAAAATGGGTTAGCAAAAATCGGGTTACTTGAGGTTTTTATTTTGTTACTAGTTTATTTTAGTATGAAACTAACAAGTATTGTACCATTTTACAATCCTGATTACATGCGCCAACTTTTAATGGCACTTGCCGAGGCACTCTAGTACTTTTTTTAAAAGGAGGGCCTTTCAAAGTCGACAAATTTTGAAAATTTTAAATTCATAGTTTAACAAATAGTCTTAATTCTAGAAAACTTGGGGCAATTGTGTCATTATTTTTTTACTGTGATTCTAGAAATGTTATTTAGGGTTACGGTTCCAAAGTTTAAATCAACAAAAATAATAAAAATTAACCACAATAACCTAAAAATGGTTACAGTTTGACCAAATTTCTAGGTTTTTCTTAAATGCCCATAATTTTCAAACTGCATGAGATAGATTTTTTTTCTGATTTTTCTCATGATGGTTACAATATATCCTGTCACCCCGTTTCGGCTTGACGTTGAGTTCTGGGACACCCTGTATTATGCCATTCTTGACAAAGTATTCGTCTGCAGCGTGTCTCTACCATTATTATAAATCCATAGTTAAATAAACAATTTCAGAGTTCGGAAAATCTGTGTACAATGTAATAGTTAGTTACACGCATCCTTTTCCTGTGTGAATCAGAGACTGTGCTGTGTACGTTCGTATTTGGAGACAACTCTTCCTTACACACACAACAGTTTGCGCTTACAAAGACTGGGTAAACTCCACAGCGGACACAAAGGTGATAACGCTGTTTGCTTATGTGGGTACACTCGAGAATGATGACCTGTACAGACAAGTTACCTTGCGTGTAATTCGTAGGGTACATCTCTTGGCCGTACACATATAGATCGAACAATAAGAAAATGCAAGAACATTCTGCCTTCGCGCGCGCATTAACTGTTTAAAGTATATTTATAGCTATACTCATAGTCATAAATATACCTAAAACATTAGCATGTTGCTGACGCGAAACCATAGATTTTTTCCCTATCCAGTTGTGTCATTTTAAGTAACTATAAAAGTTTTCAATCAAAAAATTAGTCCAAAAAATAAACATTTTGGGAAAGGCATAAGGGGGTTATTACTTTCAGGTATAAAAAATAGTTAAGGACCTATTCTCTGACCTAACAAATATACAAAAAAAAATTCATAAAAATCGGTCAAGCTTTTTCGGAGGAGTTCGATAGCAAACACTCTGACACGAGCTTTTATATATTAGGTAACCCTGTTCTCTGCCACATTAAGTTTCGTGACAGATCACTTTAAATAAATATATTTTATTTACTTAATTTATGGTTCACAATTTTGGTCATAGTGACTTCCACATAAAAGGTAAATGTATGCTGTCGCGGACTTTTATTTAGAACTATTCAAGACAAACAATCTTACGGTACATAATCTTTGTGTAACTCCAATGGTTTAGGCAGCGTACGCCAAGCTAGCTCTCAGAGGCCAGATTTTTTTCCGACTTAATTGACATGTATCGTTATATCACGACCAAAATTACATAAAATCATTACAAATTGTAGCCTATATTTTATTCCGGAGTATATATAACCTATATTACTGTAAAGTTTCATCCAAATCCGTCGAGTAATTTTTTCGTGAAAGGGTAACAAACGTACATCCATACTCACAAACTTTCGCATTTATAATATTAGTTAGTATTAGATAATGTATACTATAGTAGAATGGCTAGCCCATAACGTTTTATGTATCGACCGGAGAAAGTGATCCGACAGGTCCACAATGAAACCGAAAGTGGTCTGATCATCACAATATACTGCCATCACCTGACGTTACCTCATGACTGACGGAATATGTTGGCAAAGTTGGGACAATGACCACAACATGCAAGGCATAAAGGTTTTTTTCTATACATTCATAGCTATTGGCAGAGACCACAGAGCTCCATCCGCTACCATTCATCGCACCGAAACTGCTCTCCATTGGTCCCTTCTCGCCCTCGTGAGAATCAGGACGTGACGGTTGGCGAACCACGTCGCCGTCATTTTATAACAAATTAAGTATATTTAATTCGTCTTAGTAAATCCCACGAATTGCAAGGGAGGATGAAGATCAGCCCCAGCAGACCCCGCATGCTGAGGTAAGGCACCATAGTACCCGGGGGAGCCCGATCCCGGAACGGTCGGCACGCTTGCGACTAAACTCGCCCTCAGCCACGCATCCTTTGGCACGGCAGACCTTGGATTGGCGGAGAGGAAGGGAAAGGATAGAGAAGAAAGGAAAGGGCAGGAACGGAAATGCGGATTGGA
Source organism: Baronia brevicornis (assembly GCA_031353405.1). Taxonomy (NCBI): domain Eukaryota; kingdom Metazoa; phylum Arthropoda; class Insecta; order Lepidoptera; family Papilionidae; genus Baronia; species Baronia brevicornis. The sequence continues at coordinate 543,667 of JASFAT010002648.1, read as the reverse complement.
TAGGGGGTTACCAAACTCGGAATAAATATTTATAAATCCATATATATATTTATTCCTATGCGGGAATCGAACCCGCGACCATTGAATCCGTGGGCGGAGGGCCCCGCCACTGAGCCAATCGGTCGCCAATAGGTCGCAAAGGCATACCTCTATGGGTATGAAAGTCATTAAAACTAACATAGTTAATTGTTGTTACAGCCGCAAAAACACCGCCGCAGCGTCAAAGGCAGTGCGGAAGCGTTGCCGACCATTAAGGAAAGTGTAATTATGGGAGTGGGAGGGGGGAGGGTGTTGGGCCTCCGGAACTCGGCCGCTCACCATACGAAGCGCGGTAGGTCTATCTACCTATGTGGACAGTCAAAAGTTTTACTTAGCTAACATCCGCGACAAGCAAAACAATAACAGAAAATTAATAATGTGTGTTTTTGTGCTGGATGAAGTGGATTTATTTGGAACTTAAACCAAAAACTTATCGAAAATCGGCCATCAATTCTCCACCCACCAACCGCTATACACAACACCAAACACACATTACCACTTTTCCATCTTGTAAACGACACGCGTTTCGCCCCAACACGAGGCATCTTCAGGTATAGTAGACTCTACGGAAGACAAGCGAAAAGTGGATCTTAGCTAAGTAAAACTTTTGACTGTCCACATAGTAATGGATATCCGCAAAGTAACGCCTGACTTCAATAATAAACTATCTACCTAGCCAATTTAGTATTTACTATTAATTAATAAAATATAAGAATCCGGAGTATTTGTACGCAATATAAAGTGATGTTATGACTTTTTTGAGTATCTTTACGGTAGCAAAGTCATTTCTAGAAGCTCCCGTCATAAACCTCAGCTTTATCAGAAACCTCGTAACTGGCAGCGCTTGTGTGAAATATGGCCCGTGTATTTTTACAACGCCGTACAATATTTTACGACACCTCGTATCACTCAATTTGACATGCTTCTATCGGTAAGACGATCGCAGTTCTTGTTAGTCACTTCAATGGACTCGATATGTCCTGTGTTGTCTTCCTTTCTGTTCTGAAAAGGACAGGTACAAATTATTGCAACTATTTGGAGTCAGGCATTAATTTGCAGTGTGTCTTCATATACTCTCTCACGGCGCTGAAAAGTGGACGATGACAGTTCGTCTGCTTCACAAGCTCAGAGTCAGAACAAATACGCCAGAGAACTATAGTCACCTATATAGCCTTTCGAATTAACAAACTAAAGTGGCAATGGGCTAGTCACGTTTGTCGGAGATCCGACAATCGTTGGAGCAAACGAGTGCTGGAGTGAAGACCGCGTCTCGGTAAACGTAGCTGGGACGCCCCCCGCTAGATGGTGCGATGATCTGCGCTGGGCGGCTGGCAGAAACTGGATGCGTGAAGCCGAAGATCGGGTAGGTAGGTAGGTGGGGTTCTTGGGGGAGGCCTATGTCCAGCAGTGGACTGCCGCAGGCTGTTGATTGATTATTACTTTGCTGAAATCCATTATAAAGATTGTAATACATACTGGGGTCGCCCTCGAACAAAAAATGGTGACAAGTGCGAACATATCGGGTAGAGGGGGAGAAAAAAATCCAAAATGGCGAAAAAACAAGATGGCCGCCATACAAATTGTCATTTATGGGCCGATTTCACTAAAATTGCTCGCGTAGCTTTAAGGGGGCGCCACAGATGGACCCGAAAAGCTAGTGTGTCTATGTATATACAATTAATCCAGCACGTTCAGCTCTCTGACCAATGAAGTTTCGACAACATTTTTGCTAGAGAAGCAACATTTCAAATATGTGAAAGGTACACGGGAGTTATGCGTTGTCAATGAGCAAAGCTATGTGCCTCCCACGGTGGAATATTATACACATTCTCTTGGAAACCATTATAACAATGCTCGAATGAAACATTGTCGGGAATTTTGCTTTAAACTTTTATATATGATTACGTCAGCGACGTACATTTTTTTTTGCCATTTATCATTGCAGTACATACATACATACAAACATATCGTCACGCCTGTTTCCCGTAGGGGTAGGCACAGACCACAGATCTCCATCTGCTACGATCCCGGCATACTTTCCTTGCTTCCTCTACACTCATTATTCTCATCATGCAAGCCCGCCGGTTAAGGGTACTCTTGACCTGGCCTTTCTTAAAAACTTCAGCGATTTGATCAACGTATGTTTTCCGTGGTCTTCCCCTACCGACCTTTCCATCCACATTCGCAACGTAAATTTGTTTTGCCAGTCTTCTTTCATCCATCCTCTCTATATGCCCAAAACTTCCTGGCATCCCTTTCTCAACTTCTGTCATGACATTGTAAAAGACATATAAAAATGTATATATACGGAGGGTTTTGGGCCTCCGGAACTCAGCCGCTCACCGTACGAAGCGCGGTAACAAAGCTACCACTCAGACGCCAGTTTTCTGTGGTACTTCCCCGAACAAGGTGGCCCATTCGTGCCACAGACAAATATTATGACAGTCTTGACAAAGTATTCGTTTGCAGCGTGGCTCTACCACTATCGAAATCTTTTCCATCAAGCCAAAGATTGACTGACAGAGAATGCCTTTCGGCATTAAGCCTTTTACTAGAATCTGTACAGGAGGAATAATTAAATAAATAAATACATATGTAAGTATATCAATATCAGCCTGCGGCAGTCCACTGCTGGACAGAGGCCTCACCCAAGGCGCGCCACCTAGCCCGATCTTCGGCTACACGCATCCAGTCTCTGCCAGCCTCCTTGCGCAGATCGTCGCTCTATCTAGCGACACGGCAAACGTAGCGTCCCACACTACGTTTGCCGAGTCGCGGTCTCCACTCCAGCACTCGTCTACTCCAACGATTGTCGGTTCTCCGACAAACGTGTCCAGCCCATTGCCACATCAATCTGCTAACTTGAAGAGCTATGTCGGTGACTCTGGTTCTCCGGCGAATTTCTTCATTTCGAATTCTGTCCACCAGAGAAACCCCGAGCATAGCTCTCCCCATAGCCCTCTGAGCGACTTTGAGTTTGGCGAGGAGACGGACTGTCAGTGTCCACGTCTAGGCACCGTAAGAGAGTACGGGCAGGACGCACTGGTTGAAGACTTTTGTCTTCAGACTTTGTGGTATGGGCGACGAGAAGACTTGACGGAATTTCCTGAACGCGACGGAATGTAAGTGTATACACTGCCATTATTTTATTGGTGTATGTGTTAATTTATTTCGGGTTAAACACACGTGTTCTTACCAGCTATATATCCGAACGGAGAGGGGGGGGGATCGAGTCAATTATTAAAGGGATAACTGTCGGCTTTGATGCTAAGCTTTATTGCTCTTAAAGCTCCACACAGAGGGCAAAATCTCGTTGTTTACAATTACATTTTTATCCATTGTTTGTAACTATATTTACGAGGTGAGACAAGCGAAGTCCCTCCCAATTTTCAAAAAGCTTGTCAAAAATCACTATCTATCATTATAAATATCTTTATGTCTTATTATTTATTATTTACGGTTGACCTATATTTATAGTGTATATATGTATATGTATGTATGTATATGTTTGTATGTGTATGTATGTGTTTGTGTATATGTATGTCTTTGTATGTGTGTGTGTGTGTTGGACGTTCGTGAAATTGTATCAGTACTGTTGAGCAATTTTACTCAACAGTACTGATACAATTTGATAGCTTTTGTCATGGGTTAGGAAGGTAAACGAGCAGGCGTGTCATTTAATGGAAGGCAATCAACGCCCCCCATGGACAACCGTAGTGCTATAGGCAGTGCAGAAGCGTTGCCGGCCTTTAAGAGAAGTGTAGGCTTGTTTTTTGAGGGTTCCAATGTCGTATCGGTTCGAAATCACCGCTGGAGCTAGCTGGTTTCATAGGCCAGTGGTGTGTTGGAGGAAGGTTCTAGAAAAACGCACCGTACTGGATCGCTACTCATCATATATTTATATCTATGTTATTAATATATTCTTTCTATTATATTATATATTTTCTTTCTTCTCTATCATCATAACGATGATGTATCACCAACCTACATCGAATTATCTTTTTAACAGTGTGTCCATCCTACGGTTGTCTGGAAGAAATTTCGCTATTAACGATAAGACCGCCATTTGTATATAAATATTACAATCAATAATTGTATAACTTCGTCTTTGTATACATATTCACAACTATCCCCCGCAGGGGTTGGCAGAGACCACAGGGCTCCATCCGCTACCATTCATCGCAGCGAAATGGCTCTCCATTGGTCGCTTCTCGCCCTCGTGAGAATCAGGACGTGACGGGTGGCGTCTTTGGTGTACAAAAAAGAACATATCTATCTACATATACAAATACATATACATATATCAAAATTATTTTATTGCATATTCGAATTAGGAAAAAAAATACTGCCTCGAATGTTCTGAGACTTTCAACTATACGAGCAATAGAATAATTTGTACAGCGTCCGAACTAAAATGTTTTTGAGTGATCAGATACGATTATTTTCAGAAATATCAACTGTTTGTTTGGCTCTGGTGGTAAGTTTTCGTTCTGCGGTGCGAAAACCCAGTAGGTTTTCGCTTATTTGTGTCGATATTCAGAGTAACTGAGGTGTATTTGTGAAATATTCAAACAGAAGCGAGTTTTGCGTTGTCTATGTCTTTAACAGGAGATTAGGCAAACGAGCATGCGGGCCGCATGGTGGTAAGAGATCACCGCCGCACACAGACATCCACAACTTCCAGATCTAAGATGATTTGGCAGCCTTACACAAGTAACATTAACATAAGTGAGAAGGAGAAACGTATTGGGTCTTCGGACTCCGGGAGTAAACAAAAATACAATTAAAATCAATTGTTATCATTTAAGAACTATCGTTTTTTTTAAAAAAAAAACTGTGTTCTACTAAAGTGGTCAACTAAGACCAATAGATAACAAAGGCAAAGAGGAAACACAAAGTGACCTCAATCTGACCTTTAATTCGTACCCGAGGGGAAATGGCCTTGCTCGGATTAGAATTTGAAGGCTTAGCGGTCGGCCAGTGGATTTCAACCACAATACTAAAGGACCTATAAAATAACTTAAAACTTGTTTATATTTTAAATATTAGTGGTTTTTTGTATGTAATAATAGTAAATTTATAAACCTTTTATATAATTTATAAATGTGTAAATTCAAAAAATTCATCGCAGCGAAACGGCTCGTTATTGGTCGCTTTTCGCCCTCGTGAGAAACAGGACGTGACGGGTGGCGAACCACGCCGCCGTCATTTTCGACAAATTAGGTATATTAAATTCGTCTTAGTGAATCCCACGCACCACGAGCAAGGGAGGATGGAGGTCAGCCCCAGCAGAGCCCTGCATGCTGAGGTAAGGCACCATAGTACCCGGGGGAGCCCGATCCCGGGACGATCGGCACGCTTGCGACTAGGCTCGCCCCTAGCCACGCATCCATTGGTACGGCAGACCGTGGATTGGCGGAGAGGAAAGGATGGACAGAGAAGAAAGGAAGGGGCAGGTAAGGAAATGCGGATTGGGGAGGTTACCAGACTCGGAATAAACATTTAAAAATCCATATAAATATTTATTCCGATGCGGGAATCGAACCCGCGACCATTGACTCCGCGGGCGGTGGGCCCCGCCACTGAGCCAATCGGTCTTCGGTTATACATGTGTATAGTTTGAAAAAAAATTCAGAGGCAGTCATGAGGACTGCAAACAAAAGTGAAAACTTACAACTGTATTTTGAAATTTCAAACTAATTGTCATATTAAAAATTAAAATTTCATATTATTTTAATTAAATTCATTAATATTAATCAGATTTCCACATCTAAATAAAATATATATGTATATATTGTTTATTGATTAGTTAAAACACATTATGCTTTCGTAAACACAATACAAAATATAAATACAAATTAATGAAAATATACATACATATCGTCACGCCTATCTCCCGTAGGGGTAGGCAGAGACCACAGATCTCCACCTGCTACGATCTCGGCATACTTTCCTTGCTACCTCCACAGTCATTACTCTCCTCATGCAAGCCCACCGGTTAAGGGTACTCTTGACGTGGCCTTTCTTAAAAACTTCAGCAATTCGGTCAAGGTATACTTAATGAAAATAACAAATAATATATACTTATATTACTTTTACATAGTATTCATTCTTATATATTTTCTCACAAAACTTTATCCATGAAGCGTCCAACGCACACATACAATCGGGTATATACAATGTGTTGGCGTGATGCGTGTACGTAGGCAGCTGCGCGCGCATTAACTGTGTTTAAAGTATGTCTATAGCTATACTCATAGCTATAGATATACCTTAAGCATTAGCATGTTGCTGACGCGAACCCATAGACTTTTTTCTCTACCAAGTGTCGTGTAACGCGGCTATAGAAGTTTTCACTTCAAAAAATCACATCATGTTTGAAAACATTCTAGTTTTTTAGTCTTTTTAATTTTTAAGAAAATTATTTTATAATGAAATGGAACATTGATGTTTAACTTCTTCAAACAATTGTATAACGTAAAAACAACGCGGAAAACATCATATAGCTTTTACGTGTAAAGCTTTGAAGGAGTAATTGAGACCTGAATATATTTAATACATTTATATAAACAAGCAGTATACATTTGTAAGAAAACCTTATTATGACTGGCAAGCGTAAATGTTGTAGTCAAAACAAAGTACGAGCAAAAACAAGTTAGGTTGTTATGGCGCGACTATAGTTCTGGCTGTTATGGTTTTGGCGACAATCTCAAAGTGTTATTTATGCACAAACTAGCTGTTGCCCGCGGCTTCGCTCGCGTGGAATTTGGTCTGCCACATTAAGTTTCGTGACAGATAATTTTAAAATAATATATTTTTTTTCATTTAATTTATGGTTCACAATTTTGGTCATAGTGGCTTCCACATAAAAGGTAGATATATGCTGTCGCGGACTTTTATTTAGAACTATTCAAGACAAACAAACCTACGGTACATCATCTTTGTGTAACTACAATGGTTTAGGCAGCGTACGCCAAGATAGCTCTCAGAGGCCAGATTTTTTCTGACTTAATTGACAACTATCGTTATATTACGACCAAAATTACATAAAATCATTATAAATTGTAACCTATATATTATTCCGATGTATAACCTATATTACTGTAAAGTTTCATCCAAATCCGTCCATTAGTTTTTTCGTGAAAGAATAACAAACATACATCCATACTCACAAACTTTCGCATTTATAATATTAGTAGGACAATACATACATACGCTAAAAAGTTTTATTTTGTTTGATGATGGCTTTTTGTGAGTGCCACATGGGTTAACCTGTGGATACCTACGTGGCTTTGGAGATCAGACTCTTCAGGTACGCATTTGTATTTTCTTTCTGTCTAAAACGATTGCTTTTTTTTTCTTTAATGGCAATTAACCATAAATATTATGCCAGTGTCAAGTAAATTAGAATAATATCAAATTTCATGAAATGTCTAGTCAACTTGTCACGTGATAAAATGGTGGCTATTCTACCAAAACATTCCGGAATTTTTCAGTCAACTTAAAAATCACTATACACGCATTTATTTTACATCACTTCATTTATAAGTCTTAATTGAACAATATAAAATTATGAAGATGAAATAAAAACACAACGTCACTGATGTAAATTGGCGGGAAAAGTCTTCTGTCTAAATTCTTAAAGTTTTTTTTCTTTTTTTTTAATGGCAATTAACCATGACTATTATGCCTGTGTCAAGTAAAATAATATCAAGTATCTTGAAATGTGAATTCCGCCTGTCACGATAATTTTTGATACAATGGTGGCTATTCTACCGAAACCTATGGTTATAATAAATTAAATGTAATTTCTCGAAAATAAAGAATTTGAGTTTTGAATAGTTCACACACACACACACACACAGTTGAGTGCGAGAACGACTATAATTTTATTAATACTACGAGATTGAAGACTAACTATTTATGTCTTTGTTAATATTTTAATTGACACTGGCATAATAGCAAGCAATCAAAACAATCACACGAAATTAAAAACAAACAAAATGACGACCCGAATCAGCAATAAAAGATGGCGTGGCAAGGACACCTCCATTAAACTACAGTTAATCCTCACCCCCAGGCCTCCGCTGACCTCTGTAGAACATTGTTCCGAGCTCCATTCAATCCGTGTTGTCCTAATGCTCTCGGGGAGGTCAGTACTTCCCCCCCACGGTCAATTACATGCGCTTGGAATACTAACAAACCTCACGATTTTTTGTTAATACCTTTACGTAACTTACGTATGTACTTTGCTAAATCACATATGCTCGTATACACAAGATACTGTGATTAATCTACACATTTTTACTGTGGGTTATTTATTTATTTATTTATTTATGGACCATCAACAGGAGTTACATTAATTATACATTATTCTAAATAGTTCTAAAAACATACTTAAATGTAATCCTAATTATAGATGGACACAATATTAACATAAAATAAAAGCAGTCAAATCAAATATTCTACAGAGACTTATATGTTAAATTTCAAACGGTGCTTGAATTGTACCACACTGTCGTAGAGGATGTGTAAAGCGTTTGTTTTCATGTATTTGTGATACAGTTCACACAACGAACGAAGCGGGGCATTGGATCCAAAAACGCTCCTTTTCGTTTCCTTGTGAAATAAACTAATTTTTTTTTTGTTTTTTTATTAAAAAAATTGTTGGTTTTATTGGATATATGGGATGGATTATTTTATACGAAATAGGTGGGCAAACGACCAAGCGGAGGAAGCAATCAACGCCGCCCAAAGACATCCACGACACTCACTATACATATTGCAGAAGCTTTGCAGATCTTTAAGGAAGGTGTAAGTTCTTAAACACCACAGAATGCTGTGGAACCAGCCACCGAACTGTGTGCTAAAATTGAATTTAAATTTCTAAGGTCATGGGTTCGATTCTTGCACGAAGATTTGGATTATATTAAAAACAATTTTTTCTTTAATGGCAATTAACCATAACTATTGTGCCAGTGTCAAGTAAAATGGAATAATATCAATAATATCTTTTGAAATGTCTAGTCAGCTTGTTACGTTACGTCTTGATAAAATGGTGGATATATATATATATATATATATATATATATATATATATATATATATATATATATATATATATATATATATATATATATATATTGTACTGTGTTTACGAAACCGTAACGTGTTTTAACTAATAAATAAACTATATATACATATATATTTATACTTCAGAATAATTAAGTATTAATACAACAGATTAATGTTAATTATTTTAATTAAAAAATTATGAAATTTTAATTTTTAATATTACAATTAGTTTGAAATTTCAAAATACAGTTTTAAGTTTTCCAAGCTTTTCGCTTTTCTTTAGCAATCCGTATGATATGAACAGTATAGCTTGTCCTTTAAATATAAATAATTATAGAAACACTAATGATGATATCCAGCGTTGTTCAAGACCTCTCCATACGAAAGCTTATCTCCGACTGTTTCCGTAGTAAGTCATTAGGATGGAGGAATTGAATCGTGGCTGTAATAAGGCTGACTGACACTCATTGCTATTCCACGAGCGCCGAGTGACGCGACATCCTCCCTTCGCAGTCACGTCTGAGTCAATGGGCCCTCTACCTAAGCGGGTCTGAGTGCGCTCGGGCTAGTTGCCTCACAAATTCCCTATCACGCTTGCCATCGAGTTTATGCAACGACTTGATTTATAAGGAACGTTTTTCTTTTCAAGTGAAAACTTCTATAGCCGCGTTACACGACTCTGTGTAAAAAATCTATGAGTTCGCATTAGCAACACGCTATAGGTATAGCTATACATATAGCTATGAGTAAAGCTATAGACACACTTTAAATACAGTTAATGCGCGCGCAGCTACGTATACGATCACGCCAACACATTGTGTATATCCGAATGTATGTGTGTACGTTGGACGCTTCGTGGATGGACAAAGTTTTGTGAGTCGCGTCAGCAACATGCTGTAGTAATAGCAGCATTTAATATTACAATTAGTTTGAAATGTCAAAATACAAATTTAATCGTCAGTTCTGTCGTCAGTCTTCATGACTGATTCCGATTATTTTTCAATTCCTACTATTACTTCACACTCTCGCTATGTACATATTTATGTCTTGTTACATTTTTATTCACCCACTCAAGTTCAAATACATTTTGTTTAGAACTTGTAGTGGATGACACTTGATGTTAATACAGTTTTTAAAAATATTGATTCATTTATTAAATTTATATAATCAATTTTAGTTTTACATACATATCGCCTCACGCCAGTTTCCCGTATGGGTAGGCAGAGACCACAGATCTCCATCCGCTACGATCCCGGCACACCTTCCTTGCTTCCTCCACACTCGTGCATCCTTCATCTCACATTCATCATAACGAATTATTATTATACATAATAATAATTATATAATATTGAATATTATAATATAATTAATATTTTCTCAATTTATTCCTACAAGTGACTTTACACTAAAGTAACAAATGCAATAAACTAGCTCACTGTCAATTTCCTTGCGCTGCGCGTGCCTTGGTAACGATCCGAGCCAATGTGTACATAATGAAATTCCACCTGTCAGCAACCGGATAAGCCGGGCGGGCCGGTTGACCGGGCCGGGCAACCGGGAGGGTCGGCCCTTGCTGAGTGTTCGAATAATGGGTGTCGACTAATCCAAATAGGTCGGAGTAATATGGCTAAGCCGACGATTTTGTTATTAAACTGTAAGAGACTTCCCTTTTAACATAACGCCTAATATATATATATATATATATATATATATATATATATATATATATATATATATATATGTATATATATATATATATATATATATATATATATATATATATATACGTATGTATGTATACATATATATATATATATATATATATAAATAAATATTTATTCTTTTTTTATATATATTCACGACTATCCCCCGCAAGGGGTTGGCAGACACCACAGAGCTCCATCCGCTGCTATTCATCGCAGCGAAACGGCTCGTCATTGGTCGCTTTTCGCCCTCGTGAGAATCAGAGCCCTGCATGCTGAGGCAAGGCACCATAGTACCCGGGGGAGCCCGATCCCGGGACGGTCGGCACGCTTGCAAATAGGCTCGCCTGCATTTTATTTGCAGGATTTAAATCCAGAACCTCGATTTCTGATGTAGGACGTATATATCGATGAGTAAAGCGGCTTTCCCATCGGCTAAAACAATAAACACCCGCCCCCAAAACCACCCACATTTCCGGGGTAAACAAAAACATGGCGATTGTTCCCAGGGTTGTTCCAGGCAACAATTAATTTAGCAGTGGAAACGTTTCGGGTCCATCTGTAGCCCACAATTTAATTTCTGTTTCAGGATCTGTCAATAGTCGATGATAAAGGTGGCACGCTTAGTGACGAGAGGCAGCGACTTTTTGTGAAAATAAAAATACGCTTATGGATATTGACTATAATATATTTATTATAATATGTAATTATTTTTAATTTATTATAATATACATATTATAATATATAATATATTTTTAGATTTTTTTTATTGTTACTTTCGATGTCGTTTGTAGTCTACCTTGAATAAACAAGTTATCTATCTTATTTTTAATATAAGAGTTACGAATTTAAACATTTACGAATAATAATTTTTATTTAACTTTAATTATTTTATTTTTGTTTGTTTGTCGCACATCTTAGCTAAGTAAAAATTCTAAGTGTACACACGGTAATGGATTTCCGCAAAGTAACGCCCGACGCCATTTATCATCTAAACGTACATATACGGTTCGACGACTGCGTTGAGTTGCAGTGTACTGCCACTGTGTCACTAAACATATACGAAGTAGATTATTAATGGAGTCAGGCGTTACTTTGCGGAAATCCATGACTATGTGAACAGTTAAAAAGTCAAAGTCGCAGATCTTAGCTAAGTAAAACTGTTGACTGTCCACATATACGAAGTACTTTGTACGCACGGCAAATGTCTGGACAAACAAGAAATTAAATAATAGAGAGCCTGAATTTTATATGTTATGAACCCATATTTCTAAGCATTTTTAAAGACCAATACACTTCTTCAATAATTCTGATGTCGCAAACGTCTATGGGCGATCTCGATTGCCTTCCATCAGAGGACAAACTTGCAAGTTCACCTTTATAACCCATAAAGAATGATGATGCCGTTCTATTATTTCTAATGGATCGCATCTACCATTACATTTTCTTAAATATAAATAGTTCATTTAAGAAAAATAAAAATCCGGCTAGAAGAACTAAAAAAAAATAATATAAGATATGTGGACAGTCAGAACTTTTACTTAGCTAAGCGAATCTTACATTATTATTTTTCTAATTTTGTTTGTTTGTCGCGGATCTTAGCTAAGTAAAAATTCTGATTGTCCACATACACTCTCCATTAATCATATCCAATACGAAGTATTTCGTAGACACGAAAAATGTCTGGCAAACAAGAAATTAACCATATTATAAGGAAACCAAAATTTATAAGCAACCCCATATTTCTAGGTATTTTTGAAAGACCGGCAACACTGCTTCAATAATTCTGATGCTATGGGCGACTTCGATAGCCTTCCATCAGAGGACAAACTTAATCGTTCTCCTTTATAAGTCATAAAGAATGATGATGCCGTTCTATTATTTCTAATGGTAGATCTCACTTGAATGAAATATAAATCCACTCAGAAAATGGAAATTGTATTACATTTGTACAACTTGATGAAGTCTAAATAGAAATCACTCGACGTTTTAATAAGGTTTTCGATGTTGAACTGAATATCATATTTATCGTTCGACCTTTCCATTCGACCAGTACAGTCACGAACGGTTGAATAATTGAAAAAAAAATGACGAGATTACACTCTATTCAGTTTGACACGCTTACAGAAGGCACGTCAACATAATTTCTCTTTTTAAATAACTTATTACCATTGATTTATTCAGTTACATTCAATCAACTTATGGAACTAAACACTGTATTTTGTTTATAATTGAAGTGAACACTTCAATAGCCGCGTTACACGCCACTGGGTAGGGAAAAAATCTATCGGTTCGCGTCAGCAACATGTTAATGCTTAAGGTATATTTATATATAATCACTGTGCCGATCGTCCCGGGATCGGGCTCCCCCGGCACCATAGTTTGTCATAGCCTTACCTCAGCATGCAGGGCTCTGCTGGGGCTGACCTCCATCCTCCCTTGCGGCTCGTGGGATTCACTAAGACAAATTTAATACACCTAATTTGTTGAAAATGACGGCGACGCGGTTCGCCACCCGTCACGTCCTGATTCTCACGAGGGCGAGAAGCGACCAATGGAGAGCCGTTTTGCTGCGATGAATGGTAGCGGATAGAGCTCTGTGATCTCTGACAACCCCTACGAGGGATAGGCGTGAATATATATAAAAAAATTATATATATTTATATTTATGAGTATAGCTATAGACATACTTTAAACACAGTGAATGCGCGCGCAGCTGCCTACGTACACGCATCACGTCAACACATTGTATATGTGTGCCAACCGATTGTATGTGTACGTTAGACGCTTCATGGATGAATAAAGTTTTTAAAAGTTAAAATTGCGTCGTGTTAGCAACATGCTGTAGTAATATTGTAAATTTGATCACTTGGCGCCGGTTTTCAGCAATAACCAATGTAGCTAGATCGCGGATTACAGTGATTACACATATTTTAGAATGAATATCTGGTTATATAAATATCTGGTTATACATGTTAGTACAAATAAAAATAACTATAAAATAATAATGTAATAGTAATTAAAAATAATAATGTGTCTTTTATACTGGAAGAAAGAGATTTACGGGGAATTATTTTTCTATTTTTGCTTGTCGCGGATCTTAGCTAAGTAAAAGTTCTGACTTTCCACATAGTAATGGATTTCCGTAAAGTAACGCCTGATTCAGATTGACGCCTGAATGGATCCACTGCAACTAAAAGATTCTAGTGTTAACATAACAATCATATATAATACACATATATTTCATCAAGTAGAATATTAAGTAACGGTCATGAACACAAAGCACTAATTTTACTTACACTTAAAAGTAATATTTTGCTTTTCTTAAACGTGTTTTAGAGTACGCAAGGCACGAAGAGATGGTAGTGGCAAGTTGTTCCAACACTAAGTTGTGATGTATTTAAAGGTACCACGAAACGCATAGGAAGAACCAGTAATGACCTTGACGCCCCGGTCAAGGGGACCACTATTTTGTTTATTTGTATAAAATAGTGCTCGCCAAATCGTTTTCGTAAGGAACAATGAATTTCAAGCACCCGTCCGTGAATTCAGATCATCCGTCACGCCGCTTAATGGATCATCCAGAGTATGATGAGTGAATTAAAAACTTTTTAATACAGTATTGTCGCTAAACAACACTCACTAAGACCGCACCTTTATAAAAGTCTGTTGCTAATCCGACTTACGAAACTTAGTTATTGGGTAGGGAAAAGGGGGGGGGGGTGAAAAGCACTCGTACAAGTTAAGCCCGGGATTAAGATACTTGTGAGAAGGGATAGGGCTGGGAGATGAGGCCGTTAAAAATACCGCATGATGATCGCGGTATAAAAGGAGGATTTAGGGGGGGAAAGTGCACGTAATGTCCATCGTTCGAATGTATCAGTTTCTATATAAATAGAAAAAGAGAGAACGAAATATGTTAAGTTTCGTACTTATGTTATTATAGAGTTCACAATAACTCGAATAGTACAAGATCGTGCTATTCGAGTTATTGTGAAGTTCGAGTTATTATTTATATGCAAATTTATGCTAACCTGTTTCTTACCATACATTTTTATCATATCACAAAAACAGGATACCACTAGATTTATTCGTAGAAAATAATACAAAGTAATATAAAGTAAATATAAAGCTGTATTATAATAATTGTTTTGCATCAATTTATTTTGTTTATTAAAAAAGATATTGTTACTATTTTAAAACAAATTTATTTTTATATTTAGTCTTTTTTAGTTCTTAACTGTCTTTATTCACCTTCTCGATTTCGAGTATAAAAGCCGAAATACAGTCGGTGCGAGATTCATTCTAATTCCAAACGTCGTCGCGTGATTTAGTATTTATAATAATTAATACTAAATCATGTACTAAAATTTCTATTCCATTAGATTTGCAAGCAATATCCAACATGGCGGCGTGTGTTTCAAAGTTTTGTGGTTATCTACTTTTCTGCGGCTTCGCCCGCACGCTGAAACTGAAACCGGAGGTGAGGTATCATTTATCATGTGTCGCATATCGTATAGTCTCTCTCCCTTCCTCTTATAGAGCATAGTACAGTCTCAGAAAGTGACAAAAGGAAATGTTGTTGTCGCGCAAAAGTTGTGTCAGTGTTTTTTTTTTAATATCAAAGTAAAGACAATAATATTATGAAAACGACGTCTTTCATATCAAAGTAAACGAGCGTAGTAAATCGCAAAATGAAAACTACCTTTTAAAATATCTAAAAACATTGTATCTGATCACTATTAAAACAATCAGTTTCAACATTACAGTATTAGAGCTATGAGATTCAGGCCATTCAAACTAGAAATCCGAATATGCAACAGCGTTTTCGCTTTTTTGCGTCGATATAGAAGTTAAGAATGATATCGTTGTTAGTTTAAAAAAAAATATCTAACTTCTCCAACAAGCATCCGAAAAACTTGAAGTCGAAACTTTACTGAAATTACTAACTATGAAGATTGGCTTCACAGTAATAATTTCAGTAAAGTTTCGACATACTAGGGTGTTTCTTTTTTCACACTGGCAACTCTGATGCATTTCCGTCGGGAAATTTTAGAGAACCAAAGTATTGTATGCGAATCACAGAGCAGTAATTAAATCAGTGGAGTTAGAACTGAGTTTTATAAAAACGGAATAATAAACATTACTCTATAAAGATCCGAAATAATAATATATGGACAGTCAAAAGTCTTCAGGTATCTTCAGGTAGATGCCTCGTGTTGGGGCGAAACACGTGTCGTTTACAAGATGGAAAAGTGATAGTGTGTGTTTGGCGTTGTATATAGTGGTTGGTGGGTGGAGAGTTGATGGCCGATTTTCGGTAAGTTTTTGGTTTAAGTTCCAAATAAATCCACTAAACCCAACGGAAAAACACACATTATTAATTTTCTGTTATTGTTTTGCTTGTCGCGGATCGTAGCTAAGTAAAACTTTTGACGGTCCATATAGTGATGGATTTGCGCAAAGTAACGCCTGACTCCATTAATAATCGAAATAATAATAATAGACATTGCAACAATTTTAACCTCAATTCACAAAAAAAAAGTACTAGGATATAAGACGTTATTAATATTATTATATATAATGTTTTTAATAGTAAATTAATGTAATAATAACACTGATAATAATTTCACAATTTGACTTAAGCTGGCACAAAAAGAAAGAAGAACAGATATTAAAAATGTCACTAAAAAGCTAGCATTTCGTGCAGAGGCGCGATACAATTAAATCAAAATGGCGTTCAAAGGAGATTCGCGCCTTTGTCGACAGAAGTGGCAATCGAATTAAATATTAAGAAATATGCCAATTTATCCGCCCTTTCTTGGGTGTACCTACACTTAAGAGAGATGACGTAAACCTTCGGCTCTCGTAAAAGTTACGTTGCAAGTTGTAAGTAATATGCATAATACGCATATATATAGACGGCCGGTGGTAGAGTTTGTTTTTGAACCTCAACTACTATTTTCAAGATTATTAATGGAGTCAGGCGTTACTTTGCGGAAATCCATCACTATATGGACAGTCAAAAGTTTTACTTAGCTAAGATCCGCGACAAGCAAAACAATAACAGAAAATTAACAATATGTGTTTTTACGTTGGGTTAAGTGGATTTATTTGGAACTTAAACCAAAAACTTACCGAAAATCGGCCATCAATTCTCCATCCACCAACCACTATACACAACACCAAACACACATTATCACTTTTCCATCTTGTAAACGACACGTGTTTCGCCCCAACACGAGGCATCTTCAGGTATAGTAGACTCTACGAAAGACAACCGAAAAGTCGTGTTGTGTATAGTGGTTGGTGGGTGGAGAATTGATGGCCGATTTTCGGTAAGTTTTTGGTTTAAGTTCCAAATAAATCCACTTAACCCAACGGAAAAACACACATTGTTAATTTTCTGTTATTGTTTTGCTTGTTACGGATCTTAGCTAAGTAAAACTTTTGACTGTCCATATACTATTTTCAAACAAGGAATATTCGAACATATTCATATTAAGTTATACGTCAAGATATAATAAGATAACAAGAGAACAAAATAGAGAGAATATAATAAGAGAACAAGAAATATTCATCAATATAAACCCTATAGGGTTGATTATTTCTTGTTTAAAAGTTTCGTATAATATTATTTATGCTATATTATATTGTATAAATATTTTGTATATTATTTAGAGTTTGTATATTTGGGGTTATTGTTTACAAGAGATGAACAATGTGAAGGTGACATTGAAAGGCGAGTGAAAGCTGGTAATCAGGTTAATGGAGTCCTGCACTCCTTTATGAAAAGTCAGAATGTATCTAAAACGGCCAGACTGGCGGAAGGGGAAGACCACGGAAACACCTTTACCCAATTGTCGATTTTTTTAAGAAAGGGCAGATCAAAAGTATCTAGCCTTAACCGGCGGGCTTGCATGAGGAAAGCAATGAGTGTGGAGGAAGCAAGGAAAGTATGCCGAGATCGTAGCAGATGGAGATCTGTGGTCTCTGCCTACCCCTACGCTGGAGAAAAAGTAGGAATTAATTTTAATTTTTTTTTTATATAACTTGTTTAATTTATGCTAATTATTTTTATGAGTGTTGGAGTGAAGATTGCGTGTTGACAAAAGTAGTGGGACGACCTCCGGCCAGATGGAGCAATGATCAGCCCAAGGCGGTTGGCGGAATATGAATGCGCGAAGCAGAATATCGAATTAGAAGGGGCGCTTGGGGAACATCTGTTTCAAGCAGTGACTGCCATAGTCTAATGATGAGTATTTTATTTATTTATTTATATATTCACGCCTATCCCCCGCAGGGGTTGGCAGAGACCATAGAGTTCCATCCGCTACCATTCATCGCAGCGGAACGGTTCTCCATTGGTCGCTTCTTGCCCTCGTGAGAATCAGGACGTGACGGGTGGCGAACCCATGAAATGATGATTAGCGAAGGCGAAATGATGATTATTACAACACCCTACAAGCCTTAAAGCTAAAATGTTCGATTTCATAGCCAACAGACAGGGGGTTCAATTGTATTTATCCACGTCATTCGTGTGTTTACAATGGTACCTTAAATAAAAGTGATCCAAATGGAGCTATAAAGTGTTTATTTATTTATTTTACCTTTAAATCAATATATCTTAAATTAGGTCCTTAAAATTTTTAATACATACTGTCGTTGTATATTTTTAAATTCTCGGCAGTCCAAAAACAGAACCAACTTACAAGCAAAGTTAATAGAAATATGGCGAGAAAAAAGTTCACATATCACTCAGTTATTTATCGTCAAGTTCCATACCGTATCACGTAATAAGTGCGCATGAAAGTATTTTCTATAAGTAGCCCTTTTCATATTTTAGATACACAATAACCCCGCGCGTGAATAGCCGCACGCTCCACAGATAAAATTCCCGCGTTCCCGCCAGAATTACTCTATGCGCCAGGGTTGCCATATACAAAAATAATAGAAATTCTCATTTAAAAATTAAAATAACAAACACAATCTTTACTTATCACTCCTTGTAAAAATATTTTTTTAGGATTTGGATGTAGTGCTGACCACTAACTACATTTTGCCGCTTAAAACGACAACCACAAAAGCATATCGTGCACATTCCAATTCACAAAAGAGGCCCTAATAACTGAGGGCAATTTCATCACCATCATTATTATCAGTCCAGTTCTGGCGTACCTTTTGATCTTCGGCTACACGCATCCAGCTTCTAGCAGCTGCCCTTCAAAGATCCATTTAAACACGCAGTATCTAACTTTAACAACAAGGGGCAGATCTTCCAGCATTGGACCGTGTTATATATATATATATATATATATATATATATATATATATATATATATATATATATATATATATATATATATATATATATATATATTATATACGGTATATGTAAAGATTCGTGCACAGAATTATGTATAGTAACTGATTCGACGGCGCTCCGATAAGAATGTTTCCACTGTTGTATTTTTGTCACGCTGATGGACTATTATCGTCTGCTATTATGAGGGCGGAATATAAATGGTCCAGAAAAGGAAAAAAGCTATTATTACTGAAATAATTGGTAAGAATAGTTGACATATATAATCATTTAGAGCATAGATTCATTTAAACGAGAAAGATTTTCACCCCCTATATATATGTCACATTTCAGATTCTTTTTTCACACCCCACATATGTCCCATTGCATGGCCTCACCATTTCTAGAGGAACGAACATGAACCTACCACGCTTGTCCAATGCGGATTGGTACGGTTACCAGATATATTTTTACCGCTTTTACCATGGGAAGTACTCCGAGGAATTGTTTGGAATAATTCCCACCGCCGAATTCCAGAACCGCACAACTCGCCGTAAGAGAAGCTTCATCCCCACCATCTGTCGAAACTTCTTTCCACGCACCACCACCCTGTGGAACCAGCTACCTTCGGCGGTCTTTCCGAATCGATACGACATTGGCACCTTCAAAAAACAAGCGTACACATACCTAAAAGGCCGGCAACGTTTCCGTGACTCCTGCGGTGTCGCGGTTGTCTATGGGCGGCGGTGATTGTTTTCCATCAGGCGACACGCTTGCTCGTTTGTCCTCCTATCCCATAAAAAAAATATTTTTATTTCGATGCAGGGATCGAACCCGCGACCATTAATTCCGTAGGCGGGTCGTTGCGCCAATACGTCAAAGTAATAAAAATTATTTTTCTATTAATTCATGCCGAGTCAACTTATAAACCGATTAATGTTCCTTAATATTTATAATGTCCAAAGTTATACAGGTAATATTATAAAATTGATTCGTAACCCAAATAAGACGAAGGAGAGTACACTTTGAGTAAAAAAAAAGGGAACACCTGGCAACTCTTGAACGCGACACAGCCACGCGTCTTTTAAAAAAGGAACGTGACCTGATTACAAACGGAAGCTGTCAGTTTTTGACTTAACATCAAAACGTCATATGTTTACAACCCTAGAGACGATGAATTTCAATCTTATATCAAACATACTAGTTCTAGTTTTGTTTATCACATCTCAGTACCCCTCAGAACATCGCAAGCCATACTTTGTTTATTGTTCGAACCGGCACGAGAACATTGCTTCACACTTCAGTAATAGAAGTTACGTCGAGTTTTATTGTTTTTAGTTCAATTGTAATGTTTCAATCAAGTCCCTCATGCGTCGAAACTTTATAGGGAGTTTATTTCAATGAAAATACTTTCAGTTACACGGGCTTTTTATTAACTCAACCTTTTAGGGTTATGTCAGAAAAAGTAAAAGTCACTCTTTTTTAACTTTTTCTGACATGAAGATGCTTAGGTAGAATAGTAGAGCCACATTTTTAAATTAGGCAGAGGAGTAGAGCCACGCTGCAGACGAATACTTTGTCAAGAGTGGCATACTATTTGTCTGTAGCTTGAATGGGCCGGCTCGAACGGGGAAGTACTACACTCCCGCAGAAAATCGGCGTCTGAATGGTAGTTTAGCTACCGCGCTTCGTCCGGTGAGCGGTTGAGTTCCGAAGGCCAACTCCTTCCCCTCCCCCTCTTTCTCTCTCTCCCCCTCATTCTCCCCTTCCCATAACGATACTTTTATATTAAAAACATAAGAGAAAACACATTGGAACAAAAAATACAAAGCCTACACAAAACACAATGGCAAACAAACCTGTTATGCTTCTGGTCTTGCAGCCTATGATCGACGTTGATTGTTTTCCATCAGATGATGATGGTCATGATTGGTCGTTTACTCTCTATACCTATTAAAAAAAATCGGACGTAGCTATGAGGACTGCCTACGATTGTATCAATTGTAATACGATTTTTTTTAATAGGGTAAGACAGTAAACTGTATTTAAAGGTAATTGTAATAATATATCAGTAAATAAAAATTGAAGTCTAAATAATATTTAAATAGTAAATAAATAAATAATATATAATTTTAATATTTGAATAACATATACTTTAAACATTAGCATGCTGCTGACGCGAACCCAGATTTTTTCCCTACCCAGAGTCGTGTAACGCGACTATAGAAGTTTTCACTTCAAAAAACGCAATAATCGTTAAAATAAAATATAAGTTAGTGTGGCTTCGCTTATCGGAAACGCATTCTGCGGGCGTTTAAAATGGCGGCGGACCGGTGTTGCCGTGTGAAAAACCGCAAAAATTCAATTAACCGCGCCGCGAAACTAATTTTATAGTCGGCGTACTATTGTTGCGTAGCATAATATTGTATTGTGTAATTTATCTGCTTGTGACATAGTTTTTTATATTATTAATTAATATTGTCTTTTCGTAATGCTTTTAAGTTGATTACAACATATTAATACGTGTAAAATACTTTTCCCGCCAAACTACATCAGTGACGTTGTGTTTTTTTTTTCATATTTATAATCTCATGTTATTATCAGTTCTTAAGTTATTTCTGGGACTTTTTCCGCCAACTTACATCGGTGACGTTGTATTTTTATTTCACTTTCATAATCTTATATTATTATCAGTTATAATGTTTATTTGTGGTGGCGTATTATGCAATATAGTTCGATTAAAGTATATAAGTGAAGTGATATGAAATAAATGCGTGTATCGTTTTTAAGTTGACTGAAAAAGTCCACAGAAAGTTTTGAAGTAAAATGGCCACCATTTTATCAAGACATACCTTACAGTCTTGTTACATTTCAAGAGATTGGATATTATTGTATTTTATTTGACACTGGCATAATAGTTGTAATTAATTGCCATCAAAGAAAAGAAAAGTTAATTCTGGCGGCGTATTATTCAATATTAATTTATAATTTAATTAAGGCGTAGAAGTGAAATGAAATAAATACGTCTATCGTATTTTTTAACTTGACTGCAAAAGTTCATGCAAGTTTTGGAAGAACGAACAACGTTTTATCAGGACGTATCATCAAAAGCTGAATTATACGATAAAATCTAATATAAGCGGCTACAAAAAATTGCATGGACTTTTGCTGCCATGTTAAAAAAACACGATACACGTATTTACGTTATTCACTTCGCTTCTACATCTTAATCAAACTATATTGAGTAATAAAATAAATAAAAATATTTTTTTTTAAATTTTAATCAAGAATCCCTGTGCTGGTGAAGGCCTCCTCCAATGACACCCATCCAAAGCTCACAAGTCCAAAACGATATTCAAAGTATGATCATTAACAGTCGACAAATGATTATTATACTATTTGATTTCTTATGTCAAAGAAATAAGGGGTTTGAACTTATTTAATATATTTTATCATGAAAATAATTATAATATATATTTCTTACAACGCTGTATTCAATATAACCCACGACAAAATGTCGGCTCTATTGGGTTTTCAGCACAAAGGCGCGGGCTGTTATACGCTTTTATTAAGTCGGTCGCATGCAATACAAATTTTTCAACACATTTTTTCGGCGGCCTCTTTCACATTTTAAAGCGAATGCGTTAAATTTTTATATCGCAGCTCGTTTTAAATTTAGTGTGAAATCTTTTTCATTTACTTCCGCCATTTTTTGTGTTGATTTTTTATTATTGCATAACAATGATATAACGTATTTTTTTTTATTTTCATTGATGACAATGAGTTAAAACTATTATGCCAGTGTCAAATAAAATATAATAACATCAAGTGTCTTGAAATGTACTATATAGTCAGCTTGTCGCGTTGTCTTGATATATGATAGTAGCCATTCTACCAAAACCTTCTGTGGCATTTTGCAGTCATCTTAAAAAGTCACGATGCACGCATTATGAAATAAATCACTCTTTATATAAGCCTGCATCGAACTATATTGTATAATACGCCACCACAATTAAACATTATAACTGATAATAATATATAATTATGAAATTGAAATAAAAACACAACGTCACTGATGTAAGTTGGCGGGAAAAGTCCGTTCATTTTTTATTACTGTATATCAATGATATATTTTTTTTTCTTTTTATTGGTGGCAATTAGTTATAACTATTATGCCAGCGTCAAATAAAATATAATAACATCAAGTGTCTTGAAATGTACTACATAGCTTGTCACGTTACTTCTTGATAAAATGGTGGCCATTCTACCAAAACCTTCTGTAGAATTTTGCAATCAACTTAAAAAGTCACGATGCACGCATTTATTTCATGTCACTTATACGCCTTAATTGAACTATATTGTACATCACGCCACCACAATTAAACAATATAAAATGAAAATTAAACAAAATTATTGTTTTTTCGGTGACTATTAGCTTGTTTTCCTCCTTGAGGGTCAGCGTCCAGTCCTCAGCCACGATTATATAATTACGTTAAGATATGTGAATATTACCCCTTTTCGGTCGCTAGTATTTTATACGTGATTCCCGCTACGTTGTAGCTACAGATACAGTTTTCATTGACTTTATTATACATACATTTTTGGGCTCAATATATTAAAAAATAATTGGAAAAGGCAACGATACACAACTGGAGATATCAATTGCTCCTTGTCGGTATTATTTTTGAAGTGACAACTTCGAAGCCGCGTTACACGACTCGGGTAGGGAAAAAATCCATGGGTTCGCGTCAGCAACATGCTAATCCTTACATACATAGTTTTTTTATTACATATTACATACTTTAAACACAGTTTATACGCAGCTGCCTACGTACACGCATCACATCAATATATTGTATATACCCGGTTGTATGTGTCTGCGTTGGACGCTTCATGTATGGATAAAATTTTGTACGTCGTGTCAGCAACATGCTGTAGTAATAGCAGCATTTAATATTACAATTAGTTTGAAATGTCAAAATACAGATTTAAGTTTTCAATTCTGTCGGCAGTCCTCATGACTGCCTCTGATTTTTAAATTTTCTTCGCTTGTCGCAGATCTTAGCTAAGTAAAAATTCTGACTGTCCAAATAGTAATGGATTTCCGCAAAGTAACGCCTGACTCGAGTAATAAACTTATTAGTTGCCATAAATATGAGATGAGGCAACCTAAAGTCGGCAATATTCGCACACACGGAGAACTAGGAAGAGAAAATCTTCCCACAATCCGGAACGTATATCGAATTTGGCGGCTTTCGCGCTACGAACGGAAGCTCGAATAAGTCTCTTTAATGGGCTTCATTGCACGTCCTTCCAATACGATTTGCTTCTGTATAAAGCTTTTGTATAAATAAGTCTCCGTATTATTTCTTGTTCAGAACCAATTTAATACGAATTTGCTTATAGTCTTTTTAAAAAATACTTTTTAATAAAGACTATTGTTCGATTCGACTATAATTACAATTATAACATTCTATATTAGAATACTAAATTGAAATTTATTATTGTAATATAGAAATTTCTATATACCTACATAATGGTCAGGGAGTATCTTTGCCCAGCCGCCTGTCTGGTAGTTATGGTATTGGTACACGGGTACGCGACCCCGGTCTCCCGAGCCACTACCGTATCACTCCTCGTCTTCCGTTGCAGTAGTATCATACCTACCTTTTCCTTTCTTCTCTATCGTTTTCCCGTCCTCTCCGCCAATCCACGGTCTGCCGTGTCAAAGGATGCATGGCTAGGGGCGAGCATAGTCGCAAGCGTGCCGACCGTCCCGGGATCGGGCTCCCCCGGGTACTATAGTGCCTTACCTCAGCATGCGGGGCTCTGCTGGGGCTGACCTCCATCCTCCCTTGCGGCTCGTGGGATTCACTATGACAAATCTTAATATACCTAATTCGTTAAAAAATGACAGCGACGTGGTTCGCCACCCACGTCGAACCACGAGGGCGAGAAGCGACGAACGGAGAGCCGTTTCTCTACGATGAATGTGAGAGTAAGGATGGATGAAAAGATGGATGAGTGTTAAAGAAGCAAGGAAGGTGTGTCGGGATCGTAGCGGATGGAGATCTGTGGTCTCTGCCTAACCCAACAGGGAGATAGGCGTGACTATATGTATGTATGTTTGTATATAAAATTTCTATATTACAATACTAAATTTCAATTATTCGTCCGCAGACCCCCACTTTGGCGATCGCTGCTTTTGATTATAAAAATCAGGACGTAAATTTTATTTTTTTACGGACGCAAGACAATCACAGATTATAACGATTTGACGACGGAGACCCTAGCGAGTAGACAGACCCTAAATCGAAATTGACAAATCAGACCGTTTCTCCCCGCGGAAAGGGAGAAAATTTATGACTATTGCGAATTTCAGGTACGATAAATCAAAGGATTTTGGCTTTCGATAAATTGCATTTGTTGAGGACATACATACAAACATATCGTCACGCCTGTCTCCCGTAGGGGTAGGCAGAGACCACAGATCTCCATCTGCTACGATCTCGGCATACTTTCTTTGCTTCCTTAATACTCATTACTCTCCTCATGCAAGCCCGTCGGTTAAGGGTACTTTTGACCTGGCCTTCCTTAAAAACTTCAGCCATTTGGTCAAGGTATGTTTTCCGTGGTCTTCCCCTATCGACCCTTCCATCCACATTCGCAACGTAAATTTCTTTTGTCAGTAGTCTTTCATCCATCCTCTCTATGTGCCCAAACCCAATAAGCATCTCTTTCTCAACTTTTGTCACAACACCTTCTTTTACTCCACATCGCTCTCTTATATCTTCATTTCTTATTCTATCATTCAAAGTTACACCACACATACTTCTTAATGCTCTCATTTCCACCGCATTTAATTTGCTTTCATGACTCTTCTGCCAAATCCAAGTTTAACTACCGTACATTAGGGTCGGAACAAGCACCCTCTGATGAACCGCCAGTCGGGCCGTTTTAAATACATTGTGACTTTTCAAAACTTGTTGAGAATGAATTACAAAACTAATCAAATACACGGGAATCAAACTTCTCCACAGAACCAATTAGATCGTAATCCGTTTTTAAATCACCTACGCCAGCTAACAGACAGAGAACTTAACTGTTATGTTTATCCAAACATCGGTTGAAATCGACCCACCGCTGACGGATTCGTGGTTTTTTTACACTTCAGTTTTTTTCGGCAGTTAATGATTGTGGAAGTTTTTGAATTATTTTTTATTCTTTATTAATTGACGACAAATAGTAGCACTGTATATGTGTATATATATATATATATATATATATATATATATATATATATATATATATATATATATATATATATATATATATATATACATGTATATATTCATTGTGCCACGCATCCTTTGGCACGACAGACCGCCTGGCGCGAATTTTCTGTTATTGTTTGCTTGTCGCGGATCTTAGCTAAGTAAAACTTTTGACTGTCCACATAGTGATGGATTTCCGCAAAGTAACACCTGACTCCATTAATCATTATATATATTATATAATGATAATATAGTGGGGCTGTGGAAAAAAAAGAATTTCTACTTGTTTTTCATATAGTAAAGGAATCCTGACAAAAGCTTACACATTTCCACGCGTCGGAATTCCGAACGTATATTAAAATTCCTTACAGGACATCCCTTCCTCTTGCAGCAATAAATTTGAAAATTACGAATGTCAAAAGATATACAAGGTTTTAATATATTCAAATAAAAAGTTTTAATACATTAATTTAAATTTATCAATGTATCACTACAGTATATCCCACCAATTTGTGAAAAATTTCCAAAAACCCATAGATAACAATAATTCACCAATACTACGTACAAAACGATTTAAACCGCTTTCCGCGCGAGATGAGTTAAGTTTGACTGCCTACGCACAAGTCCTGAACACATCTAGGCACCACAGCTGCTCTGATATCAGCCTACATCGCCTTGAGTTAAACCGACTGATAACGTATCCAGTAATTTCAATCAATTATAGCTATCCGCAATCGAAAGCTATTTCGACATGCACGACCTACGATAATTGCATGTAATAGAAGGAAACAATCGATTTGCAGCATAATTATCTGATATAACATCGAGCGTTGTAATCGATATCCCTGCGATCCGAATCATATACTGTATTAATTGGAAGTGAATTATTTTTATATACTTTTTTAAATCGAAAAATAAAATAACTTTGATCTAATAAAAATTTAAAAAAAACACGGAGTTATCAGGTGATGCTAGTGTACAAAAGTTTGCGTCAATAATATTCTATAAACATCAAAAAACGAATAATTTATTTTATTTATTTATTTTATACATAATCCATAGCATATTATATATTATACTAGTAGGTATACACTTACATAACTTTTGAAAACTTCTGGAGCCAAATTTATGAATATACATTCTAATTATGTTTTTTTTTTGGTCACGACTAATTAAAAACTTTTATATATGTATGTATATGTAATATGTTGTGTTTGTGTGAGCGTGTGTATGTGTGAGAATCAAGAAAGTATATTTAATAATAATTATTGTCAGAGAGAATTTTTAGAACGGTTTTTTGGAGTGAAAACTTCTACAGCCGCGTAACACGACTCTGGGTATGAAAAAAATCTATGAGCTCGCGTCAGCGACATGCTAACGCTTAAGGTATATATTATTGAAATATTAAAATTATTTATATATTATTAAGACTTCAATTTTTATTGACTTATATAATTTATATAATATTACCATTAGTTTGAAATTTCAAAATACAGTTTTAAGTTTTGATTCGGTCGGCAGTCCTCATGATGTGAGGACCTGCCTCTGATTTTTAATTTAATAAATATGACTCTAGTGATATTAAACAAATATAGGATTTTAAATAACTTATTATAGGAATAATGTATACCAGAAATAACTGATATATTAAATATATCAGTTACTTCACGAGAATATCAAACACTTGAGTATATGTAAGAGCCAGGGGAATTTTAATCCTCTGCCGCGTCAAAAGAAGCAGACAGGAAAGGCTTTGCGTCGCAGGACGTCAACGATTAGGGGGGGGGGAACTCCCCCGTCATGCTGAAACACGGAACAGGGTTGGATAAAGCTTGCAATTTGGGGTGAATTACATAGCGGGTAATAAGCCGTCACGTTTGACGTCATCTGATATTGTCTTTGATGTTTTTCCTTTACGCAAAACGTGCCAGAAATATATTAACCCTTACAAGTCGTAAGTCACCTCTCACGTGACAACGGTACTTTGTCGCTGCGGTCGTATGTCACGTGGGAGGTGACAGGACGAGACATGTTTAAACTCGCTCTGTGTGAAATGCAGGCACCATTGCCTTGTCAATTAAAAATCCGTAGCAGAGCAATTGACATCTACAGTTATATATATCATTGCCTTTTTCAATGAAAACTGTATTCCGAGTCTGGTAACCCCGCCAATCCGCACTGGATAAACGTGGTGGGTTAATGTCTGTTCCTCCAGAAATGTAGAGGCCCGTGCTCAGCAGTGGGACATATTTGCTGTTATAAAAAATATGTTCCAATTTTTTTAATTTTTTTTTTTTATGTTATATTTATTGTAATATAACTATACAGAATATAATAATAATTATACAGAAACTTTCGATATTTTCAATATCAAAACGCACCAATTAAAGCGATCTATCCGTGATATTTTTGGCAGCCTATAGATCACAAAATTATCGTTATCCTTCTTATTTTATATTTCTTAATTTTTTTTTATTCAATTCTATATGTTAAATTTTATAGTATCTCATTATTATATAAGTAACCCTATTGTCCGGGCGTTGTTGAGTTTATATTATATAGTATTATTTAAGACTGTAACTTGTTTTTGTGGCTAATAAATAAATAAATAAATAAATGAGACAAAAAGGAACATTAAACTTTTATATCCAAAGTAATACCAGCCCGCCATCATAATTGTTTCAAGAATAAACATACGACGCAATAATTAAATGTATATAAAAATGTATTATATCCGTTACAACTTCCTGGCCGTACATAGCGCATGGGATACCTTCTAAATCCATTTTGTGACGTTCAACAATCGACTTTGAATTCTGCGTGTGAGAATTCAGATTTGATTATCCGTTTGCGTTAATGACGTCTTTATACTTTAAATCACTGTGTAGATAATAGTGATGTGCCATCTTAAATCGCATTTATATTGTCAATTTCTTGAAAAAAATGCGCAGGTGTATTTTTTGTTACACTTCTAATTGGTGTACAGGCAAATATACTATTTCTTATACGTTTTCAATAATATGTTTTGTTATAGTATTTATAAAATAATAACGAAAATAAAACAAAATCTTTTTGGTTTTGTAATCACATCGACTACCTAATTGGTAAAGTTACTGCGTTCAGAGTCGATGGTTGGGATAAATATCTGTCTGGCTTACCGGTATTTATATCGAGTCTGGGTATTCCATCAAGCTGCCTTGGACAAGCAGGATGGTTTGATGACCATTTCAGTTAAAAAATCATATCCAGGTTCTGTGGTTTAATGTAAACAAGAATTCGCAAGACCGAAGCATTTATTATGTTGACAGAAACATCTCAAACTCTTAAACATATTTGAATATGTAATTGTTGTTTATTTGTTGAGCGCCCTTAGTTAATCTCTCGTCTGTGTTGCCACCGCGACGCGAGCAAGGTCATCCGACCGCCAACTGTGCCACGCTCGCACCGCGGTTGTTATGATTTGCTCACCATTTTGCGGTAGAATTTTTCCCAAGCTACTTTCTAATGATATTACACCCTCAGCGCAGGTGTAATTAATAATGCCACTAAATTAGTGTTAATAGAGTCAAAATCTATTTAGTTTTAGCTTATTTTAATAGTCTTATTGGAAAAAATCTCGATTCAACAAAAACTGACATACTCCGCGACCAGAATATGTGGGCTGCTCGCAGCGCGGTGCCACAGATGGGGGCTTTCCTCGACTGGCGAAACCACAAATGAGAGGGTAAGCCTATAAAACTACTGAATTTCTAGCACTTTTAAATATTACTGCCAAGGTTTTTACTGTTTTTTTTTTGTTAGAATAAACTTTTCCAAGCGATACAACATTAAGAAAATTGACGTGTTCTTAGTATAGTTAAAAAGTTATATGCATAAAAGAATTCTGATTTGCTTATATTCCCTACAGTTTAAGATAGTTAGTTAAATCTAATTTATGCAGTTTTTGCAGCGTCACTACACCATTTTGTAATGTCCATACTGTTATTGTCAATTCATGTAATTACAGTCGCTTAGAAATAGTACAACAATAAAAAACATATTCAAGTATCTTCAAAGCAAAATAGCGTTTTTATCTCCCATACGTAGCCACCTACTGTTATTTATTTTCAGTTTGAATTGAACAAAATATAATGGTTTACATAAAACGTTGTATTTCATTTTCAAACTTGACTTTGTAAGCGGATATTCCAATAAGATTCGTTCAAAAACCGTTTAATGTACTCTTGTAAATATAATGGACATCACTACTGGAAGTGAGACGGGCGTGTGTTGCACGTTCTAAATTTAAATTCTCGTATCGTGTGATACTTACTATGTCTGTTGGGAACGAAATTTGATTTTGGAAGGCGTTTTATTTTGGGAACGACACAAAACGAAGTTTTGGCGCGTAGAATTATGTAAACATACGCCTCTTGTTTGTTTACGCATTTTTGTTTACCGATTGCTTACGGTGGTCATTTTTGTTTATATATAAAAACGTGTAGGTAAAATTAATAAACACATAATCCAAGATATGTAACTTACGGCAGACGTCCTGTTCAAATTCGAACAAATTTGTTGATATATGTGAATTCATAAAAAACAAAAACTATTGAATAAACTATATATGTTTAAACAAAATTATCTTACATTTTACATTATTATTTAAGCCTTATAGTTCGCTAGCTCTTTATGAGTGATTCTAGCTAGGTTGTAGCTACAGATACAGTGTTCATTGAATTTATTCATTTTTGGGCTCAATATAATAAAAAATAATGGAAAAAGGCAATGATATATAACTGGAGATGTCAATTGTTCTGTTGCGGATATTTAATTAATAAGGCAATAGTAACTGCATTTCACACAGAGCGAGTCAACATGGCTCGTCTTGTCACCTCCCACGTGACTTACGACCGCAGCGACAAAGTGCTGTTGTCACGTGAGAGGTGACCTACGACTGAAAAGGGTTAAATTTGTGTAAAATTTTGACGTTTTTTTATTTTATTAATTAATCCCACATTTTGACATTGTTGTTGAATAAAAGTCAATTTTAGATAGACTATATATATAATTTGCATGCTATTATTGTGAAAATGGTGGAAAATATTTTAATATACCAATATATTATAAAAAAATGTAAATTTCCAGCAAATTATATATAAGCGAATTAAAAAATTTCTAGTACCATAAACAACAATACAAAGAAACACACATATCCAGATTTACGTTCTTGAGTTCATCATAAAATTCCATAGAAAGAAGCGCTTTAAGTTATTTCCTTTCTAATTGAAGTGAAAAACTTCTATAGCCGTGTTACACGAGTCTGGGTAGAGAAAAAATCTATGGGTTCGCGTCAGCAACATGCTGTAGTAATAGCAGCATATCTATACCTATCATACACACGTGTTATATATAATAGTATTAGTGATGTGTACATCTATACAATTAAAGTTTAATTTCTTTTCATGGAAAGTTCTGTGTGTACACATTGCGTCGTTATTTATATTGTGTTTTAATTCGATTATTTCAATTGTTGATTTGTCAGATCACATTTTTGGGTACTTACGTATTAACGCCACCGCAGCTACGGATTTGGCGGTTTTTACACTTAAAATTTTTCAAAAACTTAAAATAACCTACCTAAACATAGGCTTGTGTTTAGGTATGTTATTTTAAGTTTTTAGCAAACAACAAGGCAACAATTATTTTAAGTTTTTGAAAAATTTTTAGTGTAAAAACCGCCAAATCCGTAGCTGCCGTGGCGTTAATACGTAAGTACTCATTTTTGAATAAGAGCTGGTATTTTCTAGTAGTTAACCTTTTTACAAGTTACAGTATGTTTCTTCCAAAAGGTTACCTCGTAGAAAATGCCTTTTGGCCTTAAGTCCGCTTTATGTATATTTTGTGGATTAAAGACTAAATAAATGAATATCGACATTCACAAAGTGAAATGCCATCAGAATTGGGTTAGTGAGCGATGCCGTAGCCCAAATATCAGCAGCCGTCAGTTCTAAAGGCATTCAACTTGCGCTGTGCCGTCCGATCGAATTGCAGACCTTCACGGCAGTCCGCCGTCCAAGAAGGTCGATGCTGGAAAGTTCACTTGGGTATGTTATATTTTTTGTATAAAACATTCGTCTGATGGTAAGCAATCATCGCCCGCCTATGGATATTTGTGACACCAAGGGAACTGCAGATACATTGCCTATTTTAGGGTAAGGATTTGACTAATAAGTGGGAAAGGATGTAATGGGAAGGAAAGGAGGCAATGGGAGGGGAAGGAGGAGGTAATGGGATGGGGAGGAGAAGGTAATGGGATTGGAAGGAGAAAATAATAGGATGAAAAAAAATAAAATAAAAAGAGGGTCTAAATTCATATGCTGAGCAAGAACCATTTTATGACACTCGTTAGTATATGGACAGTCAAAAGTTTTACAATAACAGAAAATTAATAATGTGTGTTTTTCCGTTGGATTTAGTGGATTTATTTGGAACTTAAACCAAAAACTTACCGAAAATCGGCCATCAACTCTCCACTCACCAACCACTATACACAACACCAAACACACATTATCACTTTTCGGTTGTCTTCCGTAGAGTCTACTATACCTGAAGATGCCTCGTGTTGGGGCGAAACACGTGTCGTTTACAAGATGGAAAAGTGATAATGTGTGTTTGGTGTTGTGTATAGTGGTTGGTGAGTGGAGAGTTGATGTCCGATTTTCGGTAAGTTTTTGGTTTAAGTTGCAAATAAATCCACTAAACCCAACGGAAAAACACACATTATTAATTTTCTGTTATTGTTTGCTTGTCGCGGATCTTAGCTAAGTAAAACTTTTGACTGTCCATATAGTGATGGATTTCCGCAAAGTAACGCCTGACTCCATTAATAAGACACTCGTTAGATTAAAATTATTTTCTTTTTGTTTTGTGTATTTATTTGTATATATAATATTATTAAGGATTTAATTTTTAGTTATTGTAAAAAAAAAGGTGTCATAAATAAAGTTTTTCTATTCTATTCTAAATTCCACTGCAAGATATTGATCTCCCTTAAAACTGCAGTAAGCCACACACTTTTTTTCGCATGACAGATTGGAAACCGCAGTTGGTTTGATTTATTGAGAATGATGCCGCTCCAAACTGGTATTTACTCCTAAAGTGGGCTCGTAAGACACCCACGGAAAGAAATAGGGTGATCCTAGTCTACTCCGGGAACAATTACTAAGTAACCACGCTACAAATAACACAATAAAAACAAGTACTGAGAAGAAATAAAATAATCGGTATGTTATAAAATAATCGGTATGTTATAAAATAATTGGTATGTTATAAAATAATCGGTATGTTATAAAATAATCGGTATGTTATAAAATAATCGGTATGTTATAAAATAATCGGTATGTTATAAAAT
Organism: Baronia brevicornis; assembly: GCA_031353405.1. Classification (NCBI taxonomy): domain Eukaryota; kingdom Metazoa; phylum Arthropoda; class Insecta; order Lepidoptera; family Papilionidae; genus Baronia; species Baronia brevicornis. Next base: position 509,881 of record JASFAT010002648.1, on the reverse strand, counting down.
AATCGGTATGTTATAAAATAATCGTTTACGCAAACAAATTTATTGTCTAAGAAAAGTAAAACTGCGTAACAATGGAATAAAATACACAATTACGGCAACAACGTAACCCGTCATGGGTCAGTAATTCGAGTTAGAGTGGGAATTGAAGAAACGAAGCGATTCATCTTTATGCCATTGAGATAAAGTTCATTTTATTTGCTCATTTTATTGTCATGTTTTTGTTTTTTTTTTGCGGACAATTTTGTTACCTGCCAGTATTATCATTTTGATATATACGTTATATTGAAATTGTTTTGAAACACCAATAATTGTTATGACACTATTCTAAAGTCATAAAAATCGTTATTTTCTTTTTAAAGTAGATTCACAATGAATTCTTTTTGATGCCAATAATATTAAAACTCATAAATTGCAACCGCTGATATGGCCGAATAATTATTTTGGTAATCTATTTCATAATTTAAAAAAAAATAATAGGCTTTATTTTTTTTAAATTATGAAATAGATTCATAATGAATGTGGAGTAAAAGAAAGTTCTGTGACAAAAGTTGAGGAACGGATAGAGAGGATGGATGAAAGACGACTGGCAAAAGAAATTTACGTATAAGTTTTTAGGAAAGGCCACGTGAAGAGTACCCTTAACCGTCGAGTTTGCATGAGGAGAGTGATGAGTATGGAGGAAGCAAGGAAAGTATGCCGGGATCGTAGCGGATGGAGACCTATGGTCCCTGCCTACCCCCACGGGACAAACAGGCGTGACGATATGATATTTATGTAGGAATTCTTCTCAAAGTCAATATTAAAACTAATAAGCTCTAACTGCTTTAACTGAAACGGTGTTTAGGCATTTATCACAATGTTATGTGCATACTGATTATTTTTTGTACATAAATGATTTAAGAATTCTATCGGCGCATTACCGGGGTACATTTGTGCAGAGAATTACTACTTGGGTACATTTGTGTGGAGAATCACTTGGGTACATTTGTGTGGACAACCTCTTGGGTACATTTGTGTGAAGAATTACTTGGGTACATTCGTGTGGAGAATCACTTGGGTACATTCGTGTCGAGAATTACTTTGGTATATTTGTGTGGAGGCTCAAAATGTAAACTCCTACGCCATCTCGCCTCCCTTCCGTTACGAATAGACACTCAATATGCAATTCATTTCGTCAGGAGCGACGTGAGCGTGCATAATGCTTGTTAAGTGAAAGCTTTTCACAATCATTTGAGATCCACCACTTGCAATACTTATCTGTTTATTTATATAACTTTTTATGCAAACATCGCGTTACATTATTATAACAATTTCCGACATTTATATGCTGAATGACAATTCGATCAAGTAATTTTGTCGCTTTGTTTTTCATATTCTATAATGATAGACAGTTAAGGATTTTTCTTTATGGGATAGGAAAGCAAACGAGCAAGCGTGTCGCCTGATGGAAAGCAATCAACGCCGCCCATAGACAAACGCGACACCACAGGAATCACGGAAGCGTTGCCGGCCTTTTAGGTATGTGTAGGCTTGTTTTTTAAAGGTGCCAACGTCGTATCGGCTCGGAAAGACCGTCGAAGGTTGCTAATAGTAGATAGGATTAATTTCATGGTAATTTTCCTAGAATAACAAACGTGTTAGTAGTTAGTTACCTCTTCCATAAAAAAAACCTATAGTTTTCCCAGTAAGTTTGAAAGGTAGAGATTTCCTCCTCGCATCAAGTCCGCGTTCTATACTATAACTGTACATGAAGTATAATTAAAAGAGAATCACCATTTTCCTGCCGTTCGCCACTGCTGTACCAGCCTCCTAGGCCCAATCTTGCCTTCAGGCATCCTGTTTCCCCCATCCGTCCTGTGCGGATTGTCAGGGGTGTCCCACACTAAGTTTACTACGACGCAGTTTCCGCTATATATTTTTTCTTTGATGGCAATTAGCTATAACTATTATGCCAGTGTCAAATATTATAATCACTTAATACACCTCAAATGTCCTGAAATGTACTAGTCAGCTTGTCACGTTACATCTTGATAAAATGGTGGCTATTCTACCAAAACCTTCTACTATTGTAGTCAACTTAAAATGTCACGATAAACGTATTTGATTCATGATCACTCTATTTATATGCCTAAATTGAACTATATTGTATAATACGCCATCAGAATTAAACAATATAATTGATAATAACATAAGATTATGAAAATGAAATAAAAACACAACGTCACTGATGTAAGTTGGCGGGAAAAGTCTTTCCGCTATATCATTCACTTACTCCAATGCTACACCTATTCAGTTCTGCCAGTTTTCCCTATAAAAACTTATAGTTACTCCCAAATAATACGTTGGATAAAATACCCCTACGGTTCTAAGATTTTTGCCAAACACAACATCTCTACATCATTTGTTACACATAATCTGTTACTTACTCGGAGCTTATTTTATCTGTGGCGGGATGATAGACGTCACGTTTCGCGGCAAATTCATAATGCGCAGGTCAAACAAGGTAAAGGGAAATCTATTTGTAAGAAACATTTTACCGGCCTCACGTAGGCCCACTATTAATTCTATTTGCCGACGTTGGGGAGAGTGATTTATAAACGCGAGATGAGTGAGTACATCCTTGAGAAATTATTAACGACCTTTGCGGATACACTAGATTTATGAATTTAATTCTATATTTGAAATCCAATAATGAAGAAACATAATGCGTTTTTTTTCTTGCCTTGCTAGTCTTGAAATTTGTGATAACTTTTATATTTTACCATTATATAGAATATTCTTATTTATTAATGAATATAAAGTGAGAAATAATTTTATGTATATAAATTTCTATGCAAAGGAATAAAACACTTGCATTAAAATTTTATGAAGCTTCATAAAACACGATTAGTAAAGTTTGGAACTATATTCTTATTGTAGTAACTGTTGAAAAATCTTTTCCATCAACCCAAAGATTGACTGGCAGAGAATGGCTTCATTGTCAATGGCATCAAGTCCGACTTATTACTAAAACATGTACAAAAAGAATAAAAAAGAAATATTTAAAAAATAAATCGACTTAAAATGAGGATTATACAATATTACATTTCCAATTAAATTTTCTTGCAACAAATTGACGAATACGCCTGTCAACATACAGGCGTATTCGTTAATTTGTTTTTTATTTATTATTATTGCTTTCCATCAGATGACACGCTTGCTCGTTTGCCTTCCTATCCGATAAAAAAAAAATATAGTTATCAATGGGCTTTTGTAAATTTTTCACAAATTGGTCTGATATACCTAGTACTAAGGAAGAGAAAATTCATACCCCTCATGCGCCCTTTGCCTGAACCTTCCACAATAAAAATACCTTGCATCAACTGAGATGGTGAGTTTACTTTATATAACTTCAACTCTCTCTCTCTCTCTCTCTCGTTTTCTTTTATCAAAGTAATGTTATATCGATTTCAAAGAATATATCGAAGTATTGCAATTAACCAATTAGAAAGCGATAATCAATGAAAAAAAGCTTGGACTGCAGTTTTAAGTTCAAAAGGTAACCGATTATTGATACTGAATTTTAAAATACATGTGCTGCCATCTATAAATGCTTTATGAAACCTAAAGATAATTCAGTCCCGATTAATAGACGTTATCTTTTCAGCATTTTCAGGCGGGCTATTACGAAAACTTAATAATTTAACCTGGCGAACATTAACTTCGTTAGGACCTCACTCCATTACACGGTAATTGCGCTTCCGACGAGATTTACCCAATTAAATAACGTATACCCAACTAAAATATTAAATTCCTACAGGCAATGTTTCGACGAATGTTTCCTTAATCAATTAACGATGGCGTAGTAGCCCCACATAGCCGGCGGCGTTATGATGCCGATCTAGGTTCGACGTACGTAGGAATTAAGATGGCTGACACTCACACGGAATCGAATTCACAAAATAAATATATTTCAGAGCCGATTGGACTTCAAATCTTGCGCCGCAAGTGGGCTTGGATAGGCCATACTCTCCGAAGGAACCCTGATCACATTCCCAGACAGGCGCTGGAATAGACTCTTCAAGGGAAAAGGAAGCGAGGCCGACCGAAACGCACCTGGAAGCGCTCCGTAGCGGCCGAGATGAAATCCATCGGGTTAACGTGGCCTGAAGTGAAGCGCGTCGCTCAAGACCGATCCCAATGGAGAAGCACTGTGGACGCCCTCTGCCCCACCTCGGGAACATAGGATCATAAAAATATATTACAGAAATACATCTCGACAGAAAAAAATTAAAACACTGCAAATGACACAGATGAAAGAAAATTTAATACAACTTTGAAACTGACTGGTTTTGATTGATCGATGAGAGAGTGATGAGAGAGTGATGAGAGATGCAATTTTTTCGGAAATGTTGAACCATGTTTTGACTCTGGTGAGACATTGCAGATGGGCAGCAAATCAAAAAAAAGTTTCTAAGATCCGCGATCACAAATCTTTTCGACACGAAGCATACTCCAGTTGTAAAGAGTTTATAGTTGTCCTGAGAATGCCTCATGTCGAGGCGAAGCGCATTGTTTGTGGTGAAAAGTGGTATTTTGTGTTTAAAGTTGAACACGTTAGAGAGTTAGTTAGACCATGGCGAGGTGTTGAAGGATTTGTTGACGGCTGTTTTTCGATAAACAATTCTCTATACATTTCTTCGCAAACACACAATATTATTTCTGATTGTGTCCCCGTATCTTAGCAAAGTAAGTTTGATCGTCCATCTTTATAATGGATTTCCGCAAAGTAAAGCCTGACTCCATCAATTATGTGATATATTTTTTTTATGGGATAGGAAGGCAAACGAGCAGGGTGTCACCTGATGGAAAGCAATCAACGCCGCCCAGACTTCCGCAGTGCTTCCCATAGGCAGTGCGGAAGCGTTGCCGATTTTTAAGGAAAGTGTCATTATGGGAGGGAGAGGGGTAGAGGGAGGGGCGAGGGTTTTGGGCCTCTGGAACTCGGCTGTTTACCGTACGAAGCGCGGAAGGTAAGGTAAGCTACCACTCAGACGCCGGTTTTCGGCGAGAGTGTGGTACTTTCCCGTGCGAGCCGGCCCATTCATGCTACAGACAAATATTATGCCATTCTTGACAAAGTATTCGTCTGCAGCGTGGCCCTACCACTATTAAAAACTTTTTATTCCATTTTTTGAAGCTATAGTCACCGATAACTATAGTCACTCGTCGTGTGCGGGTGTTATTATTAATTAACTATAGCCCGTAGTAGCGAAACGGTTAAATCAAAAATACAAATAGTAAGATTTATTTTAATAAAATTTCGTAACATTACACTACGGTGTGAATGAGGCCTCCGTAAACGGCTAATTGCAGTCGGTATTATGGCCGCTGAACAGAAGCCGGCCGATTTCCAACATGTTACAGACACGTCCCCTTCGAGCCGGACAAAGTTTTTGCTCGTACGTAAAGCGGTTGGAGCCTTCATTTAATAATGTTTATACTAGATAATCCAACTAAAACAGAAGGCTTAAACTTCATAACTCGAAGGGGCATCTTGGGTACCCTTACATTATTCAAAATTACTCAACGTCAGCTCCCTACGTTCTTGTATACTTAATAATTTACTATACAAGAATCATTCTACCAGTGGTAGAGCCACGCTGCAGACGAATAATTTGTCAAGAATGGCATATTATTCGTCTGTAGCGTGAATGGGCCGGCTCGCCCGGGAAAGTACCACACTCCCGCAGACAACCGGCGTCTGAAAGGTAGTTTCGCTACCGCGCTTCGTACGGTGAGCGGTCTGAGTTCCGGAGGCCCAACACAAATCCCCTCCCCCTCCCATTCCCATAATGTAACTTTCCTTAAAGGTCGGCAACGCTTCCGCACTGCCTATGGCGCTGCGGATGTCTACGGGCGGCGTTGATTGCTTTCCATCAAGTGGCACGCCTGTTCGTTTGTTTTCCTATCGCATAAACAAGTAAAGTAGACCCGCGGTAATCCAGACCCTGTCTAATCCGGCGCCCCTTGTAATCCAACACGCATATAACTGTCGATTGTACACTACATTTTTTTATGAGATAGGAGGGCAAACGAGCAAGCGTGCCGCCTGATGAAAAGCAATCAACGCCGCCCATAGACGTCCGCAGTGCCATATTCGCAGGGCTGTGCATTGCAGAAGGGTCTGCCGGTCTTTAAGAAATGTGAACGCTTGTTTTTTGAAGGTTTCAATGCCGTATTGTATTTATGAAAAGCTTTTTTTATATGGGATAGGAATGCAAACGAGCAGGCGTGTCACCTGATGGAAAGTAATCAACGCCGCCCAAACTTCCGCAGCGCTTCCCATGGGCAGTGCGGAAGCGTTGCCGTTTTAAGGAATGTGTCATTATGGGAGGGTTTTGGGCCTCCGGAACTCGGCTGTGTACCGTACGTTTGTGTTGCCGTATGTTTTCGGCGAGAGTGTGGTACTTTCCCGAGCGAGCCGGCCCATTCATGCTACAGACAAATATTATGCCATTCTTGACAAAGTATTCGTCTGCAGCCCACAACGCAGACAACCGCGACAGCGCAGGAGTCGCGGAAGCGTTGCCGGCCTTTTAGGTATGTATAGGCTTGTTTTTTGAAGGTGCCAATGTCGTATCGGTTGGGAAAGGCCGCCGAAGGTAGCTGGTTTCACAGATTGGTGGTGCGTGGAAAGAAGTTTCGAGAGAAGCGCACCGTAGTAGATCGCCACTCATCCAGATGGTGGGAATGAAACTTTTCTTTACGGCGAGTTGTTACAGTTTTTCTTTTGCAAAAACGGTATTACAGAGGACGTTTTTGTAGCAAAAGAAAAACAAGCACCTTACAATCATTATTTTTTATATGAATAATATTAATATTTTTAATATGTCTATCCGTCTTAAATGACTAAAAAATTCCTTTTTTAGAATTTTTTTTAACACTTAAATCCTACAATCAGTTATTTAGTCGATATAAACAGAAATCTGTGTGAAAATCGACATTTTAATGGATATAGTGAAAATAAGACTGCTAGTATTTTTATAGTACTTTAATAAAAAAATTACATTTTTTTCTTCTTTAATGGCAATTAGTTAATTCTATTATGCCAGTGTCAAGTAAAATGTAATAATATCAAATCTCTTGTAAAGCTAGTCAGCTTGTCACGTTACGTCTTGATAAAATGGTGGCTATTATACCAAAACCTTCTACGGACTTTTTCAGTCAACTTAAAAACTCTCGATACATACATTTAGTTCATATCACTTCACTTATAAGCCTTATATAAGATAAGATAATAATATAAGATTATAAAAATGAAATAAAAACACAACGTCACTGTGATGTAAATTGGCGGGAAAAGTCGAAAATTACATTACATAATTTAAACCCGTCACAAAAAAAAAAAACAATGCAAAGGCTATCTGTCATTGGCCAATAAGCTTTATAGTGATAAAAGATAGCCAAGAGGAATTTTAATGTTTACAATTGTACAAATGGCGCCATTTATTTTCGTTCCACAATTTATCCCCGCTGAATGCAGCTCGGAGCCTGATTTATTTAATTTTAAGTAAGCAAAACCTCTTTGTTTCACCTGTAGAACTACAGATAAACGACGCCATATTTAACTTGGCAATTCTAGAAAACGAACACGATAGTGTCCTTTTTCGGTATAGAAAGGCAAACGAGAAAGTGTGTCGCCTAATGGAATGCAATCAACGCCGGCCATAGACATGTGCATCTGTTGTTTATGGAAGCGTTGAACGAGCGATCGGGTCACGTGTTGGTCAAGAAACCATAGGCACGCATGAACATTTTTTTTATGGGATAGTTAGGCAAACGAGTAGGTGTGTCACCTGATGGGGCATCAACACCGCCCATACACATCCGCAATGCTATATGCACCATCTGCAATACTACAGGCATAACAGACGAATAGCATTTGTAAAGTAAGGACAGGTACAGTATATACAGGTAAGGTATAATGAGAAAAGAAGGAAGTGATATCAAGGGGAAGAAGGAATTAAAGGAATGGGAAAGGAATTTGACTCCCACCCACTCCTTGCACTCATTACGATGAGTTTATTGAGATATGACAAATGTTTGAAAGTATCAGTTAAGGTTGAAAACTTATACCTTAAGTGTAACTTTTAAACAAGGATTATTCGACCTATACCCTAATATAAAAATGGTTGAATAATACTTATTTGAATGTTGTAGTTAAGGTTGAAAACTATACTTTAGGTATAAGTTTCAAACAAGGATTATTCGACCTATAAGCTAATTTAAATAGGGTTGAATAATCCTTGTTTGAAAGTAGTAGTTAAGGTTGAAAACGTATACTTTAACTATAAGTTTCAAATAAGGATTATTCGACCAATAACCTAATATAAATAGGATTGAATAATCCTTGTTTGAAAGTAGTAGTTAAGGTTGAAAATGTATACTTTAACAATAAGTTTCAAATAAGGATTATTCGACCTATACCCTAATATAAATATGGTTGAATAATACTTATTTGAATGTTGTAGTTAAGGTTGAAAACTATACTTTAGGTATAAGTTTCAAACAAGGATTATTCGACCTATAACCTAATATAAATAGGATTGAATAATCCTTGTTGGAAAGTATGAGATAAGGTAGAAAACTTATACTTTAACTATAAGTTTCAAACAAGGATTATTCGACCTATAATCTAATATAAATATGGTCAAATAACCTTTGTTTGAAGTAGCAGTTAAGGTCGATAACTTATACCTTAACTCTTACTCTCAAACAAGAACTATTCGACCTATAATCTAATATTAATGGTTGAATAATCCTTGTTTGAAAGTATCAGTCAATGTTGAGAACTTATACTATAAGTTTCAAACAAAGATTATTCGACCTTTAACCTAATTTAAATAGGGTTGAATATTCCTTGTTTGAAAGTAGTAGTTTAGGTTGAAAATGTATACTTTAACTATAAGTGTCAAATAAGGATTATTCGACTTATAACCTAATATAAATAGGAGACAATAATCCTTGTTTGAAAGTAGCAGTTAAGGTTGAAAACTAATACCTTGAACTATAAGTTTGAAACAAGGATTATTCGACCTATAATCTAATATAAATAGGATTGAATAATGCTTGTTTGAAAGTAGCAGTTAAGGTCGAAAACCTATACCTTAACAATATAAGTTTCAAACAAGGATTATTCGACCTATAACCTAATATAAATACGGTGTTTGGTGAACATATAAGCTCTTTTTATGAACGCCCCTTATCGTGGGATCACGTAATCACGTGGGAACAGCGCAGGTGGTAAATAATTCCATATTCGCACAGTTCGCGACAGAAAACTGCGACTAAATCGCACGGTGGTGAACGGCCAGCCATCCAGGTGATTGGGGATGGAAACTATTTTTGTGGCGCGTACTGCGATGGTGGAACTGTGCGGCTGGTAGGAGATTAGACTCCTCAGAACGTTCACGGTAATAAATTCGATATAGTAGTATACATTAACCACCGGATCAAGTGTCTCTCGAGTGTGAATGTACGCCAGAATAATGACGAGAATGTTGCGTGGGCAACGGTCCATGTCGCATCCAATTAAAACGCTCAAGTCGCCCGTGATACGAACAATCGCCACGTAATACAGTGGTGCTTGAGTTCATCTTGCATGATTTTGCATAATACGCGATCTATCGGACCGTATTATACGGAATACCGGAAAAGCGTATTTATTTTTTGCATGCAATAACGTTCTTCGCCTTAGAGCCTGCAACAACTACTCGATACATCTACTAAAACTCGATGATTTAGTCGACGTATCGTGTCGTCCCAAACAAATTCATTTTTAAAGTCAAAGTCCGACAATTCTTGAAATCCTGGTCATAAAGATAAGAATACTTGCTGTAAGGTGAATATTTCATTTTTCTATTTTATTTTTTCTCATGTTTGTGTGTGTACATGTGCGTGTAGTAAAAGTTGCTTCAAAATGCAGACTTCAATGAAACTATAATAGAATAAAATGGGATGTGGAGTTCCCGAAATAAAATGGGGTCTCACAGTCTTCATAGTGGTAGAGCCACGGTGCAGCCGAAAACAATGGGCCGGCTCACCCGGGGAAGTACAACACTCCCGCAGAAAACCGGCGTCTGATTGGTAGCTTAGCTCCCGGGCTTCGTCCGCCGGCGGTTGAGTTCCGGAAGCCCAACACCCTTCCAACCTCCCCCTCCCCTAATGACATTTTCCGATTGCCGATTAAAAGCCGGCAACGGTTCTGCACTACCTGTGGCACTGCGGATGTCTACGGGCGGCGTTGATTGCTTTCCATCAGGTGACACGCCTGCCCGTTTGCCTTCCTATCATATAAAAAAAAACGAGGCTGTTATAAAACAGACAACATTTACATGATTAATAAAAATCACCCACCTACCCTCCTAAAAACCTTACTACATGGAGATTAAGGGCAACTCCTCCATTACGAACTCCGTCAAACACCAGCAATTAATTGTTATAGCTAGCTGTATTGATTGCTTGATGTATTGATGTGTATTTATATATTGTTTGTATCCTTTTGTAGTAATTAGAGAATTTTATGTCCCAATTAACGTGAAAGTATACGTAGAGATATACGCATACTTGCAAGGATCATATATCAAAGCGAAAGAATTGTATCTGATCACACAAAAACAGTCAGTTTCAACGCTGTACAAAATTTTCCATTGGTATTAGAGACATGAACCATTCGACGCAGTATGTTTTTCTGATCCACATATGCAATAAAGAAAATTAACATCTTTGTCATTTATAGTTTTCATTTTGGGCGAGAAGCTTGCTTTTTTGCCTTCTATACGAAAAAAACGTTGTATAAAGCCATTAATACTGGCTGGCATATATAAAAAAAATAGCTTCAACCTTAAAATCCCCATAATGTAATATAAAATCGCAATTCCGCTAAAACAATATAATCAGTCACGTGAACGCCTTCCCACCGGATACAAAGTCTAAATTGCCACGACCCCAAAGTAAAATTTTTGCCACCGCAAAATGTATTTGAACAATGACAAATTAACGTCCACTGTGCACTAATTGAAAGACTAACATTTAAGTCACAATGGTTAAGATTGTAATCTTAGATTTTGACACAGCTATATCATCTTGAAATGGTGATTTGTACATCAAAGCTTATGAGGAACTTTATAATATAAACAAAATAAAAATTCAGCGCTGTCCTATATTATCGTATATTTATTCGATATATTCCAATTAAATATATGATACAATAGACGTTATGGTATATGCTTTCAATTAAGTGTAAATAATAGAGAATATTCCGACGCCATAATAGAAGTGAAATGACATTAGGGCGCGTATTGAATGATAAATATCTGATATCGTTCACATTTTAAGGGCGTTGATTGACGTTGAAAATTTAAAACGTACATCACTAACGATAGAATGTCGCGCGTTTATGGTCAACGGTTTACTTTTATGGAATGTAACTCACGCTCAAGGAATAGTGATTGCGAAAGTCCAGTTACTGGCGACTGCGGAGCGGCAGAACCGTAGTTTCCATTCGCCATATTCGCAAAAGAAATTCAAAATTACAATCGAGCGCAAATTACCACAAATAAATCGCCGATACAAATCAACTTACCAATCTATACGCGGATCGCGCCTTTACAATTGCGTTATAATAAATCCATTCACAAAACAAAAACCCACTAAAACACTTCGGCGAACACAAATTTGTTTTAAACAAAAATCGTGTTACGACTTAACATATGGTGGGAACACTCACATTTTTACCCACGTTGTTTTGACATATAATAGAAAAAAAAACTTGCACAATATTTGAACAGATGGTAATATATTTTCGTGAATGCACAACACGATCTTACGCCCTGCGACCCGAAGCGACACACCACTACTCACAAAGAGGGAATCACGATCACTGAGCTGAACCGGAATTATGTATTTTGTTTGGTTCGTCTATTCAGTCTACGTTTCGCCTCAGCTGTATACACCGTCCTTTTCTAACAATACAGTGCTTGTTGAAAACACTGCCATCTAGCTCCATTGTAAAGAGTTATGTAAATGGATTATAAAACGCATTTTGTTCTAACGAATGAATGACGTCATACGACAGCAAAGCCTTATTTTCATTCTGATATTAATCATAAGAGGGCGCTGCTTCTGTCCACATTTTCTGTAAAGCCAAGATCGTATATCACATATATACCACTAGGAATAGTTTCATCCCCGCCATCTGAATGAGCGGCGATCCAGTACAGTGCGTTGTTTAAGAAACCTCTTTCCATGCACCATTACCCTGTGCAACCAGCTACCTGCAGCGGTGTTTCCGAACTGATACGACATTGGAACCTTCGAAAAACAGCAAAAAGCAGTTGCCATTGCACTGCCGATGTCTTTCCATCGGGCGATGCGCCTGCTCGTTTGCCTTCCTATCCCATAAAAAAACGAATGAATGACATCATACAAAAGCAATACTTTATTTTAGGTCTGAAATTAATCATAAGAGGGCGCCAAAACCATTCCCCCGGCACCACTAGAGTCAACCCCGGTGCCGACCAGAGACATACAGTGACAGTCTGTCTGTCACTGTATGACTCACAATTAGCACCGGCGCTTCAACAAGCGCAACCACGCAGCGAAGGCTCTGAGGAGTCGATGACCTTCAGCCAGCTCATCGCCTGCTTCGGAAAGGTCATCGCTGCAGTCAGTTCCGGCGTCGATCGTAGGACGGCATTGGGTAACGTATTCGGCCCCATCCAGTTCTAGTGCTCTGTTTAGTTTGTGGCCGAATTTAAAGACCCCAAAAGCCGCTGGAAACGGTGGCGCAAAGACCGGGAGGCAGTCGCCTCCTCGCATATAAGTCCCACTAGTGGGGTTCAACCCCGAGGCTCGCTCCTACATCTCTAACGGGATGTAGATGTCCCCCGTTCGCTCGTATGTAACCAAGAATGTATCCAAATACGTCAGTTTTTACACAAAGAAAAAAATTTAAATGTTTTCTTTAAGTTATTTTGAACTGTTTCAACCTCTTATTGTTTTAATAATTAAAAACGCTTATATTTTCCGTATAATACATGTCTACCATATTTTAGAAAAATTTCTTATACTTATTTAGTGCAACTTCTTTTATTTATTCTTTTAATTACTGTTAAGTTTTTGCGCAAACTACGCAAAAACTTAATTATGATTATTATCATAAATAATTTTTTGCGTAGTTTGCTTACATGAAATTTTGCTACAGAAAGTTGTCTGAATATTCCGCTAATCCACCATGTAGATAGTACTATTCATTTAACAGTGGGACATATACGTACATACATATGTAGTGATTGCCCAATAAGATCAAACTAAACAATTCTTTTTTTTTATAAATTTAATTTTTTAAATCTCCTCTTAAAGTTTAAAGCCCTTTTACTCTCATTGGGAATCCCATAAGAATTTCTTCAGCCATGTATAAATAAGAAGAACAAACAAACTGAGCCATGAACACTTTTCTTTTCTTTAATGGAAATTTTTAAAAGTTAAAACTATTATGCCAGTGTCAGTCAAAAATATAATAACATCAAATCTCTTGAAATGTAACTAGTCAGCTTATCGCGTTACGGATTGATAAAATGGTGGCTATTCTACCAAAACCTTCTTTGTACTTTTTCAGTCAACTTAAAAAATCACTATACGGTATACACGCATTTATTTCACATTACTTCACATATACACCTTAATCGAACTATACTGTATAATACGTCACCACAATTAAACAATATAACTGATAATAATATAAGATTATAAAAATGAAACAAAAACAACGTCACTGATGTAAGTTGGCGGGAAAAGTCCGACACGAACACTTTTTTTTTTATGGCGTCAGCTGATAACTTTTTGCCAGTGTCAAAGTTTTGGACACGAACACTTAATTAGACAAAAAGTTAATTTTTTTTAAAGTTTAGGAAAGCATCGTTCATCAAAATTCACACAATTTAATTATTGTACAATAGAAATAGAAATAGAAAAACTTTATTTATGACACCATTTTTTTTACAATTACCAAAATTAAATCCTTAATAATATTCTATATACAAATAAAAAAACACAAAACAAAAAGAAAATAATTTTAATCTAACGAGTGTCATAAAATGGTTCTTGCTCAGCATATGCTGGGCGCACTATTGGAGCACCCGGCGCTGGTTTTCAGCAAGAACCAACGTGGTCAGATCGCGAACCAGACCAAAGTGACGACATTCATACTGACACACTCGACTAATAATTAAAATATATTTTTTATTAGTTTGCAAATAATATTGAAAAATTAATAATCACTTTACGTCTTAATAAAATTGTAAACACTTTATCAAAACACGATTAAATTTGGACCTGACTCACAATTTCATATATGTCCATTTAATTTTGGAGTTTTAATCAAATTGCTGTGAACTTCAACAATAACACAACATAACCAAAAATGAGATTTTATGGATTTAAAACACATGATCACTTACACAGTTGGTGCCAAAACTCCCCATATAAATTTAAATTAAAATGGTGACATTTGGCGCGAAGAATTAAGAGTTTTTATTAAATTTATTTTCTAAACCCATGACTCTTAGTTTTATTAAATCTTAAAATATGTCGGACGGATAAATTTAAAGACCGCTCTTCAGATAGAATTATAGAAACGAGTGTTCTCCAAAGATGCATTGCACGCTTTTAGAATATTAAATTTAAGTCAGATTCGATGTCAAAAATAGAGCAAAAAAAAACTCTTTTCACAAATATTTTGTTAAAAACACCTTATAATAATAAAATTTATTTCTTTTAGTTATTACAGTTATGAGGTTTATGTATAGGAATGTATGTATGTATTTATTTATGTATAGTCAATATCTATGACTTATATCAATATCAGACCGCTGCAGTCCAGAGACCGCGACTCGGGCAAACGTAGTGTGGGACGCCCCCTTGCTAGATGGAGCGACGATCTGCTCAAGGCGACTGGCGGAGACTGGATGCTTGTAGCCAAAGATCGGACTAGGTGGCGCGCCTTGAGTGAGGCCTATGTCCAGCAGTGGACTGCCGAGGGTTTAATTTTATTTACTCTTTCAAAACCGTAATTTGTTTTTGTGCCAAGTAAAGACATAAAGACAGCTATTTCATACTTGTAATATTGCTATCCACAACCAACTTGTGCATAACTAATCATGTTTTAGGCAGTAATTTCTACCACCAGATGACCTGCTTGTCCCTTTGTCTCTTTCATAAAAAAAAATGTCTTTACACCAATTCACTCAGTGACTGACTAACGGGCCTTTGATCCTAGGGGTCCTTCAAATGTCTACAAATATCCTAAACAAGGCTTTAAAAATACCGTACTGATAACAATAAGAAGTCTTTTCGGTTGTTTAAAATCCTTCTAATTCATATATTCAGTTTTCGTTTACTTCCAGTTTCACTTATATATTGCAATAATTTGTTTTTACTCAAAAAAGAAAGAAAAAAGATCAATTAAAAAGTTTAACAACCTTTTTATTTAATAATAATCCTAATACCTTTTAATTAAATCAAATTCTTAGACTATGGGCCTCATTCGGGTTCACTGCTAAGAGCAATATGAGGCCCGGGTCCTCTTAGTTCACCACCGCCTTCACGTACGGATACTTCTATGGAATCAATAAATGAAATACATGGAATTGTTTTTATTTGCAAGTCAATTATCCTAAAATATTTTTATTTACACTTAGAGCGACACTATACTAATGACACCCTGCACAACATTTCCGTATCAGTTTGTTCGGCAACCACTTTAATAACATTACTAGCAGTCATCATGTTTTTCGGTTCGTAGCCCGAATTCAACCACGACTCCAGTACGTCTGTACTTGGCAACATTGTCCTTAACGTGTTCCTAACATATATATAAGCCTGTGGGGAGTATTTGTAGATGCTGAGGGCAAAATTCTTCAAATCGTCTGTATGCCTCGAGGGCATAGCCAGAACTAATCCATTTGTGTCCTCCTTTATTTTATCCTGCAATGACAACAGAATTCTCGCTTTCTTTTTCCTCTTTTGATTTAAAATATCCTTTTTCATTTCAATGGCCTTCTTTAATCGCACCAGAAATTTATTTTGTTTCTTATACGCCGCCATACTGTGTTTCAGTTTATCTTTCAGACCGATAGTTTGTCTCTGCATTCTTTGCACTTCTGTAAAGAGCTTTAGTAATTGTATATTATGTTCTTCACTACCTATTTTTCCCGTTCTGTTCGGTATGCTTCCACCGTCCGTGATTTGGCCATTTTCTTTCTTATTAATTATGAAATCCTCATCTTCCTCTAGTTCCATTTCATATTCTTCATCTTCATTGTCTAGGGTTTCCTCATCTATGTATTGTACCTATTAAAATATGAAAAAGAATAATATTAATTGTCTTATTTATACAACTAAAGAATAGTCTAGGGAGCCTACAACTGCCATAAGCTGATAACGATAAAAGTTCTTCATTATCTAAATCCAAAATTACATAGAAAGGCAGTTTCTTTTCCATGTAGGCTTTCTCCTATCTACTTCATTCAACCTTCCACCACTCTATGGAACTAACTGCTATCAGCGGTGTTTCCGAACCGATACAACATTGGAACCTTCAAAAACACGTCTACTCATATTTCAAAGACCTGCAACTCATTTGTTATGTCTATGGTGTTGTAAATGTCTATGGGTGGTGTTAATAGCTTTCCATCGAGCGATAAGTTTTCTTGTTTGGCTCTCTATACCATAGAACTGATGAATGAATCACCAGAAAGCATGTCCATGTACATAATATGTATGGTAGTACTTTAGTATTTGGTTTTTAAAGTAATAACATCTGTTATAGCTTAACCTTCTGCTCTTACTTTCAAATTTTATCTTCAGCATTATTAGCCGATGACATACTGTGCTCTTTGGTCTATTGAATAATCACTATATTTTTGGAATAAATATATTACAAGATGTGTAAAGTTTTATAAAAGATTAGTTTTAAAATTTCATTGCTTTGCTAGTCATAGAATATAACAGGAAATATTTAAATTCTTTTCTAGTATATATTTATATTGAAATACACTCCCAAAGCATGATTTGACCATAATATCATTAAGATATAGTATTATAATGAATACCGTTGTTGCTAGATTCAACTTGGATCTTATAAAACAGCTAAATCAGCTTTAATTTGAATGAAATGTATATTATTTACTAACATAATTTGTAACTAACATAACATAAAATGTATGGACCAAACAAAAAATGTGTCTGAAATAAAGATTATACTTTTAATTATTAAAGCCATCCTAAAACACAAGAAGACCCACACATTCTCAAAATATTGACATTTTAAATTTTTCTGCATATTACCATATTTTTCGTAAAGTAAGTACAAGGATCTGGAGGCCTTATTCGTTTACTCTTATCTCATTTGTCCTCCAGGTATTATCCTAAATTAGGCAATATATTTAGTTTTGCAGTTATCCACAGTAGGTTGTCCGATTTATGGCCAAATGAGTTGTACTTGTTTGCTTACCTTTTTAAATATAAAAGGCCAGTAATATTAAAAAATATGATACCTAGTCCTTCTTACCTATGCCAATTCTAATCATGTAGCAGTCAGTATAAGTTTTATATAAAAAAATAATTTTTGTAATGGCAGTTGTATATTATTTCTTTGGTCAATTAAAGTCATGAAGATAAATGAAACAATTGTGTTAAAAGATTACCTCCAACACATGATTAGGCAACTTCAACGATGGTACCGCTTTGCTGAGCAATATAACTTGATTATCTGCATCACATCCAAAACAATCCACTGAAAAGTGTTGCACGCAAATATAAGAATAATCAGTGGGAGTCCAGTCGTTTCTGCCTGTGAGGTCTGCCCAAATCTGTCGGAGGTTTGGATCTTCAGGAAATCTGTAAAAGTAATACATTATAAAAATAAATTAAAAGAATTATTACATATTAACCCAGTGTTTCTCATCCATTATGTTCCGACACTTCTTTGTTTGTTCCGCTAAATTCTTGAAATTAATTGTCCAATTTTAGAAATGAATAATTAGATATAAATAAAATACAACACAAAAAGAATTATAAAACACTGTGCAAAATATAAATAATATTTTTTACAGTATGTTATAGGTAAATAAAATTCATATATTTTATTTTAAAAATCTGCTCGTCATACCAAATTCTTTGACCAATCTTTCACATTTTTGGTCTGAGGATTATGGCACCACCCCTCAATTTAGAAGGATGCTAATGTACAGCAATGAACAGCTACAGTTGTATTGATGGTAATGTAAAAAATGTATAAGACGCCCATTATTATCCTTCATAATTATATATTGTTAATGAACCATTACGACATTGGAACTTTCAAAAAACAAGCCTGCACTTGATTCATATCTCGAAGGCAAGCAATGCATTTGCAATAGGGTGTTGCAGATGTCTATGGGTGGCAGATGTCATTGATTGCTTTAGATTAGGCGACACACTTGCTTGTCTCACTCTCATGCACCTACATCATCCCAAAAAGCGGCAAAATATCTGCAATGCCCCCTGAGTATGTCAATGAGGGGTGGCAATTACTTCATCAATATCAATATTCAATATCAGCCCGCGGCAGTCCACTGCTGGACATAGGCCTCACCCAAGGCGCGCCACCTAGCCCGATCTTCGGCTACACGCATCCAGTCTCTGCCAGCCACCTTGCGCAGATCGTCGCTCCATCTAGCAGGAGGGCGTCCCACACTACGTTTGCACTTTACTTCACATGAGATTAATCCTCACTTGTTATGCTACATTTTTTATAACAAAAAAATGCAAAATATCAGATTCTTTTTAAAGAGATCTAAATTTTCATGCCTCATATATCAAGATTATCAACAGCCCTCTACCAAGACCTTTGGATCACGCATTCAGTTTCTGCCACTTAGCATGAATCGTCTCTGCATCTGGTTTGTCAGGCGGCCCACACTACGTTTGCAAAGACGCGGTCTCTATTGTAGTACTTGTCAACGCTAGCAGATATCGGTTCCCCAACAAATGAGACCAAAACAAATTCCACTTTGCTGTGCTAAATACACAGTTTGCTATCTTGAAGACAATGTCGGTGACGTTAGTTCTTCATGCCAGATGAATAGTTGAAATATCAAGAAAAGTTGATTTGAATACATAAACGAAATATCTTGTCACAACAAAATAAATTTAAGTAAACAAATAGTTCTATATACCTGAAAAAAGAATCTGAATTTAACTCTTTATAGTCCTCACATCCAACCACGGCACACGTTTTAGATATTTCTGAATCAGCTTCTGCAATCTGTTTTAATTCTGGTGCCACCATGGCTAAAACATTTAACTAATTTTATAACTTCAATATTGTGCTAACCTTTAATTTGTGTCTTACATTGCATACCGCTAAACTGGGTGAATAGAGACAAATCCCAAATTCACGAATAATTTCGGATAAATAGGCAGTTTTTGTTACGAATATATAGCAATATATTTGTATTGCTACATAATGAATAAAAGATTTCAATTTATGCAAAAAAGTAAAGATATATAGTATCCTTATTCATCTAGAAATTGGGGTTAATGGGGATTAAAAAAAGTCAATGAAGAAATTCACCAGGGCTGGCACTACTGTAATAAATTAATTTCTACCTGTTTTTATTTTAACTAGTAGACATTCAATTATTAAAGTATCCACTAATTCTTGGATTATGCAATAACTAGAAAAATATAGTTTTTTTGGACTTGAATGTAATAAAGATACGTGAGAAAAGGTTTTCCTATCATTTGTAACCTTTTTAATCATTTTCTTATTAAGGCGTAAAAGAGCCACGGTTTCTCACTTTTTTACAAGCCAAATAGATATTTTCCACGGCTGGGCACGGGCCTGCCCATTTCTAGCGGAATGGAAAACAACCCACCACACTTATTCAATACGAATTGGCATATATGTACAGTATAATTGGATTCCATAGTTACATGGAGTATTTATAGCTAAAGTGTGATATAGACTGGCGGTATACACACATATATACTACATAGCAAGACATATGCAATATACCATTGAAAGATGCAGTCCCCAAAAGAGTCGTTGAAGACTGTGTATTGTTCTTTTTTCCAAGATCATCAGCTAAGTTTGATTCATCATAATTTTGGATATTAGTTAAAGGTACACCTTCTAAATGATTTTCAAGGGCCCTTAAATAATTTTCTATAACTTGTGGCGATACTTCAGACCTAGACCTTTTTATATTCTGCCTTATTTTTTGTGAAATTTCATTCTTGTAACGTTTTAAGAAACTTTCTACAAAATCCACTCCCGGTAAGTTATTCCTAAACTTTTTAATTACTATTCCATGTCTATCTAGATATCCCTTTATTATTATACGTAAACAATATGAATCAAGTGGATAGCCCCACTCAGAACAAGTGTTAATAAATTTTATTATATATTTTTCTGTTTCTTCACTTAGGGATCTTTGTCCACCTTGACTTTTCATGTTTCTTGTTACATGTCTGTGCAAAACAGACTTTGGTATATTAAATTGCTTAGCTACTTCAAGTAGAGACTTATTCCCAGTTACATAGGCTTCTATTGCATTTTTTAATATTGAGGGATGATATCTTTTATAAGGCTTTGAGCTTTTTGAAATATACACACGAGGCATTTCTGAAAAAAAGGAATATTTTTTTACAAATAAACTTATAAATGTTTCTATATTATATTTGCCACTCGATACTAAAATAAAACAATACGTTTATTTAATTAATCCATAAAGTGTAAAATGATATCTAATTAATAATATTAGTTTATTTATAAAATAAAAAAAATCAATTTCGTGTCAGCACCGTCACTGAGCCAATTTTTATAATTACACATTTAAAATTCATTTTAACCGCTTAGTGACAACCCTATAAAGCTTACACATTCATTAGATTAGTCATTTCTATCCATTTTCATCCTTTTCAACCATTCGAACGAGTTCGAGTCGTTGATATTACTACTTGCGACATTCCCATTCACCCCAAAAACAACAAATTTTTCATGCCTTTCTAATTTATCAAAAATAACAAAATTTATAACTAATTGATACCTTATATGATGACCCAAATATTGAATGACGTACGACACAGTCACCTTTTCTTACTACGAAATAAATTTGAGAAAGCAACACTAATAAGTCGACGTCACGAAAGCTTATTTGAAGTGAAGTTTTTACCACAGACTTATAACTACTGATAACAAAATATTGGTTTCTAGATACAAAAATTGTACTAGTCACTTGTATGCGTATAAAAAATAATAGATTTAAAATAAAATTATTGGACATTCCTGTTTGTTTTTAATAAAAATATCAATTTTTTAACTTATTCATATTCCGTATAGTCCTTATACGTATATGTACTACCCGAGCAATTATATCTACGTGGGTTATTAAAATAATTGTTATTTTACTTTTAATTAAATTTTTTTAATACAAAGTTATTCAAAATTAATGTTTGAAGAAAAACTTACAATAAAAATTTCAAGAAAGTTGTACTGCGAATGTAAATTGGTTATCTATGTAATTTTTTGCAGAAATTGGTGTAATGTCATTGTGACGTATTGTATAATGGGTAAATATTTATAGTCTGTGATACTAATTTTTTGATTCATTTTATTTTATACGCAAAATATTGGTGAGATCTTTATTGTTACAGTTTAATGCAGATAAAATGGTTGACCCAATATTTGATTACCAATTTAGGCTAATCCTAATTGGTGATAGTACAGTAGGAAAAAGTTCTCTTTTAAAATACTTCACAGACGGAAAGTTTGCAGAGGTAAGTACATAATATTATCCATTGTTTTCTTATTGATGATTACATTCCAAGATTGATGGCTTTATATAATCACGCGTAAAATTTTAGCTCTCCGATCCTACCGTGGGTGTAGACTTTTTCGCCAGAATTATTGAAGTGCAAGATGGTACAAGAATAAAATTACAGCTTTGGGACACCGCGGGGCAAGAGAGATTCAGATCCATAACAAAGTCTTACTACAGAAATTCTGTTGGTGCGTTATTAGTCTACGATGTTTGTAACAGATCAAGTTTTGAACACATACCATTGTGGATGATGGAGGCCAAGAGACATATAGAACCACATAGGCCTGTATTTGCTTTGGTTGGTTGTAAAGTAGATCTAGTGGGATCAGATAGCATAAATGGTGCTAGAAGAGAAGTTTCATGTGAAGAGGCTAGAATGTTTGCTGAGGAAAATGGTAATGTACAATATCTTATGTTGTAAATATATATATATATATTTAATTTTGGTGATTGCAAAGAACATGTCAAATCATTATGTACACAAGAGCAACATATATAGGGCCTTTAAGGACAGTGTAGGTCTGCTTTTTGAAGGTTGCAATGTGGTATCGGTTCAGAAAACTACTGGATTTAGCTGGTTCCACAGGGTAGTGGTGTGTGGAAAGAATTTCCGTACATTACCGAAAAACGCTCCATACTGGATGGTCACTCATCCAGATGGTGAGGATGAAACTTTTCCTTGTGGCAAGTTTTGCGGTAGTATTCTAAATAGCAATTAATAAATCATTAGGTTCAAATAATATTTAAATGTCTAATATTTTAAAATAAGTGCATTATCTCCCTTTTTCTTTGGCTTGTTTACTTCTTTACATGATGCAAATTACAAAATATATTTTTTTAGTTTTTGCGTGTTTGTCCCTTTATTTGAGCTTATCTTGGAAAGGGTTAAATTGTGTTTACAAGAAACACTTTCATCTAATATATGAAAATCTTGTGTCACAGTGTTTGTTATCCAACTTCTCCAAAACAGCTTGACCGATTTTTATGAATTTTATTGTTTATTTAGTTGCTCTGAGAATAGGTTGTAAACTATTTTATACATCCCCGAAGTTTATTTTTATATTTTTGGGATAAATATATATATTTTTTTAATTTTTATGGCAAAACAATTTTTGCCGCGTCAGCTAGTAATATTAAAGCATATCACCTAATAAAAAGCAATAATTAATTCCTGCATAAAATATACCTTGGGCAATATTGGTAACCCAATATTCTACTTTCAGGTCTCCACCATGTGGAAACATCAGCAAAAACAGGTGTGAATGTTCATGAGGCTTTTGTCCTAGTTGCGCAGGAAGTGTACAACCGTATACAAACTGGTGAATATAAAGTGGAAGATGGCTGGGATGGTATAAAGACAGGATTCAACAGGCCTAATGGCATGGACTTTAATCTTCTCGAGGCTGAAACTGTTCAGTCCACCTGTTGTTAAAGAAAAAAAAACATTGTTGTACATATTGACTCATTAACACAATAGTATAGTTATGACATAATAATACATAAGTATAACTTTATTATACATAATGTAGATAAGTTTTGGCACATTCGCAGTTTGTATATGCTTTTATGAATTATTTATATTGCATTAATTTAGTTATCTATGAGTTAATTATTTTACATTATCCATAGGGATACAGGGAACTTTTTATATGGTCACTTGGAAAAACTGAAATAAAACAAATGGAGATAATAAGAGGCCTGTACATAAAACATATTTTTACAGAGCTTGAGACTAAACCCACCATTGCATCATTTTTTAGCAAACAGAATAATTAATGAATTAGTCTGTTAATGATAGTATTTTTTGCTGTACCACACTTAGTTCTGGGTTGGGTGATGTCTGATACCAAATGAGTACTTGGTGTCCAAACTCAGTTGTCGAACTCTAGTTGCAATGACAAAATATGTTAAGTGGCTAAGGTAAAAAAATATATATACATATATATGTATATATATGTATGTATATATATGTATGTATATATATGTATGTATATATATGTATGTATATATATGTATGTATATATATATATATATATATATCCATCACAAAGAGATGTTTTTCAGTTCCTGCTAATAGTTGCTTCTTTACAAATGGTTATCACATAAATTAATTTCACAATATAATAAATACCTTATTTAATTCAGTAATTAATAAAGAGGGTAGTTCGTAAAACCATTAAACATTTGTAAAACCATTAAACTTTAATTTTGTAATAAATTTACTTGCAATTATAAGTAATAAAAATTAAATTGTTAATTGAGAGAACTATGCAAGGGATTATACCACATCTTAACACAAGTTTCCTTGGTTATGGGCAAATTAAGATATAATCATAGGTATTTTATAATTATTAACAATTTCGTACTCTTATGGCATAACATTGTAGATGTATGGAGATCAGGAGAAAACAGGAGATTCACAAGATAACGATAAACAAAATTCTCTTTTTTTATGGGATAGGAGGGCAAACGAGCAAGCGTTCCGCCTGATGGAAAGCAACCAACGCCGCCCATAGACAGGTTCTACAGAGTGGTGGTGCGGGGAAAGAAGTTTCGAGAAAAGCGAACCGTTGTAGATCGCCACTCGGCCAGATCGTAGAGTTTTCTCTATTGAGTAAGGAGTGTTTTCAATTTCAATGACTTCATTTACCATTCTGAAGATAGGTAGACGCTCTGCCCTTCATCACTTAAATTAAAAAGTGACTTAAATATCATATTATGTTTTATAACTAAAATGGGAGATAATTCAAAAAATAAATACATTTCTTAAATATTATACATAATTTGTGTAGGAAGATGATCTTGTCCTGTGCCTTAAAAAAAGTAAAAAGTTATCTCTGGCATTCATTATCATCCTTGGTAAGCAGTTTTGTTGTCATTATATATTTTAACTTATATAACTTAACTAAACTTTTTCTTTTTAGTTTTTAATAATCATACTCCACTTTATTTTTGCCAATGTACTTTATTATTTTTCAGTGTCTATCTTTACATTATTTAGATATCCTTGCATAAACTTATGTGAAATTGACCTATTATACAATTATAAATATAGTACCAAAGAAAGTTGATATATTCTGTGACACAACACAATCACATGTACTAATAAAAAATTAGGTTAACTTTTATTATTAAAAATGTAGTCAAATTAATGTACCTGCGATTTTAACCCATAATATTAAAACTTACTGGAATGGTATGTGTGTTAAATAAGTTATTGTTTCCCATCGAAACATCAATGAAATGACTATAAGAATGCAATGTATGTAACGAAATTTCTATGAATTTGGCGCCAAACTGACAGAGTACTGTCTTTACTTTTTTAAAAGACATACATATGTTGTATTTAATGCAAATCTATGATTATAGAATAATATTTTGCAAAATGTTATATACGATATTTGATCGTCATGTATTGAAGCGAAAAAGAAAATGTCCGTCCAGTTAAATCGTGCGGGCAAATGATTCACAATGGACACAATGAAGGGTTATCAGTTATAAGTGATAATTAATTGCTTTCGTTTAAACAGAATATTTATCATACTACTACGACTGCCCATTTATGTTACAACGCATTAATTTCTGTTTTTAAAATGTTTATTTCCGCGCGCATATTGCATATCTTTTTACTTTGTCTAACGTGTCATTCGTATGTGTGACAGAGACGGCGCTCTACACAGCTGAAAATGGCCGATATTTTTTTTTTCAAAAACGAATGTTTTATATTAACGGCCAAGTACTGTAGCAGTCTCAAAACTTAGTTTTTTGTTAAAACATATGTATAATTTTATTCAATTTATGACGTAACAAAATAGTAATTCGCGCTCAATATTATAAAGATTTTTATGTTGTAATTATAATTTACGTCGCAGTTTTATTTATAATTGTACTTTGACACTAACACTCTGTTATTATAATGCTAAACGCAGTAAAGTTTTGTTAATCATTATCTAGTTTCAATTGTGTCCTACTTATTTGCCCTAAGGGTCAACTCATGACCCAATTTCTACTTGTACTCAATATTCGTGTCTTCGCAATATAGTACATTAAATGCAAATATATTGAGCATGTTTTGCGCCATGGTACACAATATACAAACATAAAATAGGAACAACGCTATTATTCGGAATTTTGTCTCCTACAAGTATTGCCGATGCATATTGGAGACGAAAGTTTAGGTAGTCTCTGTAACATAAATACAATTTTTTGTTTTTAAAATTATTTTATACCGAATTTGTATACTAAGGCCTAAATCACTATACAATTAGTGGTGGAGTGTGCCGTTAGAATTCGGAGAATTATTATCGTAGTAATGAGTGACAATGTTGAATAAGTTTTTGGTTTGCAGGCAGCAGTGTCAAAGCATGTGGTATAGGCCGATAGGAACTGTTAACATTTGCAGTGCGACTCTTAGCGCAAGCTGCCTAGGATTATAAGTTTACGTATAAAATTCATTCATTTATTCATTTGAATTAATGGCTAATAAATAATGATGCAAATAATGCTAAAATAGCACGGATGATTTCGCCAATGTCAACGTACAAAATAATAATAATCAGTAGTATCGCTATCGCTGGGTGACACCTGTTTTCATAGTATATATCTTGCTAACTAGCGCTGTCGTTTTCACAGAATGTTACCTTTACTGTTTGTGACAATACAACTATAATAAAAATGTTATTTAGGATTACGGTTCCAAAGTTTAAATGAACAAAATAATAAAAATTAACCACAATAACCGAAAAATGGTTACAGTTTGACCAAATTTCTAGGTTTTTCTTAAATGCCCATAAATTTCAAACTGCATGGGATAGATTTTTTTCTGATTTTTCTCATGATAGTTACAATCAATCCTGCCACCCCATTTCGGCTTGACGTTGAGTTCTGGGACATTCTGTATACTTATGCATTAATAAAGACGATGTTATTTTAAATATTTAAGTGCGATCAATTTATGTTTAGAGTAAAAATGGTGCACCACTAACTAAAAAGTGTCATCAATTATTTGACAGTTATCTAATTCATGGGACTTTATAAATTATTAATCTTTTTTATGTTGCTATAGGAAAACATTGTTATACTAATATATAACCGATAAAGATTTAAAACCGGCATGAAAAAGTTATAGAATCGCATGAATAAGGAGAAAGTTGGATTTTATTCATGCGATGCGCGATTCATGTGTACAATTTCGAGGGAACCAAAAATACTTACCTGGCAATAATGCACATATTTATGTTAGATTAATTTTTATTATGATTGCGATTCTCGTCCCCAACGTTTAATTTTAAGCATTTTGATTAATATGTCGTCTAGTCGCTCGAAAACCTCTATATTTGATAAACCTTTGAGTAAAGGAAAGGGAGAAGTTTCACTTGCTGTATACGCCCTCCTTTTTTCAGAAATCGTACAATATTGTCAAAACCGATCATCAAATTCTTTGCAAGAACTACAAAATAAGTAAGTTATCTTAAGATCTAAAGTACTAATAAAAAAATAGTATTGTAGCTTAAGTATTGAATTTTATTACAGTTCATTATTTAAAAAAACATTACACATTCTTTATGACCTATTAAGAACAATTCTGATATGGGAGATTAGCCCAGAGTCAGCGGTTGGATTCCTGGGTTGGAATAAGTAATTGTACAGATCTTAATCTAGGTGTTTAGTGATTGTGTTTAATAATTACATTCAATTTAATAAAATAAAACTTTGCCAATAGTTATATCAACAATTATGGTATTCTTTATTATGATATGTGTTAAAAATAGTAAAAAATAATAATAATTTTTATATTACCTCACAACATACACGATTTTTTTTTATTTTTAATATAAAAGCCACTTCATTTGTTCAACGTCAGGCTGTCAGAAATCAAACCATTAACTAATGGAGTTCCTCTGGGTGGAGATATAGCGAAATAAAATTCACATGTATTATCTCTTCTGAGATTAAGGAACGAAAACATTAGTGCTCAGAAAAAAGATTTCTCATTTTCATTTGATATTCGTTGGTAACCGGAAATCAGAAATCTTTTTGACGAGGAGAAGCATGATCGATTATTTCCGAGATAACAGTATATAAAAATTTAAAGGCACCATGGTGTTGATGATGACTTATAACACCATGGGCTGTTATAAGTCGTCATCAACACCATATCAAAATGCACTACTTAACATAGACATCACCCAAATAGTGAGTACTTGTTTTACCATGTCACACAAACGGTGATGACCTTAATTGATACATGTTTTCTATATTATATGTATAAAAAACTTTTTAGTATTTTTTATAAGCAGCACCCTGTCCAAATATTCCCATCACACTTCCTCATTACCACTTTGGATAGCTATGGAAATCCTTTGGAAAAGTAATTCTCTATATTGTGATAATAAAACATAGAACACAACCTTATTTTAAATATTTGAGTGTGATTAATCAATTTATGTATAGAGTAAAATTGTTGCACCACCAACAAAAAAGTGTGATTAATTATTTGACAGCTATCCAACTTATTGGACTTTCTACATATACTACATTAATCTTTTTTAAGTTGCTATAGGAAAACATCATAAAAACTAATATATAACTGATAAAGATTTCAAATCTCCATGAAAAAAAAAATTAATAAAATCTATATATATATTGCATGAATTCTTCATATATTCTGTAAGTTATCAAATATCACACAGCTGTTTTTTTATTGTTTTCAGACTGACAGAAATAGGTCATGATGTTGGTACGAGACTTCTCGATCTATACTTTGTTAGGGAACGAAACAGCAAGAGAGAAATTAAACTGCTTAATATGCTTCTGTTTGTTAAGTCCACTCTATGGAAGGTAAATTGTTCAATGTCATTTAAAAAAGGTATACAAGCACTTGCTTTTATCATTGTTGGTATTTATTAGCAAAAAAAATTGCATGTCACAATTCTGATGATTGAGAATTGAAAATAGGAATAATTCGTTAGAAATTTGTGATATTAATAATTGTCTAATTTTTTAGGTTTTATTTGGGAAGGAAGCAGATAAGTTAGAACATGCAAATGATGATGAGAGAAATTACTATATTATTGAAAAAGATGCTCTAGTATGTATTTTTAGTAACTATATATTTTTTTAAATATCAATTTAAAGCACATAACTTTTTTCAAAAAAAAAATGTTTTACACTCATAGATTCTCTATATTATGATTGCTGTATAAATAGAAAAATGACATGGCTAAACCCAGACTCAGAATAAATACCTGTAGTTCATACAAATTTCTCCTGATGTTGGCATTGACCCTACAATCCTTTGCCTAGAATACAAATGTTACACCATTAGAGTCACATCTTCCATAATAGTCCTTTGGGGTTTATGGTAGGTTTATGGTAAGTGATCCATCCGTGAACTTCAACACCAAAGGCATACTGATATATTGATACTACCTATAGAAGTGAATAATACAAGAAGAAAAGTAAAGTAGAAGTAAGAAGTAAAAAAAGATGAAAGCAGGTGGCTGCTCAGTGCCGACGTGGGGCCACTGACACCTCGGGCAATAATATTCTGGTGCTCACTTAAATCACAATCGAATGTTAATTTTTTCGTGAACCAATATTTAGAATTTCATCTTTCCTTTAATGTTACCCAGAGCTTACGATGTGGATGTAGAACGTTTTGTAGATCCTCTTTTTTATATTTTTTTTATTTATTTATTAGAAGGTTAGCTATCTCCACCATCTACCACTCGTGTCCGTTTAGCGGTGGAAGCATCCAACCCCCACCAATCGCGTCCCTCCCAAACTGTTTACACTCATAATAATACTATAGCTTGTAATTTTATTAGAAAATTTGATAAAAAATTTCATTATTTTACTTTTTGCAGGTAAATAAATTCATAAGTGTACCAAAGGACAAAGGCTCTCTCAATTGTGCCACATTCAATGCGGGAATCATAGAGGCTGTTCTTACCAAAAGCGGTTTTGTAAGTAATAAATATAAACATGTAAATAAGGAAACCCTGGAATCTGTAGGCACAGATTGTAGGGTTTCCTAGAAAGGTCCAACTCCAAACAGATCAAAACAGTGTAGCAAGAATACCGTCCACCTGACTACGATCTGCAATGACCTACGTGGAGATCTCCTCGAAGACCTAATCGAGGCAAATGCTGCTATAAAGGGACTGGCGAATTACTGGGCAGAAAAAATATAAGTCGAACCACATTAAAAAAAAAAGAAAATCAAATAACAGCACATGGCAGTCTACTATTGGACATATGTAGGTCTCCCCCACTGCCACACAGCCAGCCTGCGTAGATCATTGTACCATCTAACTGGAGGGCCATCCCATACTATGTTTGCCCAGATGTCTGTCTTACATCAACAAATACTATAAATTTGGATGGTAGTAGATCGCAAATTGATACTCATTTAGGTTTTTAGAGATTAGCCAAATGATACACTTTTTTGTGTGCAAATGTATTGTTAGTTAAGTTCTTAGCAATATCGTCGAATGGATGCTAACATTTAGCAGTTCACTGTAGGATGTAGGGCTCTATTTCTCAAAGGCTCTATTTGGGTGACCATATAACATCAGTAGAGTTGTCGTCAGTCACACATATACTAATTGCGCACACCTATACATAGATTACCAGGTTAGCCAGGCAGCACACTAGGATCTTTTGTGTCCGATAGGGGACCATGAATAAATTAAGCCGTATGTTAAGTCAACAGTGTGACATTGTGTGATAAGGGGTGGGACGCGTCATAAGCTTCGAGACTGGTTCACATAACTGACCATGGGTAACAAAAATGGAGGGGGAGCTCAAATGGTCTTGTACAATATGATGTAATTTATGGATGGCCTATTAATGTACATATTATACTCCATTCTTAACATTTTCAAGGAAGTATTGTGTTTTTTGTTGGTTCTGCTTTTTGTGTATCCAATTCCTAGAAAATTAAAACAATATTTTGGCCATCGTTTAAGTTAGCTGTTTGTTTCAGCCAGCAAAGGTGACTGCCCATTGGCACAAGGGAACAACTTATATGGTTAAATTTGAAGATTCTGTCATAGCCAGGGATAAATCCCTGGATGACCGTTAGACATCCTTTATAGCTGTAAATAAGAAAGGTGTGACTGGTGTACAATCTCTTTGGTTTAAATAAAATATTTTAAGTTAAATATTTCTATATTTTTTCTGTCCTTATACCTATTTTAGCAAAGCATCTCTTATCTTCAATCTCACTTGTGCGGCAGATGTCTATACACAGTGGTGACTGTTTATCATCACATGACACATTCAAAATAGGCACATGATAAGATGTGGAAACCAGCCCATTACACCAACTAACATCTACCATCATCAGATGATATGTCTGCCAGTTTGCTTTCCGATTCCATTCCATAAAAAAAATAATTGTCACTGGTCTATCCAGAAAAAAGACAAATTTTTGGCGACTTGAACAATTTTTAAATCTCAAAATCTAAGTTTTTTATGTTTAAATCTTAGTTCTACAGAATTAATTTATTATTTTAAAAATAGTAGCTCTAGTATTTTTCTTTTATAAAAACTTATACCAAAAATTTTAAATAAAACATTCAAAGAAAATTATGGCAATTTAACAATATAACTCAAGCTAATGACAATTTTTGTTCAAATGTTAGTCGAAATAAAATACAATTATTTACTCCGATGTTGGAAGTCAAGGAAATATCTAAACACTCCACAATTGCAAAATTTGGTTTAGATTCTTTAAAACATTTTATAAGCCATAACATATAAAAAAAATATTAACTACTACTTATGATTAAAAATAGATAAAAAGGAACATATAAAAAGATAATTTATTGTAACTTGAACAATCTATTACGAGGTCTTATTTTTCCACAGCGACAACCCCTTTCAAATTCACAACGCTGTGTGTGAACAAAGTAACCATAGACGAACATTGGTATCATAGACAATATCGCAAACCTTATATTCTTGGTATTAGGTTGGAAGTTTTCAAACTGACATGCTTTCAATGACATGTATCTTTGGAGCGCTGGATCAAACTAGAAAGAATCCATTATATTCTTCAATTACTGTAATAACATATGCAATGAGATGTAGTGGATGCAATTAACTATTGCTAATGATTGTGAGGTTGCAAAAATGCTTGGTAGAAATTCACAAAGAACCCAAATGAATACAAGCTAGTACTTATAAATCATTGGATTTTCTTCATCACAGTTTAGATTTTATAAAGACACAAGTTAGAATAAAAATATGTCAATGGAATTAGAAAATTATGGGACAGTCCAGAGATGGGGAACATAGATGCTTTTAAAAAAAATGGCTAAACTTATGGCAATTGCAATATAGGCTATCTTTATTGCAAAGAAATTAACAATCAAACAAAACTATTGAGTATTTAAACTATTATTTATAATCTTATATACTTACAATATAACCAGGTTCTTGACTATGTTTAAATGGATCAGTTCTCATTCTTAAAAATTCCATTCTATATTTTAACCGTCTCTCTGATTGTGCTTTCATTATTTTACATTCTGTTTCAGAAAGCAGTTGGTCAGTCATTTTAAATACTGATTATTATTAAAATAAAACTTCAAAGTTGTATTTTTAAGATGACAAATTGATATTATATTTTTTCATTGACAATCATAATTTTTAAATGACAAGAATACACATTTGTGGCCAGTAAGTGTGCTTAGTACAGTCAAGGAAAAAATACATAAATATATTTACATAATTAAAAACTAGATTTCTAATTGGCTTCTGGTAATTGTTAAATAAATTTAACAAAGTTTGAATAGCCTGTCTCTGTAACGAACTTCACCATTTCTGATCTTTTGCTCGCGGGTATTACGGTCATTCCAAACAATGGCTCCGTAAACAAACATCGGTATTACTATAGCACATATTCCAAACAAACCGTTTCTTCTATTTGGTTGAAAGTGATCAAATTGGGTTACTTTCATAGACATATATTTTTGAAGGGCGGGATCGAACTGAAAAAGAAAAAACGTTTAAATTAACATAAAAGAAATGGAAGTGTGAGCAGATTAAATTAAAAACAAGCATTATAAAATTACGTAATTGTAAGAATACTCACAACATATCCCGCTTCGGCTGCGTTTTTCCACGGGTTCGTCCTTTGTTTTAAGAATTCTCGCCTCAACTCAGCACGCCTAGCGGCTTGCTGTTGTATAAGATTATACTGTGCTTCGGATATTCCATATTTCTCGGCCATTTTCGACTATAATTCAATTTGTTTTTAATATTGTAAAAACGAGTTAAGAAGATTGTACCTTTAGTTGTCGTTCATAGTACTGTCAATGTCAGTTTAGTGTCATTTGATTTTGACATTCAAGTAAATTAGAAAATTATTTATATATTTAATATTTTAATTCAATTAATTTAATTTTTGTCATACACATATCTGTCCATCTTTGTAACCAATTTCTGTAAAGTAACGCCTGACTCCGCCTGAATCAATTATCAAATACTTTTTTAAAATATTATATTATTTTTAAAAATGTGTAACTAATAGAAAAAAACTCAATAATAAGTCATTTTAAATGTTTTTAAACTAAGCCAATCTTCTTAAACTTTCCAGATTTTTAATTTTGAAAAGATTAAGAAGATAAAAAGTAAATTTTGTATTTAACCTAAAAACATCTACATAGAATTTTCGTAGACTGTCAGCGTACCAGTTAATTGTTCACGACGGTACTTTGAAGCTCTATTAACTATTCGATTGCAGGCCTAAGGTAGGTAACACATCACATCTATAGCAACAACTTCATTGTTCAAAAATGTTTGTACCATAGATGCAACTAATGCGACAATAATCAAATAAACTCCTTTTTGTAAGCATGTAACATGCATTTTATCAATTATATCCAAACCTTAAGCCCTATGGTATAAAGTCTTGTTTGTTTGTCCGATTCTATATATTTTAGTTTAGGTTTTTACTTTACAATTTTAATGTATCTTTAGTTTAGTAATGTTATTACTTAGTAAAAATTTAAATTATTTTGCACAATTTAAAAAATATTTACGTATGCAATATTAAAAAAATCAGCTTATCTTAATTTTTTTTGTTCTATATACATACATATATATAGAATGAATAACTTAAGAGTTCTTTACTTTATATATTTATCTTCTTGTCAGTATTGCGTACTGATTCAAAACGCGACTTTTCTATGTTCATATAATTTCATTTATATCTTCTTCATCTTTCATTGAATACAACATTGAATACAATGAAAGATAAAGTAGATATAATTGAAATTAGTTTTATAAACATGTGGGACTCGATTTCATACGGCTTAAAAATTTTATGCACTTTAGAAGAATGAATGAATTTACAATTTGCAAGGGTAACATCGTATAGACAGATAGAATATATAGTGATTTCCGGTCACCATCTTTTTGGTTTAACTTGTTGTCGTTGTCAGATCGGCGATTTTGTAAAAAACCGCAACCATGGGTCGTATGCACGCACCTGGGTAATTTCATTAATATTTTGTTTTCCGCAATGTATTTTATTGAAGAAGAATTAAAATTTCTCTCTTTAGTGACATTATTTTTCGTATAACAGTATAACCTAGAAATGCCTGGATGTTGACCACATGGCGTCATTGAAATTGTGATTTTTCTGTTCCAGTAAGGGTATCTCTCAGTCGGCATTGCCGTATCGTCGCAGTGTACCTACTTGGCTAAAACTAACTGCCGACGATGTTAAGGAACAGATTTTCAAACTTGGAAAAAAGGGTCTCACCCCCTCCCAAATTGGTATGTTTAACATTTTTCACTATACTTGAAAATTGTAATTCCATTTCAAGATTAAATCAAATTTATGCATTATCAAATATTACAGCTTATTTTATATATGGTTTTACAATGATTCCAACATTTTTGCAAATGGAAAAAATTTAATTGTCATGTGAATGCACCGAAAGTTGTTTTGGGTTGAAATTATGGTTTCTTATTTCTGATTCTGTAAATATATCTAAGAGAAATTTTGTTTAACTCTATATGCTGCTATAGAAGCTAACTACTAAATAATTGATTGTTTGTTTTTTATTTATTTTAAGTAACTGCAACAAAAATTCCGAAATTATGTTTTATTAAACCATTAATTGAAGTTGGATAAAACCTATCTAATCTATCTAAAGTTGAAGTTACTTTCATTTTTTATGTTTATTAATCAAAATTAAGATAAATTACAATCTGGTTATGTGCATTGGTAAAATCCCAAGTTGGGCAGTGTCCTAAGCTTGATGTTGGTAAGATGGATATTAAATACAATGTGGAAATCCAATCCACTGCTGGAGAATTTACTTATATTTGCAGAGTTGATCTGCCTGATTTTTAACCATAGAGCTAGGCTTGCATTATTTGTGGAGTCAAAATATGAGAAAGTAGCTGACAACTAGTAGATGGTGGAGTAACCACTCTAAAATCAATGCCTGGTATTATTGTGGACTTGTGATAGCATTGCATATTTGGGGGGGGGGGTGGCAAAATTATTTATTTATTGTTCATACTTTTTATATAAAATATCTTATCGCCTGGGTATTGGAGTGAAGTTGTAGATCGAGACATCTTCTCGGTTCAGTCTGCACTTCCCTCTACTTGGCTCTGTATAGAGTCACTTACACATGGCCGTGAGTCTATGGAAGAGACCGAGCCATCATCAATGTTTTACATCTACCAAGTGTCCTATGACACCTCTTTTTTATATATATTTCTCTAGTTCGTTCTTATATGATTTTCTAAATGATTCATGTAACTCTAACATTTAAGCACATTCCAAAATCGTGGAACTAACATCCGGTTAGAATTTTATGCACAATCATTAATTTTTATTTAATATCATAGGGTACATAAACTATAATTTTCATTGTTGTTAAAAGACAATCCATCTTAATGGTTAAATTCATATTCCAGGTGTTATGCTCAGGGATTCCCATGGTGTTGCACAAGTCAGATTTGTCACAGGCAAGAAAATCTTGCGTATAATGAAAGCCATGGGGCTTGCTCCTGATCTACCAGAAGACTTATACTACTTGATCAAGAAGGCTGTAGCCATGAGGAAGCATTTGGAAAGGAACAGAAAGGACAAGGACAGCAAATTCAGACTGATTCTTGTTGAATCCAGAATTCACAGGCTGGCCCGTTATTACAAGACAAAGAGTGTGTTGCCACCCAACTGGAAATATGAGTCAAGCACTGCATCTGCTTTGGTGGCTTAAGTTTAAATAAAATATGTAAAGTCATGTGATTTTTATTTGATTATACTATCAAAGCTATTATTAATAATTATAAGTACTTTTCATTTTAAAAATTCTACAATATGCTGTTTTGTGTGACTTAATTCGAGAAAATAATCTTTACCCTTTTCAAAAGTAACTTAATATTTTATACTTTTAATATCATCAGTCATTCTTTACACATTATTTTTGCCATCTTCAAGATCTGCATGGTTACTAGCATAGAATTGAGATTTCTATTCTTTTCCACAACTCATACTAAATGATAATGATACGAAATACTATAAAAACAAACTGGTTCTCACTTTGCATAGTATAGGCATTGATAATGCATTGCTATTTTCAAGATGAATGAATTTTAAATAAGATGGCAATTTTGAGATTTCATTCATATAAGGAAAGTGTCATTATGTGAGTGGTAGGAGGTTTACCCTCTGGAACTCAGGTGTTCACCATATGAAGCGGGATAGCTTAGCTACCACTGGGACACTGGTTTTCTGTGGGAGTGTTTATTTGCAACCAGTCTTGCAACTATAATAAAGTGTAAGTAAACATTATACAGAGTCCATGAAATACAGCTGCACTCTGAACTGCAGCTTCATTATATCATATCCCTTAGTTTTCAAGGTTAAGCCGTTCCATCTCGAAATACTTCAATTTTTTTCTTTTTTTGTTGATTATATGTTTGTAAAATTTATATGGATAAAAAATGAAAAACTTCATATCATTTTAAAAGAATTTATGTACAGAAGTAACAATCGGTCTGCTTAAACATAAAAAACTTCACTTATATTAAGTTTGTAGCCTCTTAACACTTTAGTACTATTCACTAAGCCACCATAAAGTCATACTTTACACATATGGATTCCAATTACTTCCATCCTCTGGATGCAGACTGTTTGTTATCAAAAGGATTACATCAACAATCCACCAAATACCCAAGCCACCTAAAGTTAGCAACTTCCCAACAGCCGTACCAGTTTGACCTAAACAAAACCTGTCCATGCCCAGAAAACCAAGCAATATACTGTATATGAGAGTAGTTGTAAAGTAATGTCCAGTGTATCTAACACAAGGGAATCCATCACGAAGGAAGCTCCGGGTGCCGAAACATTCGATGCCGTCCAGTACTTTACACTGCACTTTAGTTCGCTCAACTTTTTCATATCTAACACCACCGAATTTCACACAGCCGTGCCCCACTGCGGCTTTGGCAGATTCGTTTCCTTTATGATCGACGGGCTCATCGCAATCTAAAAACTCCAAAGGAAGAAAGTTGCATTTTACCAGTGGCCCCATGGGTCGATACGGCTCCTTTGAATATGGATCACTCTCTGATATAGTACTTGCTATTAACATAAATATTACTGATATTGTAACAATGTAATTTGTTCTTGATGAAGGGAACATTTCGAATGATACAATGAGTCACATTGTGATTTTAGCAATCCACGTTACTATATGGTCTTCTTTCGTAAATATTACACAAACATTTGTCATGTCAGTCAACAATCGATTTGAAAATATTGAAATAAAATGCAATTTGCTTTGCTTACATTGCAATCGCACAGATTAACAAATACTGACCCTGACTGACAGCATTCTGTTTCGATTTTCCTCCAGTCTTTCTAAGAAATGCTTCTATGTTTTATAACAAATCCTCATTATTATGCTGTATAATTTATTGAAATGTAAGTAGCAAAAAATATTATGTTTAGTTAAATAAAACAGTTAAATCATAGGCATAATAAATATGTTTTTAACAATATTTTTTTTTATATAGGGATAGGAAGGAAAACGAGCAGGTGTGTCACCCGATGGAAAGCAATCATAGCCACCCATAGGCATCTGCAGTGCCATAGGCATTACGGAAGCATTGCCGGCCTTTAAGGAAAGCATAGGCGTTTTTTTTGAAGGTTCCAATGTCATATCGGTTCAGACACACCGCTGGAGGTATCTAATTCCACAGGGTAGTGGTGCATGGAGAGATGTTTCTTGAAAAACGCAAGGTACTGGATCGTCACTTATCTAGGTGGTGAGGATGAAACTTTTCCTTGTGGCGAAATGTAGGGTAGTGGAATTTAGCCGTCGGGATTATTCCGAACAGTTCCTCGGAGCACTCCCCATTGTAATAACGATAAAAGACGCTGAGATATCTATCCCTCGGCAGTTCTAAAGAATCTAGCCATTCGGTGATATCTTGGTCATGTTAAATTATTATATTGTAAGGAATACCCCCACTAGATGAATTACATATCTAGTGTATCATTCATCTGCATTGCATTGCATTCGTATCATTCTGTAGCGATACCACACTTATAGTGGTTGAGCCACGCTGCAGACGAATACTTTGTCAAGAATGGCATATTATTTGTCTGAATGGGCCGGTTCACCCGGGAAAGTATTATTATATATATTTACTGGTCTGAGTCCCTTTGGTGGATATAAATGATTCTAAATGCATTTTGACGAAGAACTAAAGTTAGGTACCATCACAGCTCTTCAAGTTAGCAAATCGAAAAAGCAATGAGTTGGTCATGCATGCTTGTCAAAGAATCAACCGTTGAAGTAGAAGAGTGTTGGAGTAAAGTGCATGTCTTTTCGGACGAGATGTAAAACGTCCTCTGGCCGAGGAGAAGTTTGGGATATGTGGTTTGCCGAGTCCGCTTCGGTGTGCGCGTGTGGAGATAAAAGATTAAGCTAAGCTTTCCTAATATGGCAATGTATTTATTAACGTCAATTTAATGACATCGACTTTTGACGGTTTTTGTCGGTCTCTTTCTTTTATTATTATTATTATTATTATTCTTCTTGTAATTTTCTTGTTTTGTAATGATTTACTTCTAAAATATATAGAGGTTCGAATTTGATTATAAACATGGAAGTGTTTAATAAGTTTTACTCATCGGTTAGCAATACTGTGTCTCAGTTATCGGGTGTGCTTCCGGGAAATCCAGTGACGAGGGAGTTTGAAGCGACACATTATATCGCGAGCGCCGGACCAGGTAAAAATGTCTTGAATTTGATCCTATGGAATATATGTATTAGTATCGATTAATAAAAAAATTTTTTAGGTCTATTATGGAAAGTGTATAGGGGCTATAAAAAATCAACAAAGCAAGAAGCTTCGATATTTGTTTTTGAGAAGAAGCAACTGGATCGATGGACAAAAGCCGATAGAGATGTAATGATAGACATATTAAGGCGTGGTATTGGCCAGCTAACCAAGCTGCGACACCCTCAAATACTCACCGTGCAGCATAGTTTGGAGGAAAGCAGGGAAAGTCTTGCATTCGCTACGGAACCCGTGTTTGCGAGTTTGGCGAACATTATGGGTAACACTGAGAACATGCCACAACCCATTCCCAACAACTTAGTTAATTATAAACTATATGAAGTAGAGATTAAATATGGTCTGATGCAAGTTGCTGAAGGTCTAGCTTTTCTTCATAATGATGTTAAACTTCTCCATCACAATATATGTCCGGAATCAATCATTGTTAATCAGCAGGGTGCATGGAAAATTTTTGGGTTTGATTTTTGTATTGTGAATCAAAGTTCACCCGGTGTTGCTCCATTTTGGCCGTTCACTGAATACTGTCAAGCTGTTCATGCTTTAACGCAACCGCCATTGGACTATTTGGCTCCGGAATATGTTCTGTCAGCAACACATTCACCCGCTAGTGACATTTATTCACTTGGTATGATTATATATGCACTACACAGTACCGGGCATCAGACATTGGGCAATATTGCTAATGACTATATGAAATTTAAGAGATTTGTCAACGAAATTCGTAATTTGTCCCAATCCCGTTTACTGTGTGTTACTGAAGGATTAAGAGAATATGTTAAATTGATGTTAAATACTACACCTGAATTAAGGCCTGATCCACATCAGTTTTTAAAGGTATAATAATTTAATATATAAATCAATAAATAACGGTACTTTGATAGTAAATAAAGTGATAATTGATGTATGTAATTTCTTATATGAAAGGAGAAATGATTTGAATTCTAAATTACACACCTATGACACTATTTTCATGTTTTGCATTATTTCATGCCTTTCACAAAAACAAATTGAATTCATGACAAATATGCATGTTTTTAAAATATGTCTGAGGAATGGTATATTTATATCACTTGTTTTTAACTTGCGGTGCCTATAGTAATTAGCATAGAATGTCATAGCTTCGAAAATATTGCTTAAATCAATGAGAATTTAAAAATATATTTTAATATTACTTTTGCAATTGAATGTATAAGTTATCTTTTGGTTCTTATTTTCAGATACCATACTTTGAAGATGTTGGTGTGAAAACTTTAAATTACTTGGACTCATTATTCCAATGGGATAATTTGCAAAAGTCACAGTTTTATAAGGGGCTGCCGCAAGTGATACAGAAAATGCCCCATCGTATTTGTATATACCGTATCTTGCCGTGTCTCACAAAAGAATTTGTTAACCCACCAATGGTACCTTTTGTGCTCCCAAACGTGTTACTAATAGCAGAGAATTCTTCTAAAGAAGAATATGTGAAATACATACTTCCAGTATTAAGACCTGTGATGTTAATCCAAGATCCAATACAGATACTTCTAATATTTATGCAGAAAATGGAACTTCTCCTGAAATTGACACCTGGGGAGGAGGTGAAGAGTGATATATTGCCAATGTTATATAGAGCATTAGAGTCTGATGCCCAACAAATTCAGGAGCTTTGTCTGTCTGTCTTACCTACCTTTGCATCACTCATAGATTACCCTGCAATGAAAAATGCGTTATTGCCTCGTATAAAAAAGCTTTGTATGAGTACAAACTATATATCAGTAAGGGTTAATTGTTTGCTGTGTTTGGGCAAATTGTTGGAGCATTTGGACAAATGGTTGGTATTGGATGAAATTATTCCATTCCTACCGCAGATACCTTCAAGGGAACCGGCTGTATTGATGGGAATTTTAGGTTAGTGTTAAACTGCTTGTAATCTTAAATATTGTGTTCAAGTTGCGAAAATAAGAAGTTTTGTTATCGTCAATTGCCAATGGTGTACAACATTTGGGCATAATTCTTTCCTAAGCTAATTCGGCCATAATTGTTATATGTCGGATATTGTTGTTGCCTGTAACTTGATGGTATCAATTTATGCCTGTCTTTTATTTTTATATGAGTGATCTTGTTGAATATACCACATGTAGGTGATTTTAACTGCTTTTAAATATTAATGAAAAATTAATTATCTATATTATATTAATTAATATCATTGTATTAATAAGGCACTTTATATCCCGGCTTAAAATAATTTGTTTTCAATCATTAGCCATAGTTAAAGATTGGCAATGCTTCTATAATACCTGTAGTACTGCAGATAGATGGTGTTGATTGTTTTCCATCATGTTACACGGTTGATCATTTGCCTTCCCATCTACTAAAAAGAAACTCTAAGCTTGTCTTGTCAGGATTGTTATAGCAACTGTTTACTTACATTTATTGTATGTTTAGGTATATATAAATTGGCATTGAGCCATAAAAAACTGGGCATCACAAAGGAAGTCATGGCCACTAAAGTGCTGCCATTCCTGATTCCATTGTGTGTTGAGAACGGCCTCACTCTTAGTCAGTTCAACGCCTTAGTGTCGCTCGTCAAGCAGATGCTGGCGAAGGTAGAAGCTGAGCACAGAGCTAAGCTGGAACAGCTTAATTCTATACAACAAGAATCTAAGTATGTATTGCTTCCTTTGTTGTTAAGACTTGTTAATAATTTGCATATGCTATTTATTTGTATATCATTGCTACTTGGCTAGATAGAGTGATGATCTATGCAGTGTTGTAGGAAGAATATATGTATGTGGCGGAAGATTTGGCTAGGTAAGTATTTTTGGAAGACATGATAATGAAGATGATGATTTGAATGTTGATCTTACACCTCATAGGCCACCGTGTTCAGTCCTACTTTATATTTTCCTGGCTTGAATGTTTAATATAATACTAAAAATTGTGTATTTTTGCAGGGTAATGGAGCAAGCACTCACATCCACAAGTGACAGTTTAGTGCCAGCTATGGCGCCTCAAACAGATATAGACAAAATGTTCTCCGGTCTCGGCCTCGACCCATTTTCTTTCAATAAACCACCGGAGAAGCCCCAGCCAATTGTAAAAAATGTAGTCGATAGCACCAGCTCTCTGAGTATTGAAGACAAACAGAGGTGAGTTAATATTATGAGGAAGTATAGTTAATGTTAATACTTTTCAAAAGTTAATAAATTATTGCTTATGAATAATTAAACCTAAGTATGGTTTAATTATTATAAGGAGCATTATAAGGAGCATTACTAATCTACAAGTAGCGCCATCTATTGTCCTCCTACACATTTAAAATTATACTTTTAATAATTACTATAAAATTATTTTATTATAAAAACAATATCGTTACAAAAGTAACAATATTGTTTTTTGAGTAGTAATAATCATTCCATTTATAAACAGATTATAACTGCCCATTACTTGATAGGGCCATCCATAAATTACGTCACACTTTATGGAGGTGGTCAACAAAGTGTGACCAGAGAGGGATGAGTCTTAACCTCAGAGGAACCACATGCATATTTTTAAAGCACTTTAACCTCAAAACTTCACATGTGAACGAGGGCTCGAAAATCATGGAATCCATCATACTAATAACATGAATAACATGGACGAATGACTGCAGAATTTTCATCTCAGTCACATTTAAGACATCTTTCACTTTTAATTGAAAATTTTTTCAAGACATCAATGTCTGGTAAATTATTAATTTTTGCTATAACAATATTTCTCTCTTTCAAAATTTGTAACTATTTATTTAGACACCACAAGTTATATTATATTTGGATGACAATATAAGAATAGTTCTTATGTCTCGGGTTAGTGCCTTAACTGAGGGTGAGCCTGTATCTCTGTTTACTAGCTTTCTACTCCTTATTTCTATTTTCGACACCTCATTCTACTATTTAGTTGTATTTAAAAGTCAATAAAAGAAACCCTTACCCTTTCAGGCTTGCACAACAGCAGGATACAGCACGAAAGTTCACCCGTCAACCACCACCCATGGCTATACCAGCACCACAAATTCAACCTCCGAAACCTGTGGACCTAACAAGCTCATTGCTCCAGTCGAACCTTAATCAATTAATTCAGAAGCCATTCCCGACTATGCAAAACCCTCAAATGTCGAATCAAAACTCCATGACGTTTCCTAGTCCAAATTATAACTCGCAAAGTTTAATGGGAGGTGCTGCCTCCATGAACTACAATTTCAACAGCCAGTTGGCATTGCCGTCAAATACAGGATGGACCGTCGCACCAGCGAATGCCAATTTCAACAACAAGTGGGCGAACAACCAAACCAATCAGACCAATATGAAGCAGGACTGGTCGGCATTCGAATCTCTATTACCTACTCAGAGCCAGGACAATAACAATAGTAATAACGTTAAGAAACAGAACACTGGTGAAATGACAGATTTGTTAAGTTAGGTAGCAATGAGCATAACAAAGGAAATGTGTATTGGATGTAAGGGGGTGCTGAAAGAGGCGGTTGTTTCACTTCAGTTGTCAACTTCATCTGCATGTGTGCTTCTTGCTGAAAGACATTTTAAGCTTTGAGAACCGAGTGATAGAGATATAACCATCCTTCAAGGCCATAATTGTGACAGACCAGCTAATGACAGCAATGTTACGAGTGCACTGGTAAAAGAAATTTACGTTGCGGATGTGAATACAATGGTCGGTAGGGAAAAACTAAAGGAAGACATACCTTGACAAAATTGCTGAAGTTCTTAAGGCAAGGTCAAATGTACCTGAGTGATGAGTGTGGATGGAGCAAAGAAAGTGTGCGGAGTGTGTAGTGAATGGAGATCTGTGGTCCCTGCCTACCATTACAGGAAGCAGGTGTGACGATGTGTACATTTGTTACCAGTGCAAGGTTGAAGGCTATGTTCACCAGTCTGCTTGTCCTGTATGATGACCATGAGTAAACCCTGACAACTCTAAAGTGACCCGTGCCCATCTTTGTAGATCTTTGTAGACGAAAAGTTTTATAAAATAGTTTTCGACAAAGTCTTACAGGG
Source organism: Baronia brevicornis (assembly GCA_031353405.1). Lineage (NCBI taxonomy): Eukaryota > Metazoa > Arthropoda > Insecta > Lepidoptera > Papilionidae > Baronia > Baronia brevicornis. The sequence goes on along the minus strand of JASFAT010002648.1, from coordinate 465,591 downwards.
TATGAAATTGTTTGCGTTGACTTTAATATCTTATTTTCGTGCGTATTAAAATTTGCTATTGAAAATTTCAGCTATATTTTATATGTCCCTTTTTGCCAGTTTCTATTGTGAAAAAAATATCAACATTGTCTTTGGTCTCTTCTCTCTACATATTTCAAAGTACGGAGAAGTTTAGATAAATATAACGTTCGTTTCAAAGTACGAGACTCGAATACTTTATATCGTTTTAATTACGAGACTCGAATACGTTGTTTAAATAATGATTAAAACAAGTCAGGACCGATAGGTTGTAATAAAAACAAAATGATATTATTTTTCGTTGTGGGTGCGCGATTTTTAATCTATCCCAGAAGAACTAGTATTATAATTATAAAACATTCCTAGACTTTTCCCGCCAACTTACATAAGTGACGTTTTATTTCATTTTTATAATCTTATATTATTATAAGTTATATTGTTTAATTATGGTGGCGTGTTATATCGTTACTTTTTAGGTTGACTGAAAATGTCCATAGGTTTTGATAAAATAGCTACTATTTTATCAAGACGTGACAAGCTGACTAGTTACATTTCATAAGATTTGATATTATTGTATTTTACTTGACACTGGCATAATAGTTATAACTGATTGCAATCAAAGAAAAGAAAAAGCATTCCTACATATGACTCGCTGTCATTAGATTTGACATATGGCGGGCGAGGATATAAAATAACATTTATATAACAAAACTTATTTATTCATTAATAACATTTACAAAATAAGTAAAATAGAATTACTAGCAATAATTATTTTTAATCCATAACAGTATTTCATAAGACGCATACGTATGCGTAAAAAAAATACAAGCAAATTGTAAATTACATATCGAGAAGTGATAAAACAGTATTTTTATATGTTATCTGTGGAATGTTGCCATTATGACAATGGCGCCATTAGACTGTCAATCGAAATTATTATTACTTTTGTTAATAGCTCAATTAAAGTTTTCTCAGCGAGAATTTATTTATAAATTACCTAAATTATGTTTAATAAATGTTATGATCTCGTTTATGTAAAATGGATTCTGATTATGGGCAATATATAAATTACTTGGGTAATTTCAAAAATCATGTAATTAATGCTTGGCCGTTTATTATATTTGAGTTTTTATTTTAACCTTTAATATCAGAGCGAGAAAGAACTTATCGAATATTCAGACTGACGGTGTGACGTGGTAGGAAAATACATTGCATAAAACCCAAATAACCGGGTATAGAGCATGCAGGTTTTTTATATAGAAGTGGTAAGAAAGCTATCGAAGTACTATTATTAATACCTGTAACACCAAGGCTTAAGATGTAGAATGATGGGGGGGGGGGTTGAAGTAAGAGTAAATTAGGGGAGAGGAATCCGTGAAGTAAGAGGTTAATTGCGTCTCTAGTGCTCTAACCTCGAAAGAACGATCGGCAATAAGAAATCTTTTGCTTAGTCTAGAAGTCCGTATTTGCTAGTGTGACTCTTTCCTTGATAAACCGGCCTACTGCATGGCTTTATCAGATTAGTATCATATACCTGCACAGTTGCCCCAATCAAGATGACTCACACGGTCATTTGGTTGATGTGTCTTAAAAAAAACACGATTTTACCCGCTAAACACATTTCAAACTTACAAAAAATCTTTACAAATTGAAGATACCAAATACCATTTTACTTCGACTAACTTTTACACAGTGGGCTCTCACAATTTAAATACAATAATTCCTACACTTAAATAAAGGTAAAATTGAAACAGTCGATACTTAAATAAAAACAAAACTGAAAGAGTTAATATAAAAATTGTTCGAATATTCTTCTTGAAAGCGCTTCTACCTTCTCCTTCTGAAGGAAGCCGCCAAGAACGCACACGCAGTTGTGATCTGTAACAGACTGGCCATGAAGAAGCAAGTCCTGTATTCGTAGTTGTAGACCACGGTCCAGATCATGATGGATGCGCCCACCACACCGTTGGCGGTGGTCATTGTCGCTGTCGTATCGAACTCGTTCAGGGTGCTGTTGTAGAGAGGCTGAAGGAGGATGCTGGACGCGGCGGTGGAGAAACTCGCGAGCATACACCACACTACTAAGAAGTTTTTGTTGCTCGTCAAGGTTATTCCTGAAACACATTTTTTTTAGTTGTCCATACATTGTTATAGGTTTTTTATTGTTTATGAAATAGTCAGAAAACTAGCGTCCGAGTGGTTAAGAGCTTAGCTAACGCGCTTCGTACGGTAAGCGGCTGAGTTCCGGAGACCCAACACCCTCCCTCCCCTATTCCCGGTTGGCAACGCTTTGCACTGCCTATGGCTCTGCGGATGTCTCTGGGCGGCGTTGATTGCTTTCCATCGGGTGACACGCCTGCTCGTTTGCTTTTTGCCTTTCTATCCCATAAAAAAGTCAAACGAGCAATTAGTCGCCGATCGACCACAGACAACCTTAATAACAACAGGTAAAGTGTTTTCATCATAAGAAGTCACTTCGTTGTTATGTTAGTAGTGCAGTGACTTTTGCGCTACTTTTCAATGTTTTGGGCGTGATTATGTGCAGAAAACATAATACATAATCAATACTTCTTCATAAAGAACATCGAATCGTATTTGGCTTCACATGCCAACCTACGAATTATAAAAAAATAGGTATTACATCACAATGTATTTTTGCCTTGCCACGATTTGATTGATTGGAGTAATATCCGCAATCGGTAAGTTGGCACCCCTGGCAATTGTGTAACGTTAGGGAGAAATAGAATTTTTTTTCTTTGACTTCCTTTGTTCTTCAGTCTTAATTCAATAACTACCGTTTAAACTGGAATTAATTATTTGAAACAAGCTGATAGCGTGTAAGTTTTAAAAATTTCCCCATGGGTGTTGTATAAGACGATATATCAATAGATAAGCATTGTCGTCTACTTGAGTAATGAAAACTAATCTTTGTTACCAAAAATATACATACATATCGTCACGCCTGTTTCCCGTAGGGGTAGGCAGAAACACACAGATATCCATCCGCTACGATCCCGGCACACCTTGCTTCCTTCACACTCATCCACTTTTTCATCCATCCTTCCTCTCACATTCATCGTAGCGAAACGGCTCTCCGTTCGTCGCTTCTCGCCCTCGTGGGAATCAGGACGTGACGGGTGGTGAACCACGTCGCCGTAATTTTTCAACCAATTAAGTGTATTAAAATTCGTCATAGTGTCCATCGTCCCTTGCGGCTCCCGGGACGGTCGGCACGCTTGTGATTAAGCTCGCCCTTAGCCACGCATCCATTGGCACGGCAGACCGTGGATTGGCGGAGAGGAAGCCTTTCTTCTAAGGGATAGAGAAGAATGGAAAGGGCGGAGAAAGGGAAAGATGGATTTAGAGAGGATGATAGAGATATGATACTACCGTAACGGAAGACAAGGAGTGATACGGTAGTAGCTCGGGAGGCTGGGATCGCGTACCCGTGTACTAATACCATAACTACCGGACAGGCGGCTAGGCAAAGATATACCGAAGACAAATGTGTATTTATGACCTTACCATAAAATCCCACAGCACCACAAATGCAGAAAGCCGCGCACAGCCTCGCCTTCTGGTTGATCGACTTAGGTAGCACTATACACAGCATGATGAAGCATAAAGCCAAGCTATGCGCCACTGCTATCAAAGTTGATACCTATTTAGAAATAGAAAAAATGCTAAAAAACCTAAATAAAAATTAAATTTAACTTAAAAATCTTAAAGCGTCAGATGTGCCACAAAATTGTTCTTACTCAGCGTAAGCCAGACGCTCTATTAAAGCACCTGGTGCTGGTTTTCAGTAAGAACCAATGTCGCTAGATCGCGAAGCACACTGATTATGCATATATTAGAATAAATATATATTTACTTATATAGGTTAGTATAATTAACAATAATAATGAGACAATAAAAAACAACGAATTAATTTTGCCAGGATATATGTTCACATATCCACCGCAGCTAAGAGATCCTATTTCAAAGATTCATTATTGCGAAAAGAAAAACAAATGTCGATTTCTTTTTAGTCGGTACAATCCATAGACATAATACGACACGGGACCCATTACTGAAGGAATAGACAAAAGTTTAGCGGAATATCCAGACTTGAAATAAATAATTTCAAGTGTGGATATCTCGCTAATTTTAGTTTATTATATCACCTTTTAAAAAAATCGTGTTTTGTTGTAATGCCCCGTGTCGAGGGTTATGTGAATTGTACCAAAAGACATTCACTACAATAGTGTGGTACAATACACGCATGAATGTTAAAAATTGTATTTTTTTTATGTTATTACATTTATGTATTTCTTTATGTTATGGGAAGGCAAACGAACAGGTGTGTGGAAAGCATTTAACACCGCCCACACGCAGTATGAAAACGTTGCTGGCCTTTAAGGAAAGTGTCATTATGGAAGAGAGAGAGAAGAGGGGGAGGGAGAAAGGGAGTTGGGCCTCCGGAACTCAACCGCTCACCGGACTAAGCGCACTCAGACGCCGGTTTTCTGCGGGAGTGTGGTACTTCCCCGGGCGAGCCGGCCCATTCATGTTACAGACAAATACTATGCCACACTTCACAAAGTATCCGTCTGCAGCGTGACTACTTTTAAATGAAAGTTTAAAAATTAATTTATAAAACAGATGGAAATTCAAACTCACCGACCAAATATTCATCGATGGATTTTGTTCCCATATCAAAGGTGGGAAAACTACTCCTAAAATAAGCACAGAGTAAGTGGTGCACAAATGGAGCAGAGTGTACAGGTAGAAGTTCAAATCTTGCAACATATTCACAACGGTAATGAAGTTCTTTTTCAGAGATGCCGTTCTTCTCGCAGTCCCAGGCGTCACTTCCGGCGCAAAGACCGAATTGTTTTGCGGGGAGTCGACAGTCGTCTCCCTGTACAACGGCTGTGGGTTTTCGTTTCCCCTTTCTATGCTCGCTAACTCTTGATACCCGCTTATACGGCTGTAACTGGTTACATCCAGAGATCCGAAGTCCGAAGAAAATCGATTAGTAGACGTAGGTCTATCGGCGAACATGTCACTGAAATCCGATGAAAATCTCGCTTCTCTGGAACTGCCATTCTCTCTTAATTCAACCGACGGATCCATTATCTCTTTTGCATTCTTCCTCGATTTAAACACCACGACGTCCGTCGCGTCTTCATCTTGATTAGCGTTGGCGTTGCTCTCAAGTTGCTCAGTTTGCGGTGGCTGAGTACGCGATTCGCTTTGCCTGCTATTACTGAATATTACTTCGTCTTCATCCTCGACTGCGTCCCTCAGCATGTTGTAGGTTGTTCTTATAACCCTTTCTATGTAAATGGGTCTCGTGTACGCGGCGAGGAATATGCAGTTCTGCATGATGATAGCTCCATATATCATTACTATCACATCACCAGTGTACATCGTACATAAGTAACCAACCAGGATAGGAACTAAGCAGTTGCCGACGGAGGGAGCCATGCGAACTATTCGCTGAGCGATCGTCAGCTTGTCCCGGAAGTAATGCGTTATTATTACTTCCATTTGTTGTCCAGTTAACGCACATCCGGTGCCTGAAAAATATATAAGTCCGTAAATTTGAGTCTCTATGCTTATATGTTTTTTTACAATCCAAATATATCTATATAATATAGATATATAATATCCAAATATATTACACTAAAGGGATATTTTGTTTGGTTTGGAGATAGAGAGGATGGATGAAATAAGACTGATAAAAAAAATTACGTTGCGGATGTGGATGGAAGAGTCGGTAGGCGAAGAGCAAGGAGAACATACCTTGACCACATTGCTGAATTTCACAAGAAAGGCGACGTCAAAAGTACCTTTGACTGGCGAGTTTGTATGACGAGAGTGGATGAGGCAAAAGAAGTGTGTCGAGATCGTAGCAGATGGAGGTCTGTGGTCTCTGCCTACCCCTACGGGAAACAGGCGTGATCTATGATATGTATGTGTGGCGTCTGGACTCACCACATTGTTTTTAGTGTTCGCCACCCATCACGTCCTGATTCTCACGAGGGCGACAAGCGACCAATGGAGAGCCGTTTCGCTACGATGAATGTGAGAGGAAGAATGGATGAAAGGATGGATGAGTGTGGAGGAAGCGGGGAGGGTGTGCCAGGATTGTAGCGGATGGAGCGCTGTGGCATCTGCGGGGGATGGGAGTGAATATATAAAAAAAAAATAAGGCACTTCGAACGTTAGGTTCCTAGCGTTCATCATACCGATTCAGCATCGCTTGATGAATTTGAAGGGTTCTCAAATCATCGTATATGTGGTGAGGTTGCCGGAGTGGTGAAATTCACGCATGGCCCTATGGGCGAGCTTTTATAGCACAGTGAGGAAAGATTCCATTTGCGTTGCTAAGGGATCTAGAAACGTTCTTTTGATGTTGATGGCAGCCACAATAGAGATTAGAGTAACCGGACATCCTCAACGGGTTTCAGGTAAAAAAGAGTAGCAAAAATTAAAATAGAAGAAATATCTCAGTGTTCAATTTATGTAACGAACAAATCTATTTTTTTTATAACGCAAACGACACGCAACGCAGGCGTGTCACCTGATGGAAAGCAATCAATGCCATCCATAGAAATCCGTAGTGTCACAGGCATTGCATAAAACGTCGCCGGCCTTTAAGAAATTTGTAGGCTTGTTATTAAACTTCCAACGTCGCACTAGTTCGAAAACAATTCCTCGGGGCACTTCCCATGATAGAATAGAAAAAGATGCTGAGAGATGAGATATCCCTACGTAGGGCTAAAGAATGTAACCGTTAACGTAATGGGCTTAATAATTAAATAGAAATTAAATGAAGAAGTAATAAAAAGCATACATATATCTGTACGCTATTACCGATAACAGAAAACAATGGTATATAGAGAATAGTGTCTAGTCGAATAATAAAACTTAATGGACTTAAATTATTAGATATAGATCAAGTAGGTTATTAAATGTAATTATTTTTTAAACTATATAAGTGCAGTGTGTGTAATATATTCATATACTTAAATAATAAATAATCAATTATACTTTAAACAAATATTGCTCAAAATATAATACGTTTAAAAGCATATGTTATTGTTGTGTCCGTTTGATATTATGGTAACATTTTAATATATTGTAAGAATTAATTAAAATAATATAATTTTTATAAGTGTTGTTGATGGTCCATAAATAAATAATATATAAAAATAAGCAATTACAATATTTCCCATTTTAGTTAAATATGCTCACATATTAGATGAACGTGTACAAGTTACAATAAGTAAATAAAGTCATCCACTTCACATTTTCCACAATAATATAGTAATGACACATCTACTTAAAATACCAAATAACGACCATTGTAAGTTATATCTTTAGTGACCTTCAAGAAAATATATCGCTAAATGATACTCGGTTTTGCATACAACAATATATAAAATATAGATTATAAATCATATTTACCTGCCAATATGCCAGCAAAAATATTAACTATATGATCATTGCTGTATATACCCGTTGAATAACTGGACATTAAGACACCAGCCACTGTTAAACAAAGTCCCGATAGAGCAATAAATCTCGGCGTATTGGAAATTTTAACCATAGCTCTACACCAAGATTCTAACAGAAGTTTGATTATCAACATTATCACTGGCACTAGAGCTATATCTACATCCCAAATCTTCATTACTTCCCCTTCATCGTGGTCTTCTTCTCTAATTGCTTTCAAAATTATTAATCCATATAAGCTGAGGACGGTGGGTACAGTTATGTGATATATTGCTGCAGAGAATACAATTAGCCAGCCATAACCACCGTCGGGAGGCGTAGGTCCAATTTCTGGTTGAGAGGCTACGATTCGATCTAAATGTAGGCTTTCTTCTCGACCCCCTCGCTGTCTTCGGTTTACGTCTGAATTTGGTAGATTCTCCATGTCTGTTTTATAAAATAAACAATAAACACGACAACTTCATGTCTAAAATGAGTTGGTCATTGAGTTATCTATTAGTAACAAATTTTTTATCTTATCACTATCACGGCGTGTAATCTTGTGGTCTACATATTTTAAAATCACCGCCAATTTTAGTAGGGCAGTTTTACGGTAATATGTGATATCTCTTAGTTATATATTTAATCAAAATTGAAAGTGTCCACTTATATGTAAATATATAATGTATTGAAATTACTAATAATAATTTTCACACAAAATTCAATTTTAATTAAATTTTGGTATTTCCGAACGTTTACTGTTATTATGATACTAACTTAGGATGTCGCCATTATAATAATAGAAAAGGATAGCTATATCCTAACTGTCTTAAGTAAAGCTAAGAAAGAACTAGTAGGTTGATATAAAAACGTTAACATGTTTTATATTTGGATTATTTTTAACATGATTTCGTTTGACCGATACTTGTGAGAGACGCTCCTATTAGAAAATTTCGACAAAATATCAATAATGCAATGGTAAATTCCTATCATTTTAATAAGACAATAGATCTATGATATTGTCAGAATATTAAAATGTCGCGACAATTAATTTTTCTTGACCGCACTGATATATTTAATGTCCAGAGTTCCGTGAACATCAAGAATTTTAATTGCCCTGGTTCGGTAGTTTAGATTTCATGGTGCATTATTGCAGATTGATCCGTGTAAATGCTTGCGGCCACGGACCGGGAGCCAGTGGTAACTGTGAAAAAAGTTAATGATGGAAACTGAATCTGTTAGGTCGGAGCTAAGTAGCCGATCACGGCGGAGTTCCCGGCATAGGCAACACACCCACAGAAGTACCAGGTAAATATGTTCAACGTTCTTCCTTATTAATTCAATCTACCATGGCATTTGTGAGTAAAACAGTATTATATCTACGATGTAAATAAATTCCATGACTTATTTACTTTATTTGAACATAACTTCAAGGGGGATTTCGACTAAAAATAACATGAAATTTACATTAATTTAAATGTAAAATTACTAATGTATGATTAATGGTAAAAATTACCATTGTTGTTAATTACTTTAGTTTTATAAATAATCAATTCACTTGGTTTGTTCACCATTTCACTCTTCAATTTCTTCATTCCAGGAGTACAAAATCTCAGAGGAAGGATTGTGGAGACAATATCGTGGCTCCATTTCAGACCAGTGTTAATATTAATCCTGAAATTGGTCGAGATGGGCAAGAGGTCATTGAGGTACAAATCCTTCCACAAGATGAGAACTGGGGAGAGAACACTACAGCTGTTACGGGGAATACCTCAGAAGGTTCGCAGTCAATGGAGGATGTGAGCAATTGGCCAATGGATTCAGACAATGGTGTTGGTTTTGTGTGCTCGAGATACTTTGGGACGACAATAGCTTTAGGATTGTCCTTTGTTTCCTTTGTAAGCCCATTAGCGATGGTAGTGCTGCCAAAAATAGGCTTTTTTCCCGGATTAACGGATAATATTGCAATTCAGACAAGTCAAAGGATACAGCTGTTATCATGTACAGCCGAGTGTAAAGGAATCTTACTTTCTATAGCATTTAAACTAGTTTTATTGGCAATTGGATCTTGGGCGGTGTTTCTTAGGCCACGGAATGCAATACTCCCTAGGATATTTGTATTTAGAGCTATGACATTAGTAATTCTTGCTGTGTGTACTTTTTCATACTGGCTGTTCTACATTGTACAAATAACAGAGACAACAAAAGCGTTAGCGCTCGGAGAGGAAGCTATTGATTACAACTCTTTAGTTTCGTATGTGTCAAGCTTCTCAGACACTTTGCTTTTTATACATTATGTTGCCGTAATCCTCATAGAGATACGACATTTGGAGCCAGTGTATTATATCAAGATTGTGAGAAGTCCTGATGGTGAGAGCAAATCATATGCAATAGGTCAGTTAAGCATTCAAAGGGCAGCTGTGTGGGTCCTACAGAAATACTATACAGAATTTCCAATATACAATCCATATTTGGAGAAAATACCTATATCAAAATCACAGAGGAAGGCTCAGTCTAGCATCAAGTTTTATGAGGTGGATGGGTCCAATACAAATGCTCCATCGGGTCAAGCAAGGTAATTTAATATCAAGTTTTTTTTATAAAATTGATTATTAGGTTTTCTATACTTTGTCTGTGTCATAGAAGAATTGTGCATGACCTACTGTAAAATTTCTTTCACCAATTCTATACAATCTGATGTAAAATAAAACATTGCAATGCAAATTATAAACATTACACTATTTAAATTGAAACTGTGGTATATTCAGATCAGAAGAAAATACTGAATCAAATGGTCTGACTCTCACAACTCTACGACCAACAGAAAAATTTGTACAGCATTGAAACTGACTTGTTTTCATGTACAATTTCTTCCTGAAATTGTAAAAGTTCTTTTGACAGTCAAGGGGTGGGGTGGTAAGTGGGGTATGAGAAGTCATCTCGATTCAGGCTACGCTCCCCTTCACTCAACTCTGTACAGGGTCACTTATACATGGTCTCGAGCACATTGATGATGGACAGACCTACAACGACTGAGCCCTCAATGTATCACATCTATCAAGTGTCCTATGACCCATCTCTTTTTAATATTACTTTGATTTGTGTATTTTAATTTTTTTGATGGCAATTCAAGCGAAAGTTTTAAATCTCATATGAGTTGCCTCTGAATTGTTGTCATCATGGTATCTTAACAATTGTTTCCCCCATTGGATAGGACCATACTATCTTTGCGTGGGTGCTGTACGAGGCACTATGGAACCAAAATTTTTTTTGTTTAATTTTTGTTTCTGTACTACATTATAGTTTTTCTTTATTGCTTTCTTTCAAATTACAGCCTATACTAGTCGGCGTTTACCTGAGTAATAAAAACTGTTCTGCTATCCCCAATCCACCTGCCAAACGTGGGGATTGCCACACCACCCCTCAATTTTGAAAGTATACAGCTTTCCTATGACTCTTCTCTTTTTTTAAATAATCGTTTTATTATTTGTATACATTTTGTTTTAGATGTCCTTAGGTAAATTGCTTGTTTATGTTGCCGCGCAGATCGACGACAGGTTCGTGTACAGGCAGCGCGGGGAGGCGCCGCGACTCGGCCTCCGCGCACAACGAGCGCTACTACGAGGAGGCGGAGCGCGAGCGGCGCGTGCGCAAGCGCCGCGCGCGCCTCCTCACCGCCGCCGAGGACGCGTTCGCGCACGTTCGCCGCGTGCGTACAGCCGGCCCGCTTGGTAAATACGTTTACATCGATACATCGGTGAATCGATACATCAAACATCGATGTATCGATACATTGATGCATCGATTCTATTGATACTGTATTTATTTATTTCTATTTTAAGTCACTCATTCTATATAGTATAAAAGTATATAATAATAATTGGTTAAGAAAACAGTCCGCTTTCGACGCTGGACGAAAGACGTAGTGTAGTGTAGTGTGTAGTGATGTAATTCTCGGTGCGTCTACCGTTGCCTCGTGCATCTATAGTTGCCTAGTAGTTGTTGGTAACCTTGGAATGGTACACATTCCAAGGTTACCAACCAATACTTATAAAAAATATCGATATTTTTAAGAAGACAGATTTTATATTTATTTTTCTTTAAAGAGTTTGATGTATGTGTGAACGTGACTTTTTTACGGGAGAACGTTGGCCCTAAGGCCCTGACATCTTCGTCGGAAGGATTCGATGGTATTATAGAATTGTTTGTTAAAATGATTTTTTGCTTTGACCTCTGATGGCGATGATAATGATTCATCAAAAAAATCTGCTAGCCGATCTAGTCACTATTTATTTTTCTTATTCTCTATCATTATAACGTTAGAACCTACATCAAATTATCTTCTTGACATTGTGTCCATCCTACGGTTGTCAGGAAAAAATCGCCATTAGCGATAAGACAGCAATTTGTATATAAATATTACAATCAATAGTTTTATAACTTTGTTTTTGGTGTACAATAAAGAACATATCTATCTATAATATTTTTTGAGTTATTCTACAATAGTCAATTGCGTAGGATACTAATATAAGATGCCTGGGTGGAACAGTATTAATAATTATGGATGAAAAAAAGACCTTGAACACTATTATATGTTTTAAAACAAGAGTTATTGCTTTTGGGGTAAACTACGAGTGGGTATTAAATTACTGTTAAAAAAGACAGTAAAACCTACTTTGCTAAGATCTGCGAACACAAATCACAAAAATAATATTGTGTATTTACTTACCCAGAAACGACCGTCAGCATATCCTTCATCACCTCGCTATTTTTTTTACACTGACAAAAAAAAACATCTGTATATATGGTATCACGTGGTCATCACGTGGTAAAATAAAAATAGCACACCCTTTATATTTGATACAAGGCTTACAGCTAGTTTTACATGCAGGTGGTTTGTTAGGGCCCCGTGAGGCAGCGCAAGCCGTGTTCCCCTCGTTGGCGCGTGCGCTACAGAAGTACCTTCGCGCTACCAGACAGCAGCCGCGACATTCCGCCGACTCGGTGAGTTTAATTACCAAAGACGATCAAGCAAAACGGGTCTTCCACACCCCACGCGTTTTTCGGGGAGTGTGAGAACGAGCCTCACACTCCCCCAAAAACGCGTGCGGCGTCTCGACGGGCGACAGTCCCCTGGTCATTCGTGCCGCTGTTCGCAGCGGCCTTTTAGGCGTCCTGGGTTTTGACGTCGCGTCGTCTCTCTGGTATAAGCAGAATCATCCTTATCGGGCCCATCGCTCATGTGCCCTCCTCCCCTTGGGGACCGGGCAGCGGCTGGAGGATCTCGGCTCGGCTAAAGACGATCTACGTAATACCGTTCTTATATAGGGTGTCCGTTTTAAAAAATTGATGACGACCCTATTGTTCCACTTCCTGAGAGCAGATGAGTTTTCTTTACTAAGACTTTCTCACAAAAGGCAGTCCTGTCGTCCACGAAAGCTCATCCCCAACCATAGCTTTCGCTAAGGATGGCAGTGAGATCATCTCCCACTATTGCGACGAGGAACTCCGACCAAGCGGGACAGTCCTCCAATGTGCGTTGGGCTGTCCTGTCCTCATCACATCCACACTGGTGGCACATAGCCGATGGCTCCCTTCCCACGTGAAACATTGTGCTCTCTTAACCTGTTTCAGCCTTTGTAAGTCGTCAGCTGAACGAAAGTCGAGTCGAATTCAAACTATAGGGTGTGCGGTGGCAGAATTAGGTTATAGGTTGAATAATCAGTGAACAGGAGAGAGAGAATGCTTACTACCGAAGGCAAACGAGCAGGCCGGCTTACTGTCCGCGTATGACCGGCGTCACATTCAATTCTATGTTTTCTCTTGTCTTTGCAAATAATCTATCGTGAAACCGTTTTCAACTTCAGGTGCTGGCGCATTTAGCGCGTTGCCTCTCCCAAGACGCCTCCCCTCGGGCGTTTCTCGAGCCGTTTCTAGTCGAGGGTCCGGTGTTGTCCGCCGAGCAGGAGGCCAGACCGGTGCAGCGCTGGTCCCTGATCTCGGACGAACTCCTGGCGCGCCCCCTGGCCGACAACATAGAGTTTCAGCTGCGCCAGGGCGACATATCTCTGATATGTACGATAAGGCAGCTGCCCAAGTTCAGTTTGTCCGAGGAGGTCGTCGATCCGAAGAGCAACAGGTTCGTACTGCGGCTGAACTCGGAGACGTCCGTCTGACAGGAGGAATTCACCGACCGGGACGATCACAGATTGGTATGACATTCGGACTATATCTAGGTTTTATTCGTTTGACGGTGTTCAAACTGGTTTCGGTACGAACCTTTGTTTTTTTTTTTTTGTATAAATAAAACTAGCAATGTTTATTTTTTAATATTACTTGAATTCCTGTTAACTTGGAACGGCTAGGGTTGCCTTAGGGTGTGTTCACATCAATAGTCTTCATAGTAGAGGCAGCTAGCTCCTCCAGTCTTTTTCACTCGACCCTCTCGCTAGCCACTCATCGCCAGTTGCGTCCCAGTCTTTATGGGAGGACGAATAAAGTTGTATATAAATGAATTAATGAAAAGGAAAACTAATAGAACAATTTTCAAGGTGTAACGATGCATCATACGATATAATTGGCTGAGTTGTATTTAAGCACTAGAATATAGTAGGTTACATACTACCAAAACAACTTGAAATCTCATTAAAAATCTGTCCTTTTCCAAGGTATTATCTGTTTATGGGGTTGTGCTCTATTGGTTGGTTTTCTATAGATAACTATAGGTTAGATATTTAATATTTAGAGAATATGTGAAATCTTACTCGATTTGAAATTATAATGAGATTATTTGGATATAGAACAATGTGCAATTCGTATAGTTTTAAACACAATAGGAATGTTGACTGAATGCAAATAAGCGAAAAAGTTATATATCGCATAATGGAAACTTACCACCAGAGCCGTATGAACTTAGTATTTCTGAATAAAATGTATCTGATCAACAGAGAACAGTCAATTTCGACGCTTTTCTAAATTTTCTATTTGTCATAGAACTGTGAGACTCGGACCATTCGAAGCGGTATTTTTACAAAAAAAAATCGGATGCAGTCGTGAGGACTGCCGACAGAAGTGGAAAACTTAAAACTGTATTTTGAAATTTCAAACGAATTGTAATACTATATAAATTATATGAGTAAATAAAAATTGAAGACTTAATAATATATAAATAATAATATTTAATTTAATAAATAAATAATTTTAAAATTTTAATAATATATAAAAAAACCGCGGGCAAAAGATTTGTCGAAAAAAGTTGGTTTAAAGAGAACGTCTTGGCTATAAGGGATAGCGAGTGCGAAGGAGAAGAATGTTGATGACGCGAACCCCGTAGATTTTTTTTCTACACAGTCATGTAACGCGGCTATAGAAGGTTTCACTTCAAAAATCCCAACATGTAATGAAATTCTTTGACATCTGTGTCGTTTAGAGCGTTTTCGCATTTTTTTGCTCAGTCCCCACGATGGAAATCATAAAATAACACAATATTTATCATTATTTTCAAGGGATTTAATTTTTATTTAACGATCAAAACGTGATCGTATCACAAACGTCAAAGTGTATTACGTCACTTGTTCACAACCACGTGTTTACCTACATTAGGTATTTATGCAACCTTTTAAAAACACCCAGAAACAGTCAACATGTCCGTTGTCCAGAATCTCAGTGTGTAATGTTAGATTAAGCCATCAATTAATCTCGGAAGACTTGGAACGCATTTCGCCCATATTTGGGTTATATTTTTTCTGCTGTATATTTTGTGTCATATATTTTTTACGAGTTGTAAGACTAATTGTATATAGTTTAAGAATGCACAAACTTTACAATTAAACTAGTTAAATAACATTTTGTATGTGTACAGTATAAATAATACATTTTTTTTAAAAAAATATACTTTTACTCGTATATTCGAGTAATGATATCGATTTGTAATACGATTTTTACTAAAAACATTTAAGTATCGATTCAAAATACTTTACTATATGTAAAATAATATTATTGAAATATAATATTATTAAAATATAATAAATGCAGTATTTTTGCACCGTAGCACTATTAATTGTTTTTATTGTCATAAATATGAATAGACAAACTAAAAATAGAAGTTGCTTAAGCTAGAGCGAGATTTTAGGCTAGGAAGAATTTAAGAAGACCAACAGGCATAGTTTGTAGTTAATTCTGTAAATCAAACACATCATGTTGTGTTGTTAAAACGAATAGTCCTTTTTCACCGGATTTTAAGGGCACCATCCATAAATTACGTCACATGAATTTCAAGTATTAGTAGTATTAGAGTTTAAGCACTTGAAATTTATATGTGTGATGTCACAAACCTTATGTCTTGTGCCTGTCTTGTTACTCGATGTCATACTTTGTTGACCCTTGCCTCCCCTTTAAGGTGTGACGTAATTTATGGATGGCCATAAAATAATCACAAACGCCCATGGAATATTTGCAACACCAATGGAACCGTAGATGCGTTTCCTACCTTAGGAATAAGGTCGTAAACAATTGGAGGAAACGAGGAAATTAAAAGGAAGGTGAAAGGATTTGTCTTTCAGTGGGTACCAAACGAGACTCAGGAGTAAAGGTATCATTAATCAGACAATGGCGAAGTATTTCCAATAACGATGGTTCGTTATTGGAAATATATATATATATATATATATATATATATATATATATATATATATATATATATATATATATATATATATATATATATATATATATATATATATATATATATATATATATATATATAAAATTAAACATCATATCATAGTTTAGCTAATAAATATTTATTCCTCAATAGATTTAACGTCGAATTATCGTGATTTTTCACTTAAAGTATTTTGTGAGGCAAAACTCGATACTCTGCGAGTTATCTTTCTGCGACTTTAGCTTTTGTGATTGTAAAGTACGCCCAGAATGCTTGCGTGTGAAAATTTTTTGGAAAAATATATTAATAACTTTTTAATTAATTAATCTAACGTCTATATCCAAAATATATTGTTTTGTTTTTTTATTTTTATAAGCATAGATGTAAATGTGTAATATATGTACACAAAAATATAAGATTAAAGGCTGTATTTTTCTTAAGCCGATCTGTCTATTCACAATTGAACTGTTCATGTCTGAAATTTTTTTTCTTATATTTTATTTTATTTATTATCAATAAATTACATATTTATTCTAATATCCAGTGACAAAAAATGTATAATGTCAGTTATTGTGAAGAAACGGTTTTAGTTATAGAATTTAAAGAAAAAGCATAAAAAGAAATTTTATATGTACCATACATATAATTTATCAGATTCCATTGGTGAAAGTCTTCAACCAGTGCGTCCAGCCCGTACTCTCATACGGTGCCGAGACGTGGACGCTGACGGTCCGTCTCCTCGCCAAGCTCAAAGTCGCCCAGAGGGCTATGCTCGGGGTTTCTCTGGTGGATAGAATTAGAAATGAAGAAATCCTCCGGAGAACCAGAGTCACCGATGTAGCTCTTCAAGTTAGCAGACTGGAGTGGCAATGGGCCGGACACGTCCGACAATCGTTGGAGCAGACGAGTGCTGGAGTGGAGACCGCGTCTCGGCAAACGTAGTGTGGGACGCCCCCCGGCTAGATGGAGCGACGATCTGCGCAGGGCGGCTGGCAGAGACTGGATGCGTGTAGCCGAAGATCGGGCTAGGTGGCGCGGCTTGAGTGAAGGCTATATCCAGCAGTGGACTTCCGCGGGCTGATATTGATTGGTGAATAATTTAAAATGTTAATATATATATATATATATATATATATATATATATATATATATATATATATATATATATATATATATATATATATATATATATATATATATATATATATATATAAATACTTACCACTTAGTGATTAAGGGATAGATTAATTTTTTTTATGAATCGAAGCGATATTGGTTGTGCTTGTAATAAAATGTACGTCTGTTCACGTAATTGCTTACGTGTAATTATCCTGACCAAAGATTGTTTGGAAAGTTGTAACGACATATCGTATGTTATGTGTGAATTGGCGTTATGTGTGCGGCAGCTATATTCCGCTTATACAGGGTGTTATAAAAAATCGCAATTCAAACTTTTAAATAACCGTGAGAAGACTGGTAAGAATTTACTGACTACAAAATCAAAAATTGGCGACGAACCAGGCGGAGTCAATGGTCGCGGGTTCGATCCCCGCATCGTAATAAATATAATGTATGGATTACAAATATTTATTCCGAGTCTGGTGACCCCGCCAATCCGTTGGACAAGCGAGGTGGGTTAAACGTCCGTCCCTCCAGAAATGGAGAGGCCCGTGCTCAGCAGTGGGACATATATGGGCTGTTAAAAAGAAATCAAAAATTATGGGTTCAACTACGAAACGTTTGATTAACAGAAAAACATTATTTTCTGGTCCACGTATGTAATGTCTCTGCAATTTAGTTATCAGTGAAACGAGATCCTTCCTTGGTTTAAGCATTTTTCATATCCTGTATTGGTGATACAGGATATGAAAAATGCTTAAACCAAGGAAGATCAACCGTTACCGTAAAAAGATTTTGTTGGTGCATATCATTTAGTCATTATTAAATATTGCGATTTAGTACTTATTCTTTAGTAATATCATCGATCTATTTAAAATAATTTACGTTCTCTTGTCAACCAAAAAATGAATCAAGCAACAATACTCGCTATCTCATATTGTTAATAATATATGGCCAGAAGAAGTTTTTTT
Organism: Baronia brevicornis; assembly: GCA_031353405.1. Taxonomy (NCBI): domain Eukaryota; kingdom Metazoa; phylum Arthropoda; class Insecta; order Lepidoptera; family Papilionidae; genus Baronia; species Baronia brevicornis. The sequence continues at coordinate 447,336 of JASFAT010002648.1, read as the reverse complement.
TTGTTAGTTTCCATTGTGTCTTGTATAAATATAACTTATAAAAGACAGTTTTTGACTAGAGTCAATTTTCGTGTAAACTTTGCATTGGATTCGAATTTTTGAACACCCTGTTGCATGTGCCTGTATTTTGATAAATGTACTAAATAAATTAATCGTTTATACTGTCGACAATTTATTATTTGTCTTCGCTCAAATAAAGCGCTTTAATATCTCAAAAAAACTATATATATATATATATATATATATATATATATATATATATATATATATATATATATATATATACATATATATATATATATACTGATTTCCGTCTAAAATTATAAGAAATGATACATGGAATCACTATTCACGTAAAAAAAACAACAGATCTCATATAAAAATGGAAATATCAGTGATTGCTAAAAAAGCAACGCACACACTTGCCTTAGTCACAATCCGACAGTGGGGTTTTGTTGTGTAACCTAACCGAAGCACTAAAATAAAACACATCCGATATGTAATCGATTTTTATTTTTTAGTAAATAATCGCCGCTGAAATCGATAGAATCTTAGAGGAAGTACAAATATGGAGGATTAGTCTGAATTTTTTTAAATGATTTTTTTTAGAATACAATTTATTCATAAAAATTTACATCAAATTTACAAAAATTAAAGCAAATTATTGTAATATAATTTGCTTTAATTTTTGCTGTATCACTCTAAAACTAATAATATTATGAAAAACAAAAAAAAAACATCTCTCTTTAAAAAAATATATGTTTAAATCTAACACCTAAAATAAATTTAACTTAAGAAAATCGTACTTAACAAAGGCGTGGATACACTTTTGTTAAGTACGATTTTCTTAAGTTATCTTAAAATCATCCGCATTGTACTTAGCAAAAGTGTATCCAGAATAACGGGGAATTACCTAGCTGTAATGAAAGACGAATATCTTGACTGAGATAAAGATATAAAGAGATAAATGTCTTAGGTCACCTTTTTCCGATTGAACTCTAAGCTAATCAAATAAACTTTTTATACACATGGTCGTTTGTAATAAGTTAGAAAGAGATGGTAGTACACAACACATTCTTTTCTTTGATGGCAATTACTTATAACTTATGCCAGTGTCAAGTAAGAGACAATAATATCAAATCTTTTGAAAAGTAACTAGTCCGCTTGTCACATGTTACGTATTGATAAAATGGTGGCTATTCTACCAAAACCTATGGACTTTTTCAGTATACTTAAAAAGTCACGATACACGCATTTATTTCATATCACTTCACTTATACACCTTAATCGAACTATATTGTATAATACGTCAACACAAAGAATATAACTGATAATAATATAAGATTATGAAAATGAAATAAAAACACAACGTTACTGATGTAAGTTGGCGGGAAAAGTCCAAACACATTCTTCAAATATGACAAAGCATTTAAGACTTAATTTTTTTCACACTGTCCACACTGACGTTTGCAGGGCATCTCAAGCGCATATGTTTGTCTCTTTCTAACAAACGGACGCTTGTATTGAACAAAGGAGTATCACTAGAAGAAGTTTAAAAGTATTAAATCTCCATGCTTGTTAATCCTCTAAGATTTACAATTAGTTAGGTGTGTCGTAATTTTAAATGTTGCTCAAGACTGTAGCATTTTTGTAAAATGCTTGTGCCTGCTAAAGTAATTAATTATTAAAGCAACCGATTGTGTGCGACAGATAGGCGTGATTGATTTTGAAAGAAAAATTAAATAGTCTATATTCATATTGTAATAGAAACCATAGTAGCCAAATATGATTTTTTTTTGACTATCGCATTATGCCACTCGATCTCATTTGCCAATCAGATTTGTTGGATCTCCAAGAAATTTGCATTTCAAAAATCTTGTTACTTATTAATCAATCGGTTGTCGGACGGCACTGGCTGTTATTATTTCAGGCAAATGAAAATACAGAATTATTGCAATTGTTTTATTTTGTTGCAAAAAGGTTTCAATGTGTAAGCAAGACAAAGAAAAAGATGATCATGCTGTGATTTTGATATTTTATTTTTATTAGCTCACATTTGGCAATTCTATATACAAATGTATACGCATAGACTATTTGATTTTTTTTCATGTTGTGAAGCACAAAGACATTTAAAACGTCATTTTTACTAAATTTGTACACTTTTGTATTTTATAAATATATAAAGTGAATTTTGTAAAATTTGTTTTATTTCCTTACATCGATTACAAGTCAGTCCCGAGATGGATTTTGAAATACCACATACTCGCACTTATTGGATCCTTATTACTTTCGATTATTATAGATCGATTATTATAGATAGATAGATAGATGATCCTTTTAGAGTGTTTTATGTAATTTTTCGTCTTATATATAAATTTTAATATATAATGTAAAAAAACTAAAGGGAAGGACACAAGGGAACTCAGGACCTAGCTAGCGCAAAAGTATTAAAAATAAAACAACATTTAGTTTTAGCCTTATTTATTAGCTCTATAACCAAAAATATTGTGATAAATGCCACATTCAATTAATAGAGGGCGCTGTAATACAAAACGGTTATTTTTTAAAGCAGCTTCACCCGGTTATGTAGTCATGTGAATTTATTTAAAGTAATCACTCTGGGATAATAAATGGCATTTATATTAGAATGAGCTCACAGGAATCCCCTCTAAGGAGGATATATTATTATATTGTTTTTTCTATAAATATTTTGACACGATGTGTGCACATGAAAATATTTAAAAACTATCGACTTGGATGGGACCATTTATTATGGGAGAATTTAATATTTTCAAATTCACACTTATATAAAAATCTATCTAGCCCCCCAGGCCTCTATCTAGAAATTGAACGATGATAGACGCGACTAATTAAACTAGGCCAACGATTAGCACACCGATGTTACTATCTTTGTGACTTTAAAGGTAAGTTTTGTACATATTCGAATGAATGAATGATGACAATGCAAAAAACGAAAACGCTGTAAATGACATGTCAAAAAATGTCTATGCATATTCGGGATTGAAAAAAAATACTTCGTCGAATATTCTCAATCTCCTAGCGTAAGAAAATTTTGTACAGCGTTGAAGTTGATTGTTTTTGAGTGAAAATTTTTCAGAAATCTTTAAAAGCTTTTTTTTTTGCTCTTATTCTTCGGTTTTCTCTTCTGACGTTTCAGTCTATAATTTTGCGTCGATATGATGAAGGTACAACAAAAAAATTGCTGGCCAGTGAATTCTCACTAGTGAAGGTGATAAATCTATTTAGTGTTATAGTTATTACCCGAATATAAAAGGTAAGACATTTTGGAGGCCTAAACGAAATATAGGCACTAGATATGTATTTGTTATATGTCTGGGTGTGTATGATCATGTCGTTTATACAAACGACGGTTCCGAAACGCAAGGACTCCTATGAAAATATTAGCGTAAAACATTAAAAAAAATGGTGTAATGTAGGTATGACGAGTAATTGGCTCAGTGACGGGACCCGCGCTCACGGAGTCTTGGTCGCGGGTTCGATCCCCGCACCGGAATAAATATATTTATGGCTTTACATATATCCCCGCGTCAACTGATGGAAAACAATCAATGCCATCCAGAGACACCTGCAACACAATGGAAATCACGAATGTGTTGTTGACCTTTAATATGAGTAGGCGTTTTTTTTGAAGGTTTCAAAGTCATCGGTCCGAAAATACCGCCGAAGCCAGCGCGGAATGAAGTTGCGGGAAAGACGCACCGTACTGGTTGGCTATTTTTTTTTCACAGCTCATTTCCCACTGCTGAGCACGGGCCTCCCCATTTCTGGAGGAATGGACGTTAACCCACCACGCTTGTCCAATACGGATTGGCGGGTTTACCAGACTTGGAATAAATATTTGTAATCCATACATATATTTATTTCGATGCGGGGATCAAACCTGCGACCAATTGCTATTTGTCGTCGGTTTGGTTGTAGTTGTTTTAGTTTAATTATATATTATATAGAGTTATTTATATACAAAGTAATTAAAAATATAGTAATAGATACGGCGAATAAAGGTTTATTTTATTTTTTTATTTCAAACGAAGTCTTCCACACGAAAAGTTTTGATGAACAAGATGATGTTTACTTTGATGACATCAGTAAAGGCGATAAGGAATTTGGGTGAACACATATTAATTAAAAATCGATTTATTACGAAACTTGTAAACTTTTAATAAACACACCTGTATTTACAATATAAACGTTATCTGAAGTCATTTGATAGACGTTCGTAAAAACCTCAAGTTATTGTGTAAGTAATTGAGAATCAATTTAATATTTTTAAATGAAAATCATTAACATTCAGGAATTACTCTCAGAGATCTGCTTTAATATCTATCTATGATATGATTAAGGTCTATCTATGATAATATATCTATGATCTATGGGACTGACGGAGTTTTAGAACAATTACGTACACAATAATGATTTTTTTTAATTTATACTAAATCTCGTTAGGATAATGGTTTACGCCATAAGGCCAAACACAAATCGATAGCAGTGAATTTACAATGCAAATTAATGTGGTAAAAAAATAAGTACATATTTGTTGTTGATAGCAAATAAGAAACTATGCCTGACTAATGAGTTGAAAATCGAATATATTATCATTAAAAATTAGTCTGTTTTCGATTGACTCCGATGGCGTTTCCATAATCGACGCGAAAAAACGAAATCGTAGTAAACCGTTAAAATTAAAACTTACCACCAGAGTAAAAGAAAACTAAAGATTTCTGAGACAATTGTATCTGATCACTTACAGTCAATTTCAACGCTGAAGAAAATTTTCTATCGGTCATAGAGCTACGAGACTCAGATCATTCGACGCAGTTTTTTTTCTGATCCGAATATCAATAAAACATTGTTGACGTCTGTGTCATATACAGCGTTTTCGCTTTTTTGTCTCAATACAAACAATACTTGGCAATTTCAATATTAAATATATTGTAATTAACTTAGCGATATTTTAATTGGACCGTCTTATCGACTCCTTCCTAATCCTTATCGACTATTCCTTCCGTATCTCATCCGTACTGATTATACTCCTTTGTGTATCCTCCATTCTACGTGACATTGGCGAAATCATCCGTGCTATTTTCGCACTATTGAAAGCCATTAATTTAATGAATGAATGAATGCTTTTTTGCGTCGATATGTATTAATAACATTATGGTTGTATAGTATTTATGTTGTTTTATGTAAAAAAAAAATTCTATGTACCGCTTTATTTCATCATCCATAATATTTATGATGATGATTAACTCAATTAGTTGTTTCAATAGTAAATAAATACAAGTTTTGCAGGTCTTGCGGCAGGTATGTCAACTATAATGAATGGATATGAAATCGAAAAGCCATGTAATAGTAATTTTCATATTTCACCTTTATTCTAGAATCATACAATAATTTTAATTGCTTTATAAACTCTTGTGTCTTTAATGGATTGGCTTGCCAAGTCCAAGTAGTAAAAATATGTATTTAAGGCAATTTCTTGAAAGCCCCATGAAGGATTCAACTTCGACATGCAAGGCACGACGATTACGTTTATCTTTCCAACTTGATGTAGGCTATCTTCAACTTCGGACTGTCACAGGCGATGATGAAATAAAATAAAATAGATGTTAGGTATTTTGTTCTTAAAAAATCAAAATAGGCTTTTCAAAAACTCTGCTTATATTTTTGTATCTTAACTTACATAAATTTTGTCCGTTAATACAATATCTATAATTTTTAAAGTAAAAAAAGAAATAAATAATATGTTTTGTTGATGGCAACTATACTTTTAAGTTTTCATAATTGTAATCGCTTTATAAAAACGTGTTGTGGTTTATACCCCCCACTACGCATTTATTTTAAACGATCATGCGAGATAATAATGAATCTCTCACAGTTATTCGGTTTTAAAATAAATTAAAAAAGCAAAAAATAACACTAAATAAGTTCAAAGTATATGCAACAAATATAAAAATGAAGTATTCATTTTATAATAAATGCAAAATCTGTAACAGTTTTGAGGTAACAAGTTTATCTAAAAAATCATAAATTTTTTTAAAGTAATACTTTGGTTAAGGGTTCGGTTTTTTAGGAATATAATTACAATAAAATGATTACATAATTAAAACGAAGTTAACATTAAGTTAATAAATATAATAATGTAGAATGTCCGTTGGCAGAATTAGGTTATACGTCAAATAATCTTTGTTTGAAAACCTAATTTTACCACCGGAAACCTACACAGACTAAAAAAAATTATCTTACAAATAATATTCTTCTTCAATAATTTCTTTTAATAAATAATTTGTATCCGCTTTATTAAACACGATATAATAAGTTAAACAACAAAATTGCACAACATTTTGATGTTTAACTTTAAAAATAAAATCATTTTATTTGTTATATTTACATAAAAACTAAACATCACTGATGAAAGTTGGCGCGAAAAGGATTGATTAATGTAACTAGCAATGGCCGTAAAAGAAGAAGAAAAACGTCAGTGTCAGATAATGAATATATAACAAACAAAATGTTTTTGAACTATTGTATAATCTTTTCCCGCCAACTTACATGAGTGACGTTGTGTTTTTATTTCATTTTCAGAAAAATTATTATCAATTATATTGTTTAATTGTGGTGGTGTGTTATAAGTGAAGTGATATAAAATAAAAGCATGTATCGTGACTTTTTGATTGAAAATTGATGAATGATTTGAATCAATCAAATAGAAGGATCAATCAAAGGTCAATAGAAGGTTTTGGTAGAATGGCCACCATTTTATAAAGACGTAATAATATCAAATCTGTTGAAATGTCTAGTCAACTTATCACGCTGACTAGACATTTCAAGAGATTTGATATGATTCCATTTTAATTGATATTGGCATAACAGTTTTAACTAATTGCCACCAAAGAAAAGAAAACTATTACATTAAAAAAAAAACATATAATAATAAAATTTGCTAAGAAATTGAATTCATACTTATATATTATAAAGCTAACTTTACCATTATTAAAAAAATAAAAATCTTGTTTTTATCCATGAAATTTTTGGCTAATCCTACTTATTCCTACTAATATTATAAATGCGAAAGTTTGTGAGTATGGATGTATGTTTGTTAATCTTTCACGAAAAAACTACTGGACGGATTTGGATGAAACTTTACAGTAATATAGATTATACATCGGAATAACATATAGGCTACAATTTGTAATGATTTTTTGTAATTTTAGTCGTAATATAATTTTACTATTAAGTAAAATAATATATATATATATATATATATATATATATATATATATATATATATATATATATATATATATATATATATATATATATATATATATATATATATATATATATATATACATATATATATATATATATATATATATATATATATATATATTTAAAATGATTTGTCACGAAACTTAATGTGGCAGACCAAATTCGAGTGAAGGACCGACCAAATACTAGCTTTTGCGCGCAGCTTCGCTCGAAGTTGGTCTGCCACATTAAGAAACTTAATGTGGCAGACCAAATTCGAGCATAGCCGCGCGCAAAAGCTAGTTTTATATTATTATAATACTAGATTTTGCGCGCGGCTTCGCTCGAATTTGGTCTGCCACATTAAGTTTCGTATATATAACTTTTATGTATATTCACAGATTAAAAATACGTATAAGCTTAAAATTAAGTAATATACTTAAAAGTTTTCATTGTTGATAGCATATTTATACAACTCTTTCATTAAAGTTCTCCAACTGTCGTGTGTAGCGGTAAAACAGCGTATGCGGCAGAGGTGTTGTACATATTGGAGATCGCTTTACCTCGCGACTGACACGACGGCAGGTACCAGAACAGCCATAGCGCCATGGCGGAGACAAACATACAAAACGCCACCACACTAACTGTGTTAGTCACGTAACGTTTATTTTCTGGACACCTGAAGTACTTCGCGTCGAGTTCGAAAACTTTGCCGTTGAAGAGAGTCTTTGGTGTGTAGCATCTAGAAAAAAAATATGTCACATCACTTTAAAGAACTTACTACTGGAATTTAATAACGTTTAATATTCGACTCGTCTAATCTAAAGGTACTGTAGTGATACATTCATAAATGTATCACTAATGCATTAAAACCTTTTATATTGTATTACTGTTATAATGATTTTCAACAAGAACCAACGTGGTCAGATGGCGGATTACAGTGACGATGTTGATACGGTATATATATATATATATATATATATATATATATATATATATATATATATATATATATATATATATATATATATATATATATATATATATATGTACTACTCATATTCATATACACATTCAATATAATAAAATTAAAAACAATTAAACCATGTAATAAATTCACCGCAACCAAAATGTTCCTGTTTGCATACATAAAATTAGATTTTTGTACTTTTTTTAAACGTATTTATAGCATGATACATATAAATTACTTAATACGAGTATCATCAGCAGCCTGCGGCAGTCCACTGCTGGACATAGGCCTCCCCCATGGAGCGCCACCTAGTCCGATCTTCGGCTACACGCATCCAGTTTCTGCCAGCCGCCCTGCGCAGATCGCACTCCAGCACTCGTCTGCTCCAACGATCGTCGGATCTCCGACAAACGTGACCAGCCCATTGCCACTTAAGTTTGCTAATTCGAAAGGCTATGTCGGTGATTTTAGTTCTCTGGCGGATTTGTTCATTCCGAAACATATCTACATATCTAATACGAGTATGTTCTACGATAATTGCTGTAGGTGATTTCATTATATTTAACAGCATGCTGCAGTACACTGGTGGATGTAGGCCTTTTAAGGCGCACCGTATAGCCCGATCTACAACACGCATCCAGTTTCTGCGATCCACTCTTGGTCTAGCCGGGGTGCGGCCTACACCAAGTTAGCCAAGATGCAGTCTCCACACCTTTCTGAATAAAACTTACCTGACATGTTCATAGTCGTGCGGCTCAATTTGCAATCTCTTCAACCACACTAATTTACAATTGCAATTCCAAAGATTCCCCTGCAGATCCAGACGGATCAGTTGCCCAAACGGCACCTCCAGCTTTTTGTCCAACGATGTCAATCTCGACGACTTAAGTGACAGTTCCTCCAATAGAAAATCGTCAGCGTCTTCCAAGACTTCTTGGCCGAAAGCCAGTACACTGAACTCGGTCAAATTTTTATTTCGTTCCAATTCCAACTTTATAAGGCCGCGTAAAGAAGCGAAGGCGTACTCGGGTATTTCTTCGATTGTTAGATTGTTCAGTTTCAAAACTTTCAGAGCGGGCAGGTCGTTGAAGTCCTCACCAGATATCTCTTTGATAGGATTGTCTGATAAATCTAAATACTCTAGAGTGAATGGAATTTCGAATACATCACTTATGTTGTTATTAGAAATGTCCAACTGTTTCAAATCATAACCATCGATAAAAAAGTTATTATGCATAGCGTTCAAATTTATTCCTTTGATGGATACCTTACGGATTTTATTGGTCAACCCGAAACCATTTCTGTCGAATAGAGTCGTGTTTCCCAAACTTGCACCTATACCGTTATTGTTCAATACAATTTCGCGGAGCACGCTCAGTGGATGAAAAGTCAATTTGGTGAACGACACAAATTTATTGTTCGCTAAATTCAAATATTCAAGTTTCTTGATCGATTTGAATACATCACTATCGATGTGTTCCAATCGATTTCTGCTGAGGTCCAAACTTTTCAGTTCGGGGAATTGCAATGCGTCAGATGCGATTTCCATTATATCATTATTTTTCAGCGTCAATTCTTCGAGCGTTCTCGACTGGAGAAATTTAGCGGCTTGTATTCTCTTCAGACCATTCGATGATAGATCTAAGGAATATGCTTTTACGGGTAACGTGTAATTATCTTTGACGACATTTTGCCTGTAGGAACAATCGATGTATTCTCCAATAAAGTCAACCTTATTGTTGTATCGGCAGACACATCCGCTGCCATTATCACAAAACGTCAAACTGTGTACTCTCACACTGAACACAATAAGGGCGAATATCGCAGAGGCGCGCATTTTCAAGTATAGTACGCCGTGCACTGACGAGTTAAAAATGATAGCAGCGAGGCGAAATGCTTATCAGTTAACGCCGTTATCTGTGATATTTGATCGTTGGTCATTTCTCTTTGTTTACCAATAACATTGCAGTGATCGTATTTGGCCTTAAAACTCCGTTATCTGAGTCATTTATTTTATAAAAAAAATGAGATTTTCTTTTTAAGAGTTAACGTCGACTATGCCATTGCTTACATTATAAAAAAAAAATAAAGTATAAAATCACAACAATAGCATCGGCATAAATACGCATTTTTCTTAAATGCCTTTAATTACTGTACTACTGTGTGTATTAACTACTACTGATAAAGGATCTCCTCATTAGATAATAATAAAAAAAAACAAATGAACTGTTCATTTATTAAATCGAATTAAAAGTCAAAGTATAAATTTACACATCTACATGTTTTAATCATTAAAAAAACAACCATATCACAATAAAACAGAATCGCTTTTATATTTCATGTGCAAACAACTAAAAAAGTTTTTACGATTAAATTACAGTGGGTAATTTTTATTATATAAAATCCATACTATAAATTAGATTAAATCAAAAAGTGTAGGTGAAAAATAACTATTTGTATATAACCTACCGATAGTTTTATTTCTTCTATGTGATATTCTTTAATGATTTGCATGCCGCTACAATAACACACGCGAACAGTTTCTTCGTATTAAAATTGAAAATTACAGTGTTGCAAGGTTAAAACTGCAGTGTTTCTAATACAAATTATAGTGTAATAACTGAGAAGAGATCCTATAAATAGGTATGTTATTTATAAATAGTAAATATAAAAAAAAGGTAAATGAAATCAATTATAAATGTATTAGCAATAATTTAAGTATATGTATATGCTATTGGACCTAATTACAAAAATTAAATCTTGTTTTTGAGTTGTTTCACAAATCAAATGTAGATTGTGACAAATAAATAGAAAATTATAATTTTGAAATAAACCGTTAAAATTTTTTTGATATATAAAAAAATGCTATGGGAGAATATTTTCTTACAGGTTTTTGTTGAAAGTTCTTTTTTCTTTTCGTTTTAATGTCATAGACTTGACCACAAATACACTCATAATCGGGAATTTACTTTTAATGAAATGCTATCCATATGGAGAGAAATTCTTTTTCTTAGTGACTATTAAAAGTGCCTGGCATTTGCTTACTTCGTCTATATTCGTTAGCGTCGCCAATCTAAAATAAAACAATATAAGCTACGTATTTATTTCAAAATTCCAATTGTTTAGTTTGGCAGAATTCACTAATAGATGCCATAAAGAAAAAATTTAATTGAAATCATATGCCTTTTATTAAAAAAGCTTCTACTAATTGTTTTGTTTTGTTTGATGGCAATTAGTTACAACTATTATGCCAGTGTCAAGTAATATACAATAATATCCAATCTCTTGAAATGTAACAAGTCAGTTCATCACGTTACGTCTTGATAAAATGGTGGCAATTTTACCAAAAACCTTCTATGGACTTTTTCAGTCAACTTAAAAAGTTACAATACACGAGTTTATTTCATATCACTTCACTTATACACCTTAATCGAACTATATTGCATAATACGCCACCATAATTAAACAATATAACTGATAATAATATAAGATTATGAAAATGAAATAAAAACACAACGTCACTGATGTAAGTTGGCGGGAAAAAAGTCCTTCTACTAATTTATTAGGTTTTCTTAAAATAATTTTATTACCATTATAAAAAATAGAGTACGTTCATTTATACCCCGAAAACAGTTGAATAATGTTGCCAATCTTAAATTTGTTTTATTATATTGGTAGAAACTACTAAGTGGCGATTCTTTGGGGAGGCCTATGCCACTGATGATGTTGAAATTCAATTTTAGAAATTGTGTGTAAAATACGATTATCACCTGCGGTTTCCCACGTAAATATGACGTGGACGTTCAAGAGACGAGGGTATGTGTTTGCGTAAGGCCGGCAACGGAAACTGTCTTTACGGGAGGAAGGGAAGGGAGGGAGAGTAGGAGGGGGAAGGGTGATTGCGCCTCCGGTTTGTTTTGTTTGGATCGAATCGAATAATTCCACATTGAAAAAAATAAAAATCTTTCTCTTTAATAAAATAACACTTAGAGAAACTCTTAAAGGCTTTTTCTATCTTCGATTTTTATATTTTTATCTAAATTTTTATTAATTAAGATTAATGTTTATATAAAAAGTGTACATTCTTTATTTGCAGTGAGTTAATGTAAATATTTTTCATAATATTATTGAAGCGCTGTGGATTTTGTTAAAAATACAACTTTATATTATTACAAATGTATTTCAAAGTTTAAAAATATACATACACAGTTCCATAAATGATTGTTCCGTAGCCATCTGGCTATAATTTTATTATAATATAATAGGATAATTATAATAAAACAATATTGTTATTAATGGTTTAATTTCAAAAACAATTTATGCTTATTACTTATATATTTTTATATGTTATGTGGTCTGCTCTAGAACCTGCTTCGGGCAGCCTGCGTGTTGCCTTTACTGTTGGGATCCTCGTGAGCCTGTGAGTAAGTAATATATTTTTTGAACTAAACACACAACACACAAAAAACACGAGAAAAGCAGCTCTTTGAAAATTGCTTGAAAATTGCTCCTACTGAGTAAACAAAGACTGGTTACTCAGTAGGAGTTACTATTGTCACGAAGTTTTGTACAGTTGTGTGTAATGTTGTAATACGTCTGTCTGTATGTTAATGTGTGTATATATTATCTGTATATTGATTTATAAACTGTGTTATCCCATTTCGGTCAAAATGTATTTACAATCATTTGATTAACCTTTATTTTACTAAAGCTGTTTGATAACTAAATACATAAATGAGTAAATAAATAAATAAGCACTGATTGATTTTATATATATATATATATATATATATATATATATATATATATATATATATATATATATATATATATATATATATATATATATATATATATATATATATATTCACGCGTATCCCCCGCAGGGGTTGGCAGAGACCACAGAGCTCCATCCGCTGCCATTCATCGCAGCGAAACGGCTCGTCATTAGTCGCTTTTCGACCTCGTGAGAATCAGGACGTGACGGGTGGCGAACCACGTCGCCGTCATTTTTCGACAAATTAGGTATATTAAATTCGTCTTTAGTGAATCCCACGAGCCGCAAGGGAGGATGGAGGTCAGCCCCAGCAGAGCCCTGCATGCTGAGGTAAGGCACCATAGTTCCCGGGGGAGCCCGACCCCGGGACGATCGGCACGCTTACGACTAGGCTCGCCTCTAGCCACGCATCCATTGGCACGGCAGACCGTGGATTGGCGGAGAGGAAGGGAAAGGGTAGAGAAGAAAGGAAGGGGCAGGAAAGAAAAATGTGGATTGGGGGGGTTACCAGACTCGGAATAAACATTTAAAAATCCATATAAATATTTATTCCGATGCGGGAATCGAACCCGCGACCATTGACTTCGTGGGTGAAGGGTCACGTCACTGCGCCAATTAGTCGTCTTAAATAAGCACTTTGATTTTACTAAAATTAAATACAAACCCATACAAACAAAAAATAGGTGTTCGGTGGGAGATTTAAGTTTTCAACCCCATGAATGATAATTAGAATTATGAAGATAAATTATGATGATTAGAATCAAATCCATATATAGGTGTCCGATGGTAGAATTAGTTTTTCAACCTTAAATACAACTTTCAAATAAGATTTATCCGATGCTCTAAGGGTATAGGACGAATAATTATTCAACCGATAACCAATTAGGTTATAGGTCAAATAATTATTCAACCTATAATAAATTAGGTTATAGGTCAAATAATTATTCAACCTACAATAACCTATTAGGTTATAAGTCAAATAATTATTCAACCGATAACCTATTAGGTTATAGGTCAAATAATTATTCAACCGATAACCTATTAGGTTATAGGTCAAATAATTATTCAACCTATAACATATTAGGTTATAGGTCAAATAATTATTCAACCTATAATAAATTAGGTTATAGGTCAAATAATTATTGAACCTATAACATATTAGGTTGTAGGTCAAATAATTATTCAACCTATAACATATTACGTCAAAGGTCGAATAATTCTTGTTTGAAATTAGTAATTAAGGTTGAAATTCTAATCCTGGCACCAGACACCCTTTATACATTTTCCAAAGTGAAACAAGCTGACCTTGATAACAATAGAGGTCCTCGGGCCAGTGTTCCAGAGTACCCCATCGCTGTCCACGAACGCAGCATCCACCGCTACAGTGTACAGGCCGGGGGTGGTCACTGCGACCAGCTGTTGAGCCGAGAAGAAATCACGCACCGGAGTCACTGTCTGCACCGCAGTGAGGGCTGGCGGCACGTTCGACAGCTCCACTGTCTGCAAACAATCAATCAGTAAACAACTTGCAGTTCACTGCTAGATTAATACCTCCAAGAAACGCCACCTAGCCTGAACTTCAGCTTCTCGCATCCTGTTTCTGCTAGAACCATGTAGCCGGTCTTTGTTTGCTAAGAGGCGGTCCTCCACTCGTCTACTGTAGCGGTTATCGGATCTTCGACAAACGTGACCAGCCTATCGCTACTTCAGTTTGTTAATACGGCAGACTAAGTCGGTTACTTTGGGTCTCTGGCGGATTTCTTCATTCCGAATCGTATCCACGGAGAACCAGAGGAACGGAGAAATTGCAAGCATTCAAATTATTGAATTCATTTATCGAACGTCAGTGTGATATTAATAAAGCTTTACTACCATAGCGCAATGAAGTTTCTCTGAATAGAGAAGAAACGGCGAAGGAAACTTCGCAGGTATCCTCTTCTTTATTTTAAAAACCTACAGAGCATAGCTGTCTGTCGACGTTTAGGTGTGTTCGTTGGTTTAGTCAATTGTCCCCATAACCGAATTGATAGCTCAAACCAATCGTCTACTGGATTTAGGGAGGGGGGGTGTTGAGCCTCCGGAACTCAAAACCGGAATGTGGCTCTACCACTACATCAAACGTGAATACACTATACAAATATAAAGTAGAATGAGCGATTTTAAAAATGTAAAGTTGTGTAGTGACAAAAAAAACAAATGTGTCTATGGTCCTTCGTGCCGGATTTTGGATACACGTGAAATGTCCACTACTAACCTTTTCGTTCGTCCTTGGATGAGGCGTGGCGGTCACGGTGATCTGTACACCCTTAACTTGGCGCTGTGGTTGTCTCTTGCTGAAAATTAAATTGAGCTTGAGCATTTACTGTCATGAACCGTTTCTATAACAAAATGAACGGATTACTTTTCTGTGATCGATATTATAATTACATACATACATATCGTCTCGTCTGCCTCCCGTAGAGGTTTGCAGAGTCCACACATCTCCATCTGCTACGATCTCGGCATACTTCTCTCGCTTCCTCCACACTCATTACTTTCCTCATGCAAGCCCGCCGGTTAAGGGTACTCTTGACGTAGCCTTTCTTAAAAACTTCGGCAATTTGGTCAGGGTACGTTTTCCGTGGTCTTTCCCTACCGACCCTTCCATCCACGTTCATAACGTATATTATAATTACATATAGGTTTAATGCTTAGTAAACCACCATCAGACCATACGCAGAAAATATCGAGTTAAGATTTGTCCTAAGAAGCCACTTGCTCATAATTATAAAGGTCTTTTAGAATATACGCACGTAAAAAGGCAGAGAATGGACGTTGTCTTTAGAAATAGCTGAGCTCAGATTTCCAAACGGCATGTTAAATTATTAATAGCGTCAGAATATTAAATGTCTTTTAGAATATACGCAGGCAGAAAGGGTGAGAGAATCGACGTTGTAGTTAGATATAACTGAGCTCCGATTTTCAAACGGTATGTTCAATCGTCAACAGCGTCATCTGCGGGATGTTGTCCGCATTGATACGTGAAATAAAAACCTAACTGACAGTCGGGGTCAGTATCGATGTGGCTGGATGGTGGTGGCGGGGTGGGGTGGGGGGTGGTTTGGGGCAGCGTTACCTGAGCGGCACCGGCGGCACCAACACGCCCTCCAGCTTGAGCGCGAGCCGGTGCGACATGGGCAGCGCGTGCGCGTGCTCCGCGCGCCAGCCCGGCGCCAGCGACACGCGGCACAGCGCCGCCCCCGCGCGCCCCGCGCACACGCCCCGCGCCCACACGGCGCCCGCGGTGCACGCGCCCACCGCGCGCAGCACCGCCTCCGCGTGCTGAACGCATCGACCACCATTAAAGGGGCCGTCAATAAATTACGTCAAACTACGGACACTTGTGACGGACGAAATGTGACATTGTGTAAGACGAGGGGGGAGGGGGGTTAGTAATAATAAAAAAAAATAAATATTACTAACTCAATGGATACACAACGGATATATTGCGGACATTAAAAATATCCAAAATGAAAATGATATGCCAGTGCCCGATATGCCAGTGATAAACAACATGAAACATTGAGTCCAAAAAAGTTAAGTTTTGTTATAAAATTATGAATCGCTTATTGCTCCTTTATTGGTCTATATATTTGACGTTATGTTTATTTTATAAAACACTATTTTCAATTTAAAACAAAAATAATTGAAAAAAATTTGTGAATCTATTTTAATTTGATTAAATACTGCTAAATATAAAATTTAAAAAAAAAATGTGACGTCCCACCAGGGGGAGGGGATTTCACAAGTGTGACCTGTGGCTAAGGACGGGGGGGAAGGTAAAATCAATTTGTGTGACGTAATTCATGGATGTACCCTTATCACATCAACGCAAAAAAGCAAAAACTCATTGCTTGCAATTGTTACCTCTTGTATTTTTTTTCGGTACTTACCCTGTGCGTGATGCCAGGATTGGTAGTGGGGTTCTCGAATAGCTTAGTGGATATTTCCGTGAGCTGCATGGAGGGCGCCAGGGCGATGCGTTCCTCGAGGCTGGTTGGCTTTAGTTCCTTCCCGGGTAAGTCACCACGGGACTCCTGCTGGCTGGATGTAATGCGCTCCAGGAATTGGGCCAGTTGGGCGTATGTGTGCTGGGAGCTGGGTATTCGTTAAGGGTTTTGTTGTCAAGTCACTGTCAAACTAATCTACAATAGAGCAATCATATTATCAACAGCCTGCGACAGTCCACGGCTGGACATAGGCCTCCTCTAAGAAGCGTTACCTAGCCCAATCTTCGGTTACACGCATCCAGTTTCTGCCAGCCGCTCTGCGCAGATCGTCGCACTATCTAGTCGGGGGCGTCCCACACTACGTTTGCCGAGACGCGGTCTCCATGCCAGCACTCGTCTGCTCCGACGACTGTCGGATCTCTTCGACAAACGTGACCAGCCAGCCCATTGCCACTTAAGTTTGCTAATTCGAAAGGCTACGTCGGTGACTTTAGTCTTCTGGTGGATTTGTTCATCCCGAATCATATCCACCAGAGAAACTCCGAGCATAGCTCTCTGAGCGACTCTGAGCTTGTGAAGCGGATGGGCTGTCAGCGTCCACGTTTCGGCGCTGTAAGAGAGTATATAGGTAAGAAACACTGGTAGAAGACTTTTGTCTTGATAGGGTGATGTTTACGTGAGTGTGAAGGATACATAGATGAAACGTGTCCTTTGTAATCTCAACCTCAAACTTTCCTCGCGCATTAGAATGCTCCACTGTTACATCTGGCCCGTTCTTCTATACGGATGTGAGGCTTGGACACTTAAAGAAGACCTCAGAAAACGTATAGAAGCGTTCGAAATGTGGGCATACAGATGGATGCTCGCTATCAGCTGGACTCAAAGGGTGGCCAATGATGAGGTTCTCCGACAAGTCAAACAAAAAAGTGAACTTTTCACGACCGTCAAAGGTAGAAAAGTTGCTTACCTGTGTCATATCACAAGACATGACAGGTACAAGTTGCTGCAACTGAACATGATGGGAAAAATCGCGGGCAAAAGACAAGTTGGTCGAAAAAGTCTTGGCTACGTAATATCAGGGAGTGGACCGGGATAGCGAGTGCTCCAGAACTGTTGCACCTCGCGAAGGAGGTGGAAAGTTATGTTGAAATACGACACGTGTAAGGTTTCATGTTGATACGAGGAGAGTTGTGATAAATTGGCCGTCAACCTACGAAAGTCGGAGAGGCACTCTTAGAAGAAGAAAGGATACATGTGCAGGTGGCGCAGCGTGGAATCGTCGGCGTGGAAGGCGGTGCGCGCGATGTGGGCGTAGCGCTGCGACACCGCTGCGGACGCGCGCGCAGCACGCCGCAGCGCCCCCGCCGCCGCGCCCACCCGCGCGCACGGGTCCCGCGCCGCCTGCCAACGCGCCCAACCGCTCATACCAAAGAACAGACTATACTTACTGCCTTCGGTTGAAACATTAAGTGAAATCTGTCTCTTCGTTCGGCCATCGGCTTCCAGAAAGGCTATTGTTACCTATGACATTGTTCTCGGCAATATATCCTATTGTGTGATATGATATGTTTGGACCTAGGACGTTTGGAGTTATGAGTCATTAGTTATTATTATATATATATATATATACATAATGTCCCACTGCTGAGCACGGGCCTCTCCATTTCTGGATGAATGGCTCGGAATAAATATTTGTAATCCATATATATATATATATATTTATTCCGATCTATATATATATATGCAGCAAGGATGACAGATACAGAAATGTAACACATTGAATTCATAATAGATATAATCATCAAATTAATAATATATATAATAGATCGACTAACGTCTGTCGAAGAACATATAGCCATCCCTTGTATAAATGAATAATGTGTAATAGTGTGTAACATATATGTACAAGTGATTTTAAACATGAAAAATAAATTAACAATACTGGAAGAGAGTTTTATTTGAAGAAGAAGGGACGTAAAGATCCCGTGTCACTGTAGCAGTATGGCTGATCCATTCGTCTTTCATCCATCGTCTCTAAGCATCCCAAATCCATCTAAGCATCCCTCTCTCAAGTTTTGTCACGACACCTTTTACTTAACATCGCTCTCTTATAACTTCCTCCCCCAACCGATCCTTCCATCCACGCTATATAATTAGGTCCTGACGCGTCACCGAGTTTTGTACTGTTATATATGTATCATGTATATGTAGCTCACAGTCCATAACCCTATTGCCTAGTCAACACTTTTGACTGCTCTCAAAATTTTAATAATATAATTTTTTATATTATACGGCATACACATACTTAAATTAAGTTTTTCTGTATACAATTTTATATACATATATATATTACGTATACAAATACTTGTCATTCTTATTAGAGCCCTTTATTAAATAAATATCCTCTTTATTAACAATTATAACAAACGGCTCTCCATCTCTTCTCGCCCTCGTGGGAACCAGGACGTGACGGGTGGCGAACCACGTCGCCGTCGTTTTTCAACAAATTAGGTATATTAAATACGTTTTAGTGAATCCCACGAGCCGCAAGGGTGGATGGAGGTCAGCCCCAGCAGAGCCCCGCATGCTGAGGTAAGGCACTATAATACCCGGGGGAGCGCGATCCCGGGAAGATCGGCACGCAATATCCTTTTTAAATTATAATTTCGTTTTTTACAAATGGCCTTCGGCTAAATGCTTATAACAGTAGTTTTGTACGTACTGTAGTACGTACAGCTACGTACTAGCACGCAGTACGTACGTAGAGCTACGGCTGTCGTACGTACCTGGGCGTGCGCGATCGCTATGGCCGGCGGGGGCTGGGTGCACAGCGCGCGGGCCGCGGCCGCAGTCCTCGCGAGCGCCGCCAGCCCAGCGGCGCGCGCGGCGGCCCACGCGGCGCCCAGCGGCGAGCACGCGGCGCAGCCCCCGCAGCCGCTGCACGCGCCTCCCCCCGCGCCCCCCGTCTCCCCGCACGTCTCCCACACGCCGCTGCACTCCTCCAACCCGCGTATGCCTATCAAGAGTTACATAACAGAAACCCTGTTGTGTGCCAACAGCAAAAAAGTGGATGGCGACACTGAATCTTTTTGGAACGTAATTTATTTATTTCATGTGAGAACAACAAGAGTCTTCTTACGGTCCTATATCCCCGAGGTGGGGCAGAGGGCGTCCACAGTGCTCCTCCATCGGGATCGGTCCTGAGCGACGCGCTTCACTTCAGGCCACGTCAACCCGATGGATTCCATCTCGGCCGCTACGGAGCGCTTCCAGGTGTGTTCGGGTCGGCCTCGCTTCCTCTTCCCTTGAGGAGTCCATTCCAGGGCCTGTCTGGGAATGTGATCGGGGTTCCTCCCCATGGTTGGGGTCATACGTATATTAATTCAGATGCGGGGATCGAACCTGTGAGTATTGACTTCGTGAGCGGGGGTCCCGCCACTGAACCAATTAACTGTCATATCTACATTGCTGTACTACAATTTTTTTTCGAGATAGAGAGAAGCGCCTTGACATTCCTGTTTTGTTCTAGCAGTGTCCACTTATCTGCAGCATCCACTTTTGAACCCATCGAAGGAATCGATTGCCCAAACTCAGTTTACAAAGAAGTTGAACCGCATCTGTTATATGAGGCAAGGCAACCCACCTTCTTCTTGCAGTTTCGCATCGGCCGCAGCCGCGCGGTACAGGGCGCTCAGCCATCGTTGAGCCGATTCGCTGGAGGCCTCCTCCAACAGTCGCTTCAGCAGGCGGGCTGCGAGTTGATGATGACCGTATCTGAGGACCAGAGACGCTGAGATAAGGAAAACGAAGGAAAGGGGAACCACTGCAAAATAAATGTCATTATTTAATTATTTTAGGCAATAGACAAAACCTAATATTATATGTATCGTGGCGCCATCTATTGGTAGATTGTGTAATAATAATGTTTGTTTATGTGGGTAGTCAGATATTTTTTTTATTATTTCACTTAGATCCGCGTCGAGCAAACAAAAGTAGAAAAAAGAAATACATATCGTCACGCCCGTTTCTCGTAGGGGTAGGCATAGACTACAGATCTCGATCTGCTACGATCTTGGCACACTTTTCTTGCTTCCTCCACACTCATCATTCTCCTCATGCAAGCCCGCCGGTTAAGGACTCTTGACCTTCCATGGCCTTTCCATGGTCTTCCCCTATCCCTTCCATCCACATCCGCAACGTAGATTTCTTTCGCCAGTCGTCCTTCATCCGTCCTCTCTATGTTCCCAAAATCATCTAAGCGTCTCTTTCTCAACTTTTGTCACGACACCTTTTACTTCACATCGTTCTCTTATAACTTCATTCCCCTACCCACCCTTTCATCCACATCACATAATTAGATCCTGAATCGTTACCTCGTTACGTACACGCGTGGGTAGACGAACGTGTGGTACGGTTGTCGTATATACCTGGGCGATGTCGGATTATATTATGTTGTCCGGAATTTTTTGAATAAGAGATAGATAGAGAGATATATTCTTTATTGTACACCAAAACAAAGCTATACAATTATTTATTGTATTATTTGTATACTAATGGCGGTCTTATCGCTAACAACGATTTCTTCCAGACAACCGTAGGATGGACACACTGTTAAAAGGATAATTCGATGTGGGTTGGTGATACATTATCGTTATGATGATAGAGAAGAAAGAATATATATATATATATATATATATATATATATATATATATATATATATATATATATATATATATATATATATATATATACACGTTTGTCGCAGAACCGACAATCGTTGGAGTAGACGAGTGCTGGAGTGGAGACCGCGACTCGGCAAACGTAGTGTGGGACGCCCTCCTGCTAGATGGAGCGACGATCTGCGCAAGGCGGCTGGCAGAGACTGGATGCGTGTAGCCGAAGATCGGGCTAGGTGGCGCGCCTTGGGTGAGGCCTATGTCCAGCAGTGGACTGCCGCGGGCTGATATTGATTGATATATATATATATATATATATATATATATATATATATATATATATATATATATATATATATATATATATATAAATAAAGATAATAGCAGTAAGCAAATATATAAGCATATACATACACACACACACACACACGCAGGCACGCACGCACGCACGCACGCACGCACGCACGCACGCACGTACGCACGCATATACCTTGCAATTCCCAAAATTACAAATCAAAAAATTACAAATCAAAAAATCTATATGAACTACTAATGGATTTTACAAAAACAATTACAACAATGTTCGTGCGTACAAGTCACAACTTGTCCAATCGTGATGATTATATTAGTGAAGATTAGCCGGAATTTGTACGTACAATCAACAGAGGTGGGCGTGTCGGATTACCAGGGGCGACGCACCCTGTATGAGCCACGGTCCAGATTACCGCGGGTTCACTGTACAGATATTTGTGACACTCAATACCTGAGAGCAGCCCTGGCGAGTCGGTACCGCGTCCAGCCGTCCGCGTTGCCAACGGTCTGCATTATCCTGTCCTCCCACGCGTTACTTATCTTGAACTGAAGCTTGGCCGCCGCGCGCTCTTGGAATAGCACCGTGCACACCAGGACCAGCGTGGTACCGTCTTCCGATGCGTCCTCGGAGGCTGACGCGCTGCGAGCAAATAGTAATTAAGGCCTGAGACAATCACCAGCTCGACATGAGCCTCTCCCTAGAAGATACATAGATAGAAACAGAAATAGAAAAAAACTTTATTCATGACGCCTTCCCGCCAACTAACCCGTACTAGTACGTGATCTGCGCTCAAGTATCGATCGACAGAAAACGTACTAGTACGTTATCCGCGTACAATGTGATGATATTTATCTGGTCTCACGTGGCCAGGGCGAGGCTGGCGTTGCGCAGCGCCGGCAGCGCGGGCGTGAGGTGGCGCATGCAGTGTGGAGCGCCGCCTAGCGCCGCAAGCGCCTCCACCAGCGCGGCCGCGCGCTGCCGCTCCGGCCCGCACGCGGCCAGCTCCGCGCCGAGCGTGGCCGCCGTGCGCTCCGCGTACAGTGCGGGCTCCGCGTTACTCAACTGCACCTGGAGTGCGAGTTACAAAAAATTTTTTTTTTTTTAAATCGATGTACTCCAAACATCGATGTCGATTTCGCATCATATGTTGTGTGGATGCATTGATATAACATCGATGCCTCAACGCGATATATTACATTGAAAAAATCGGAGGCAGTCCATGAGGATTGCCGGCAAAAGTGAACATTTCAAACATATCGTATATTAATAACATATTTAGTACTCACTGTTGTACTGCACAATGATCTGACAATTCAACAATTGAAATAATCAAATTTTTTTTTTTATATATTCTCGCCTATCCCCCGCAGGGGTTGGCAGAGACCACAGAGCTCCATCCGCTGCCATTCATCGCAGCGAAACGGCTCGTCATTGGTCGCTTTTCGCCCTCGTGAGAATCAGGACGTGACGGGTGGCGAACCACGTCGCCGTCATTTTCGACAAATTAGGTATATTAAAATTCGTCTTTATAATCAATTTAATAATCAAATTTAAACACAATATAAAGAACAACGCAAAGTATACACACATAGAAATTTGCTGACGCGACTCACAAAACATTATCCATCCATGAAGCGTCCAAAACACACACATACAATCGGGTATATACAATGTGTTGGCGTGATGCGTGTACGTAGGCAGCTGCGTGCGCATTAACTGTGTTTAAAGTCTGACTATAGCTATAGATATACCTTAAGCATTAGCATGTTGCTGACGCGAACTCATAGATTCTTTCCCTACCCAAAGTCGTGTAACGCGGCTATAGAAGTTTTCATTTAAAAAATAAACATCGATTAGGAGTGCACGATATAAATGACTGTGTTAAAAACACTCGATATAAAGTATCGATGCATCGACTCAATCTGATATTTTGTAAATTGCTCAAAATCGAGTTACTGGCGATGTTTTTTATTCGATGCATCGAAAATGCACACCTAAATATTGACTAGTATAGTAACCATATAACCTATGTACCTTATATTTTAAAAAAATATATGGCAGACGAAAGTTTTATATTTTTACGACTACTCGAATATTATTCAATTTACATAATATTAAAGAAGAAATTAGGCAACATTATATAATAGTGAAAAATATTTTCAACATCGATATATTTTTGGATGTATCGATATAACATCGATACCTCAATGCCATATATTACATTGAAAAAAACTTCGAACTTCAAATTTCTTTGACAATTCTAACAAAAAAACCATACGAAGATTTTTCCCGCCAACTTACATGAGTGACGTTGTGTGTTTATTCTTATTTCATTTCTATAATCATATATTATTATCAGTTACATTGTTTAATTGTGGTGTCGTATTATGTAATATAGTTAGATTAAGGTGTATAAGTGAAGTGATATGAAATAAATACGTGTATCGTTATTTTTTAAGTTGACTGAAAAAGTTCATAGAAGGTTTTGGTAGAAAAGCCACCATTTTATCAAGACTTTACGTGACAAGCAAACTAGTAGATTAAAAGACATTTGATATTATTGTATTTTACTTGCATAATAGTTTTAACTAATCGCCATCAACGGACAAGGAACTTACCAAGCAACGCAAAGCTATACGCAGTGGCCTTATGTGCCTGGGTACTTGTCCCGTGGCAATAACCAATGATTCTAGAGCCAACATTAGATCAGCGCCTTCGACGGGCAGGCTCTCTTCGTAACTGAAACAAAGAGAAACAGCGTTAAAACTTTCGAGCAATAGGTCACTGGAGTCGATTGTCGTTGGATTCGAAGATGTTAATGCTGGTAGCCTATTGGCTTTAACAGCTTTATCGTATTCAGGGCAAGTAAAATATAATTGGGAATCTGCGCAAATCGCAGACTCCATCGGCCTGACGCCGTGTCGGAGGTACACATATGTGTGTGTGCTGATGTTAAACTCGTCATGATTCTACGTTAAACATGTAGGGGAGGATTGAACTTTAGTAACTATAGTCATTATTAGTCCCATAGACCCTAAGGTCTAGGGGGTGAGAACCGACCGGGTACGTGAGAGAATCTCGTGTAAGCGGCCGGTGTAGAAGTGTTCCCTACTCTACGTGCTCGGCTAGAGCCGGGGTGCGTGTGAGTGTTGGAGTCGTGAGTGGAAGATTGTCGTTAAGACGTTAAAAATATCCAGCTCGAAGGACCATAGATGTATAACACAGAACTAAAGTGACTTCGTAATTTTTTATTGAAAAATTAGACCTAAATTCAGTTTAGAAATAAAATTACATGCTGGCTTGCATGAGGAGAGTGATGAGTGTGGAGGAAGCAAGGAAAGTATGCCGAGATCGTACCAGATAGGGATCTGTGGTCTCTGTCTACCCATACGGGTAACAGGCGTGACCATATGTATGTATCTTTGATATAATAATATAGGATTATGAAAATGAAATAAAAACAACGTCACTGATGTAAGTTGGCGGGAAAAGTCATGTCAACACCTTAGACTCTAATCATTTATTCACACAGATAATACATAAAAATGTTGCCAGAGGCCAAACACGGTTTTCCTTTATAAACACCCTAAAATACACTAAAATTATTGCAGAAAGAAAAGAACTCACCAATGCACGACGACGCGGGTGAGTACGTCAGCGGCTGTGGCTGCATGCCTCAGGTCCACGCTGAGGGCGGCTTCGAAGCAGTACTGACGCAACGCACTAGGTTCGGCACCCGGCTCGCCCCGCGAACACCCCGCCGCCGCGCACACAGCGGGACAGCGCACTAGGATCTATTTTGTGGATAGTGTAAATGTTTACTTGGCCAAGATCCTCGACAAGCAAACAAAAGTATTATAGGATGATAATAACTGGGTTGATAATAATTACTTGGGAGTAATGAGGTTACTAGAGGAAGTGGATTAACAGGGAACTTAAACTAAATTTTACCGAAGAAATGGCCGTCAGCAACTCTCCAACTACCAACCACTATCACCAACCCCAAACACACACCACCACTTTTCCACAGTTTAGCAGGATTTTACTTTTTTAAAAAAGTATATATATTACTTGTTTTTTAATTTATTTTCCGGCTCGCCTGAGGAAGTACCACACTCCCGCAGAAAACCGGCGTCTGAGTGGTAGCTTAGCTACCGCGTTTCGTTCGATGAGCGGTTGAGTTCCGGAGGCCCAATCACCCCTCCCCCTCTCCTAGCTTCTGCACTGCCTATGGCGCTGTAGATAGTTATGGGTGGCGTTGATTACTTTCCATCAAGTGACACGCCTGCTCGTTTGCCTTCCTATCCCACAAAATGAACAAGACTCTGCAAACGACATACTGGATAAATTAATCGGCAGATAGCCATCCGCATCATTAGAAAATGTAATGGCTGATGAAAACCTTAGCAGCTTAACGCACCTGCATGACTTGCAAGCAGAGCATGGCGTGCTCGGCGTGCTGGCTGTCGCTTGCAGCTCGCACGAGGTGGTCTATGCACGCGGCCGGCCACAGCGCTGCGTGCTCCGCCAGCTTCTTCAGTCCCAACAGAGCCGCCCTGCGCACCGCAGAACGAGCGTCCTGCATGGCTATACTGAGAAGGAATTCCACCTGTGGGGAGTGCGATACCGTTGACGTTCTTGTCATTTCGATTACGTTCCATTTTACGCACTCGAATATAGAAATAGAAATATAAAACTTTTTTTTTACGACTATTTAATACTAAAATTAAAACCTAAATAATATTATATTATACGAATAAACGAAGAGAAAATAATTTAAATCTAAAAAGTGTCACAAATTGGATCTTGCTCAGCGTATGCCACAGGCGTTTCAATGGAGCACCTGGCGCTGGTTTTCAGTCAGTGTCAGTTTTCAGTTATGAGTCTTTATACTATAATAAAGATTTTATTTGCAATAAAAAAAAATTACTGAGGCCATTAATCGAACTAAAAACTATCCCATGCCACAAGTTGGACCAAGTTACGCACAGTAAACAAAATTTCATCAAGATCACTAGGGTAGTTTTGGAGTTTAGTGGAGACAAACATCATGACAAGAGATTTACATATATAGATTAATAGACATATATGTTTCTCACAGCCCAAATATGCCCTGCTGGGCACGAGTCTCTCCATTTCTGGACGAATGAACATTAAACCCACCATGCTTGTCCTATGCGGTAACCGTGACTCGGAATAAATATCGGTAATAATTTTCCTTTTAGTATTTTAAGTTGTTACCTGATCAGGGACATGTACAACAGTGTCTGCTGCAATGGCAGTGAGTGCTGTAATCGCCGCACGCACAGAGCTCGAGGACGGAAATCTCTCCAAGAGTGAGTGCAGAAGCTTGAGAACACCTTGCGCCCTCATGGCTGTAATGGTAAGATTATTTACTCAATTAAAACCCTCCAG
This sequence comes from Baronia brevicornis, assembly GCA_031353405.1. Taxonomy (NCBI): domain Eukaryota; kingdom Metazoa; phylum Arthropoda; class Insecta; order Lepidoptera; family Papilionidae; genus Baronia; species Baronia brevicornis. The sequence goes on along the minus strand of JASFAT010002648.1, from coordinate 419,905 downwards.
AGATTTCAGAACACGGCATTACGAATCATAACAAACGCTCGCTGGTTTGTACCTAACAAGTGTTTACACCATGACTTCCAAGTAAAACTTACAGTAAAAGAAGACATAAAAAGTATTACATTATAACACCCATAAGGCCACACTAGAAGACCACTTCAATGTTTCAGTCCACTGCTGGACATAGGCCTCCCCCATCGAGCGCCACCTAGCCCGCTCTTCGGCTACATGCATCCAGTTTCTGCCAACTGCGCAGATCGTCGCACCATCTAGCCGGGGGGCATCCCACACTACGTTTATCGAGACGCGATCTCTACTCCAGCACTTGTTTGCTTCAACGATTGTCGGATCTCCGACATACATGACCAGCCTATTGCCACTTTAGTTTGCTAATTCAAAAGGCTATGTCGGTGACTTTAGTTCTCTGGCGGACTTGTTCAATTTAATCTATTTGGATTTTTTAAATTATTATACAGAGAATATTGATAGAAAGGTTGTTAATAGTATAATATAATGTGTTCCCATATAAGATACAATTGTATTTACCTCCACCATGTACTGTTCGTAGTGCCCTCACAAGCTTAGCTCGTCGTTCAGCTGCGGTGTTTTCACACTCGACCATATCTGATAGTTTATTGCACATTGCCACTGCGAATGCACTGGAAAAAACAAGTATTTTTTAAACATGTTGATGATGGACAGAACACCTACAGGGGTTTAAGTCGTCAAAAGAAATACACCAGAATGACTCTCTTAAGTTTTTGTTTATATCAGGAACCCCATCCACGTTTGAATTTCCATACTAAATATCAAATGTGAGACTTTAGTGTTACTGAAGGCATGTTTTGACTATCATACTAGCACAAAGTTACCATGTATTATATATGACATGAAACGGCAGTTTTCGAGGTTTGCAGAATCATAATTTTCGTCACTATAACATACATTTACTGGAAAAGTATAGTATTCAGGGTTTACGGTATTAGGGTCTACAAGAATATTGTACTAAAATAAAAATATAAATTTAGTAATTATATAGTTGTAAAAAAATAATTTGTCACATTTTTTATCATGGGAATATAAGGTCTTCGGCGTGAAAGGGTTAAATTAGATAGTTTTATGTGATTCTACAATTTGAATTAATGAAGATTCTACAGTGAATATAAAAATTAATATCATAACATTAATAACTCACTTGGAATGTGCAGCAAATCTAGTGGTTGCATATATAGCAGCATCAACCTCAACATTATCGTGGCTTTCTAGTCCTCTTCGTATTGCGTGATGTACATTCTGTCTTTCAGGTATGATTCCAGCCACTGCACCTAATGTTCTTAATGCCAAAGCTCTCGCAACTGGATCATTTGAATGAAGAACACTGAATATTCTCCGCAGAAACTCATCCACATTCACAATCTTATCTAAATGCTTCTCGCTTTGCTGGCACACGCGGAGAACCCACAGTCTCAAGAAGTTGTTGCCCATTCGAAAAACGTCGGCGAGTTTTAAGAATGAAGAGTTGATGAGAATGGGAAATGGATATTTTTCGAAAAGTCGAGGAAAACGAACGATAGCTTCACATTGCTCGCCCACTTTCCCTGATCGCAAACCTGCATAAATAATAATCAGTGGTTATTACAGACCCGCGAACAATCTTCCAATTCAGGTCATAATCGTACCTTTATCTAACTCTGTTAGTGCGGAGTTGGCGTCTTGTTCCGGCTCCCCTGAACTATCGTTGAAAGTATTTAATCTTACTCCGATCATATTTGTGTTATTTACTATTTTAAATCGTCTTTAAATAAGCACAAGAAAAATAGAAGAGTGGAAGTGAACCCAAACATATAAAATTGTCAAGTTATTTGACAAATGACAGAAAAATTACTATGATTTGACGTTGACGGTTTGTTTTACTATGATAGAATACAGAGTAAGTAATCACTTTTGCTAACGTAATTTTATTTAATATATAGTCTTAATTATAGCAAATACAGAAAATATATATTATATTGTAGTGCAAAGAAAAGTTTGACAAAATAGGAATAACAGTGCAATATAATCAATTCCGTTTAAAATATTTATATAGTGCCATCTTTCGGTTTGTTATGAAATATATTATGAATATTATTATATAATTCTTCTAACAGATGGCGTCACTAAAATTACTCATGTAAGAAAATACAAATTCAATTAAAACATTTAACATCAATGATTAATTTTTGAACTGACTTCGACGTCTTGTCTCTCATTATAAAACTGTAATATATGCTGTTATATTTCTATTAGTATACTATATGATAGACATGTGTACGTCTTCATGTCAATTCCTTTTGTATTTTTTATAATAAAAATCTTATTATTTAAAAATAATTGGCTAGTGAAATTAAAAAAAATATTAATGTGAAATCTGTCAGACATTTAAATCTTTGTATATTACATTTACTTTGAAGAATAATATAAGATGGATCACAGTAATGATCAGTTTGATGATATTATTTGAGACATTTTTTCAATATGGAACCCGATATATATCATTTTTAAAATGACATAGGAAAAATAATTTTATAGGCGCAGGCACGCCTTAATATTTAGAGAACGATGTTGAAGACAATATGTCACACAAATTTATAATGCTTTAAAATGAAAACTTAAAAAAGATAGAGAAAAGCGTGTTTCTATTTAGTAAATGATATTTTAGCCGATAATAAAAAAATCTATTTTATTATTACTACATTTATTTTTTTAAGAAGCACATTTTTTCCTGTACTTTCTTTTTTTCGGTCTAATCTTTATTTAAGAACATGCATAACATTTTATAACTGGTATAATACCATCCATAAATTACATCACACACATGTGGACACATATTTTGCGACTTTATTAAATATATTTATTTAACTATAAATAGAATTGGTAATATTGTAAAATTTTATTTGAGTTGAAATATAGAGTTTAAGCATTTTATGATTTATACGTGTGAGGTTTGTGACTTCACATGTATAAATTATTTTTGCTTATGACTCGACCTCTCTCCCTCCCCACAGGTCACACAATTTGTTGATCCCCTCTCTCCAGCTTAACCTGTGACGTTATTTATGGATAGCTACTATGACTAATCTGTGTCACTCTGTATCGACGCAAAAAGCGAAAACGTAGTAAAACGTAAAATGAAACTTACCACCGCAGCCAAAAAAATTTTTAAGGTTTCTGAAAAAATCGTATCTGATCACTCAAAAACAGTCATTTTCAACGCTGTACAAAATTTTCTATTGGTGGTAGAGCTGCGAGACTCAGACCATTCGACGCAGTATTTTTTCTGATCCCTAAATGCAATGATTCTTTTTTATATCTGTCTCTTTTACAGCGTTTTCTTTTTTTCTTCGATGTAGAGTATATAAATATGAATGCATTAGTTTGTGGACACATCAAATTACGTCAAGCTCAGACCGATGTATGAGATTACAGCTCTTGCTCTGAAATTAACGCTTGGCGTGGAAATTTAGGTGTAGGCAGGCAGAGCGGTGTTTAGTCGCAACTCCCGGCTCGGCTCTCAAAGGCACTTAATTACGGCCACCTGTGTAACTGTAGACTGTAGTCGTGTATGCCGCCATTAGACGGTGGAGTTGCGCGAAATGGTGCCTTCTAATCTCGATGGATCGTTGAACTAATTACGGAGTTTCGTTACTTTGATGAGTTAGGCGGGAGTTATATATTTTCTTAAATAAGTATAGCAATGTTTTTCACATCGATTTTATGTCGACACGAACTTACGACGTGTCTAAGGTTTCTTGTTGAAAGGTCTAATAAAAGTACTGTATTGTCTATGGACCTATATGTCATGGGGCGTTCTCATTTATTAAATAATTTATAAAAAATATATATGTTTATATAGTTATATATGTACGACCTAAAGGTCGAACATATATTTATTATTGACTGCTCAATTGTTGACTTCGCAACTGAGCTAATAAGAACTACAAAAATATGATATTACTCTATTTAAAATGATAAACAATTCTTCCGAAACCGATTGGCTCAGTGGCGGGGCTCTCCGCCCGCGGAGTCAATGGTCGCGGGTTCGATTCCCGCATCGGAATAAATATTTATATGGATTTTTAAATGTTTATTCCGAGTCTGGTAACCCCCCCAATCCGCATTTCCTTTCCTGCCCCTTCCTTTCTTCTCTATCCTTTCCCTTCCTCTCCGCCAATCCACGGTCTGCCGTGCCAATGGATGCGTGGCTAGGGGCGAGCCTAGTCGTAAAAACGTGCCGATCGTCCCGGGGTCGGGCTCCCCGGGGACTATGGTGCCTTACCTCAGCATGCAGGGCTCTGCTGGGCCTGACCTCCATCCTCCCTTGCGGCTCGTGGGATTCACTAAAAGACGAATTTAATATACCTAATTTGTCGAAAATGACGGCGACGTGGTTCGCCACCCGTCACGTCCTGATTTTCACGAGGGCGAAAAGCGACCAATGACGAGCCGTTTCGCTGCGATGAATGGCAGCGGATGGAGCTCTGTGGTCTCTGCCAACCCCTGCGGGGGATAGGCGTGAATATATAAAAAAAAAAAAAAAAAACAATTCTTCCTTAACTACGGATCACCTATGCTGTAAAGTTGTTTTACGCGCTTTTCAATTAAACCAAAATACTAAAATTTGCTTCTCAACTTTTCACATAATCGCGCAAAAAATATGCGGTGTATAGTTTTTAAGTCGTTGAGAAAATTTGTATTTAAACTAAGCATGGAAAGGATAGCTATTTTAGAATTATAACCATATTAATATTATTATTTTTTGTCACTGTTCTTTTACTGGTGATTAATCACCGCAAGTCATTTTTTTCACATGCGACATTTATCACCACTGTTTCGCCTTGTCAATATTTAATGTTATTTATTTTATACTAGCATATATAAATGTTTATATTTTTTACACTTAAAATTAATCAATTAAACAACAACAGATCTATCTCCTTTGCTCTAAATTGTAATATACACTTGGTCCAACATAGTAAATATTTACTCTCGGGCGATAAGTGACAAGCGTGATCGATAGAACGTGATTTAGGTAATCATATGATAAATCCCTAGTTAGGTATATGTCCTATGCCTATATGTAAACCCTGCTGACCTGACCAGAGACAACACATTACTTTCTATTCACTCGATAATTACGGTTAAACGACACTAAGGAAAATACAGATAACAAAGAATTTTAACGACAGCAGCCATTACTGAATGTTATTAATATAGTTGGTATTGTAATGAAAAAAGAATCTGTCAACTTAAAATATTTTTTGAGAAATTGTTTTAAATGTTCATATACGAAAAGTCTTACACGCGCTATATTCTTTTCGGTCACATGTTCCAAATATTCTAGAAAATTTATTTTATTTGTTTATCCTAACTGTAGTACAGAAGTGAGTTTATAATTCGTAATTATAATTTCGTGTCTAAAAATGAAGGTAATTTATTGAAAATTATTGATTATTAGCACTCTCGTCACGGGAAAATGTCGTCAAAAATTATAGGAGATTATTTGCGATTAAGAAACTGCAAAGTCTGTGCAATCTAAAGCCCTTCCGGATCCACACAATGCATTGTTTTGTTAATTTTTTAGTAGCAAAATTGTTCATAAGTAAATACGCAAGTAATCAATACCGGATACCCAGTTAAGACCGCCATTAAACCCAGATTTGACAAAGAAACTTTCGTAGAAATTTCCTGATGGTCTTACCAAAAATATTTTTACAATCGGTAAGAAAAATCACCCTTTTACACCGTGTCTATAAGTTGAAAAATAGCATAGCAAGGAAATTAAAAATGTCAATTTTTTTTTCTGATAAGCAAAAGCAGCTCCCGTGTGCTTTCATTGAGTACACGGGAATTGTTGAGGGATTTAAAGTTATTATCTGTATTCAGGATTTTTTTCGTCAAAGGATTAGACGTTTAATGATGATAAGCTTCAGATGCCTGTGAATCAGCAACAGTAGTCAACTTTCTTTTATACAATAGACAAAAGCTTTCTTGCGTGAATTTTTTAATTATCCTATGAATATTATCTATGATTATGGATATTGTCATTCGTGTTTAATTGCTATTTTTAAACTACATTTTGATAACCTGCTGCCCTTTCTTTTAAACAATTAAATTTTTAATTTAAATAAGTAATTAAATTTAAAAGAATGTTATTTCTTATTTAACTTTTTTAAAAACTTTGAAGATAGTTTCTAGACCACATCAATTGGCGCTAAAAAGGGGTTAAGAATTGATTATTTAAATTTAAAATCAAAGAAATAGTTCTGAAATATATTTTCTGTTCTCCTTTCGACAATCCAGTTATAATTACAATGTACATCAAATATATATTATCATAGTCTTGAATATAATACGCTGTGACAGGGACTGTGTATCATGATATGCGAGTGGTCTACAAATATTTGTCGTTGGCAATCATCGGGCCGATTCTCAACTAATCCGTGCGCATCATGAGTCTAGTGATGTACCTTTTAAGAATCGAAAATGTAATATGGTCTTTGTTATCATTCTTTAAGCGTTTTCTTTTTTTTCTTTGATGGCAATAAGTTATAGTTATTATGCCAGTGTCAAGTAAAATGTAATAACATGAAATATAATAGTGAGCTTGTTTATTTATTAGGCACAAAAACAAATTGCAGTCTTAAAGAATGCTGTTTAATATAAACTTAACAACGCCCGGACTATAACTCTTTGAATTTTCGCATAACATGACTACATTTTGACAGTAGGGTTACTTATGTAATAATGAAAGACTATGAAATTGAACACATAAAATTAAATGAAATAAATAAGAAATATAAAAAAAAGAAGTATAAAAATAATTTTGTGATCTATCGGCTGCCAAAGATATCCCGGAGCGATCACTTTAATTGGTGTTTTTTGATATTGAAAATATCGAACGTTTCTGTACCGTGGTCAATAAATATATTATTGTCATGTTACGTCTTGATAAAATGGCGGCTATTTTATTCAAAACTTTCTATGGACTTTTGCAGTCAATTTAAAAAATCACGATACACGCATTTATTTCATATCACTGCACTTATAGTAATAAAAAAAGTATATAATAAAGCAATTTTGTCCCAATCATTGGCATCATATTTCTTTTCTTTTATAGCATCAAACACAAACGAGAAAGCATAACGCCTAACGTAAGCAATCAACGCCATCTATTAGCACTATTACACAATAAACATTGCAAAAGCGTTGCCGGCCTTTGAAAGGTTTACCGGCTTTTTGTTTTTTGAAGGTCGTATCGGTTCAAAAATAGTACTGGCTCTACAGAGCGGTGGTCAGTGGAAAAAGAAAAAAATTGCGACAAACACACGGTACTAAATCGCCTCTAAAAACTACGTTTCATATTAAAAAAATCTATTGAGATTTCATTCTTAAATACATGGGACACATATTTACTTCTTCTTCTAAGAGTGCTTATCCGACTTGCGAAGGTTGGCAGCCAATTCAGCACAACTCTCTTCTTCCTTGGCGAGGTGCAGCAGTTCTGGAGCACTCGTTATCCCGGTCCACTCCCTGGTATTACGTAGCCAAGACTTCCTTCGCCGACCACCTTATCTTCTGCCCATCATGGTCAGTTGCAGCAATTTGTACCTGTCATGTCTCATGATATGACCCACGTAAGCAACTTTTATATTCTGACGGTTTGTAAAAATTCACGTTTTTGCTTGAGTTGTCGGAGAACCTCGTCAATGGCCGCTTATTGAGTCCAGCTAAAAGCGAGCATCCGTCTATATGCCCACATTTTGAACGCTTCTATACGTTTTCTGAAGTTTTCTTTAAGCGTCTAAGCCTCACATCTGTATAGAGGAACTTTCACCAAATGATAGTTTAATTTGACGGATAGTTGTAAGTGGTACTCGGCTGCAGTAGGTACATACAGGATTATGTCATTATGTTGTTACTAACTGTTTCAAGGAAGTTCGGACGACCTAATCGAACCTAATTGGCTCTGTCAGAAGTTACAACTGCTATCAATTCCCTTACCAGGATATTTATATGTATGTATGATTTATTTGTATTTCTTTCGAGTCTGAATTTTCGCCAATACAACCCTTGGACAAGCGTGTTACATAAAAAACTTAAAATACAAATAAATATGAAAAAATATATTATTATACTTTTCTTTTTAGTGTATTCTAATTTTGCTATAGTAAATACAATAAAGAGTAATAATTTAATAATGTTTATTATTTTACTTTATTTTACCTATTAAATAACTGAATTATTTTAAAAATAATATGAACTTCAAGGAATGGATCGATGTTACTAAGACCAATGGTATCTACTCGTCCCTAAACATGTACCTATCACCATGAAAACATTATTGAAATCCGTGTATAATACGCTACAATGAGGCGGACACAATGCGATCCAGATCCCCGCACTCTATTTATTTACACTGAATAATATACAGATAATAAATAGTGTTATGTTTTTTTTTAACGCAGCCGTTGGTGTCGAAATTAACGCCGATCCCATCCTCGTTTAGGGTCCCCACATTGTGCTTAATCTGTGGGACATTTTTTATTTTGTAATGCATACAAATGAGTTTACTATTTGTCCGTGAAAATTTTGTAAATTAAACAAAACTTTTTCTAAAATAAAGTGGATCAAACAGAAATAAAAGAGACAAAAGTTGGTCCATTTAGCCTTTGACATTAAAACAGTTATTTTAACTTTATCCACGTGTACTGATAAATATTTTTGATATACTAAATTTTTTTCAAAACATTTTGTAGGTTACCTGTTGCAATCTTTGGTACGAGCGTAAAATGAAACGTTATAAATGACCGAAATTAAGAAAATTTTAATTTTTTTTAAATAAATTATTCTTTCAATAGCGTGGTGACAGCCAAAGGCAAGGTGGGGATTATTCCGAGATATAGATCTGTTGATAAACGACAATGCGCCCGCAACGCTCGCTCGCCAAAATGGCGGCTGCGTCATTTGTCAGGCCACAAGCGAGCGCACAATAGAGATTACTTTACGATGTTTTGATTGCACCAGTGGGCATTTAGACAATAAAGCCAAGGTGTTATGTGAGGATACAACACTTTTGTAGTCCATAAACAAATTTTAGACTTTAAAGCAGAAGTTATAAGGTGTTGTAACTATTTAGATTTACTTGTTGATAAGTTTGTAGGGTACAAAGATAAAGCATGTCTTCAAAATTGACAGAGCGTGTATTAACAGCTCAACACTTCTTAAAGGATTTTCTTTAGACATCAACCATGCGAATGGTAATCTTGAAAACACACTTATTGTGTTTTTCGTTTGCAATTTTCTGGATTTTATAAGAAGCCATGTTTTAGGTAATTAATTTTCTTATATGTTGAAATTATTTCAAAACATTTGTCGACATCTTTAACACAAAAGACCGGGACAAACATCCGGACATAGAATAGATACTTTTTACATTTATTATCCTGATGAGGAATCGATTTTAAAAATTCGGCTTAAAAATCTTAAACTTCATAAAAGCTATATAATATATATAGTCTGTGTCAAACATAGATTACACACGTCGCAATTACTGTATCGGACGATCTATGTCACGGCACGATGAATACACTGACTAGAGAAGTGTCATTAAGGTTATAATTGATCGCAAAACGTTAGCATCGCTTTGGATTATTTGCATTGACCGTTTTGTACAAATGATCAAGTTTTTATTTTGATATATACGAGGAAATGTATAGTTTTTTTTTCAACTTCTATATGCGGTCGAATTAGGATAGATTGTTACGTTGTTTCCTATTGTATTCATCCACATTACTGTAGACGTTATATCTATCTTTATTACATTGAAATATGTAAACGAACTGTAGCAATGTGAGGTTGATTCATTTGTGGGAAGTACGCATATTATCGTGTTGAAAGTTTTGCTTTATTTTTCATCTTTCCGATGAGTTCTTTAACTGTAGAATTTAGATTATTAATGGAGTCAGGCGTTACTTTACTGAAATCCATCACTATATGGACAGTCAAAAGTTTTACTTAGCTAAGATCGGCGACAAGCAAAACAATAACAGAAAATTAATAATGTGTGTTTTTCCGTTGGGTTAAGTGGATTTATTTGGAACTTAAACAAAAACAGTTTTTGTTTAAGTTCCAAATACATCCACTTAACTCAACGGAAAGACACACATTATTAATTTTCTGTTATTGTTTTGCTTGTCGTGGATCTTAGCTAAGTAAAAACTTTGGACTGTCCATGTAGAATTTAGAATTTTAAATTACTGGAGAATCATTCTTTCCCCTTAATGTTTAGTAAATTTATATAGGTATAAAAAGGCGAACTAGCAAGTGTGTTGCTTGACGGAAAGCAATCAAGCTTTTAAGAAATATGTAAACATGTTTTTTACGTTCCAATGTCGTATAGATAGTTGGTTCCATACAGTGGGAGTGTGGTACTTACGAGGATTAGACTTTTCATCAATTTAAAATAAATATTTAAATGATAGACGTTCAATACTGGTAGAAAAATTCACTTTCTGTAATGGTAGAAAAAAGGATGTTCAGTGTCATAAAAAAATACAATAAGTAACCGGAGACGTTCGTAAGCGTGGCCACGAATAATTAGAAGGTTGGCAGCATTGTGCACCGTTTTGTGATGGCGTGGGTCTCGGGCGGTATCGGGAGATCTTTCGCGGTAGACTCCGCAACCAGACACCGCTCGCGTTGCTTGATTCGGACACAAAGGGAAGTGTCGGATTGAATTTTAGTTTCGTATTTGATAGCTGATTCGATGGTATTTCGATCCATTGATATATAGATGGTCTCTAAAATAGTATTTAAAATATAGAGATAGTTAATAATTATGATGAACTTGCGCCGTTTCTTCTCTCTCGGAGCGTCGTTATTCTATACTATCGCGTCGTCGATTTATTTTTTGTTTTCAATTTTAAATAACGAATTAAAAAGAAATAATATTTTATATTATATTATTTCTTTTTAAATTCGTTATTTAATATATTCAATAATAAAGGTTTAATATATTCAAATAAAAAGTTTTTATATATTAGTGATACATTTATCAATGTATCACTAATATATATCTACAGTATTCCGAGGAATTCATTATGGCGTGAAAATATAATCAATCAACAGCCCGCGGCAGTCGACTGTGGAATATAGACCTGCTCCAAGAAGAGCCACCTAGCCCTATCTTCGGCTTCACGCATCAAATCTCTGCCAGCCGCCCTGCGCTGGTCGACGCACCATCTAGATGATCACATTACAAACACATTTGATATTATTAATGGACTTAGGCGTTACTTTGCGGAAATACATCACTATATGGATAGTCAAAAGTTTTACTTAGCTAAGATCCGCGACAAGCAAAACAATAACAGAAAATTAATAATGTGTGTTTCTTTGCTGGATGAAGTGGATTTATTTGGAACTTAAAACAAAAACTTCCACATCAATTCTCCACCCACCAACCACTATACACAACACCAAACACACGTTACCACTTTTTCATCTTGTAAACAACACGTGTTTCGCCCCAACACGAGGCATCTTCAGATATAGTAGACTCTACGGAAAACAACCGAAAAATGATGTGACACGTTTCGGTTACAAGATGGAAAAGTAGTAATGTGTGTTTGGTGTTGTGTATAGCTATACACAACACCAAACACACATAGTGGTTTTGGTTTAAGTTCCAAATAAATCCACTTCATCCAGCAGGAAAACACACATTATTAATGTTCTGTTATTGTTTTGCTTGTCGCGGATCTTAGCTAAGTAAAACTTTTGACTGTCCACATTTGATATTTTCAATATTATTAAAATATACCAACTGGAGCAATCGCTCCGGAATAATTTTGACAGCTAATAAATCACACATAAAATTATTATTATCCCTTTTTAATCTGTTTATTATAATATTAATATTTATAATATATTTATTTGTAAAATACATTTGAATAAGTAACCTTTGTTACTTATTATTGTGCGAAGAATAGAATTGTAGTCCAGACGTTATTATGTTCATATTATGGTATTACTCTTTCCACGAGTATAATTTGCTTTTCGTGCCGAATAAATAAATGAGTCACCGGCCTTTCAGGTAAGAGTAGGCTAATTTTTTGAAGGTTCCAATATCGTTGGGAAATATTCCTGAAGGCCGGTTCCATATTTTGGTGGTGCGTGAAAAAGTTTCGGAAAAAAGCAGCATACTGGATCGCCATTCATCCATATGGTGGGGATGAAAGTTTCGAACTTCAGTTGTTTTTTCATGGGATAGGAAGGCAAACGAGCAGGCGTGTCACCTGATGGAAAGCAATCAACGCCGCCCAGAGATATCCGCAGCGCCGTAGGCAGTGCGGAAGCGTTGCAGAACTTTAAGGAGAGTGTCATTATGGGAGGGGAAGGGGTAGAGGGAGGGGAGAGGGTGTTGGGCCTCCGGAACTCGGCCGTTACGAAGCGCGGTAGCTAAGCTACCACTCAGACGCCGGTTTTCTGCGGGAGTGTTGTACTTCCCCGGGCGTGCCGGCCCATTCATGCTACAGACAAATAATACGCCATTCGTGACGAAGTATTCGTCTGCAGCGTGGCTCTGCCACTATAGAAGTCTTGCGCGGTGCATCAGTAATTATAAGTTATAATAATAAAGCCGTTGCCCAAATAACATTTGTACGAACACCCCACACGATCGACCATTTTGTTAATTCAATTTATTAGCAGTCGCTTATGACGCTCGCGGCACGGTGGGGCGTCTCTCTGCATGTGTCGCCATAACACGAGTTCTTTTCCAGTGACAAAAGGCATCCCTGGATGTCAGAGAGGGGCTGAATTGCCATTTTTCAATGGAGAAATTGTACAATATTATTTTGGTTAACAATTTTGACATAATTGAACCATCTGGATTAGTGGTGATTTAGTACGGTGCGTTTTTCTCGAAACTCCATTACATGCACTACCGCGCTATGGAACCAGTTGCCTTCAGCGGTATTTTAGTACCAATACAACGCTGGAACCTTAAAAAAACAAACCTACTCTCATCTCATACATATATCTAAATGAAGGCAATGCATTTCTATTGCTTATCGTATTGCGGATGTCTCTGAGTGTTTCTGAGTAATTGATTGCTTTACATCAGGCGATACGCCTACTCAATTACATCCCTTTCTCATCAAAAATAGATAGATAGATTATTAATGGAGTCAGGCGTTACTTAGCGGAAATCCGTCACTATATGGACAGTCAAAAGTTTTACTTAGCTAGAGTCTACTATACCTGAAGATGCCTCGTGTTGGGGCGAAACACGTGTCGTTTACAAGATGGAAAAGTGATAATGTGTGTTTGGTGTTGTGTATAGTGGTTGGTGGGTGGAGAGTTGATGGCCGATTAGGCCGGTAAGTTTTTGGTTTAAGTTCCAAATAAATCCACTAAACCCAACGGAAAAACACACATTATTAATTTTCTGTTATTGTTTTGCTTGTCGCGGATCTTAGCTAAGTAAAACTTTTGCCTGTCCATATAGTGAATTTTGACAAGCTTTCTAAAAATTGGCAGAGACTTCGCTTGTCTCAGCTCCAGCGGCAAGAAATTTCATAACCGAACGGTCTGTAATGTGAAAGATTTGTCAAAGAATTTGCTATGATAATCAGACATTTTTAATATTAAATTTTCAGATGTTCTCAACCACCTCGAATGTGAGTCATTGAGAAATACAAAGCGAATTTTGAGATTAAGAGGATTAACAAGGGTTAATTAAAAATAGAATAAGCTTTAGTCGAATCTCAGCAAACATCGACTATTGTATATGACAGTTTTCATTTTGATTTAGTATAGATTATTTTAAATAAATAATTCTTTGCATTATACTAATAGCGTCAGTAAGAAATGCTAGTGACAGAGCTAGAGCGTCAGTAAGAGATGCTAGTCAGGGTTTAGCTAAGTATTTCTCAAAGTAAGCGTTAACTATGACATATATGACATACCCCCTGATGCAACTGTATAAAATGCTATAATAAAATTAAAGATATCATTACGACCCTGATGTTTAAGATGTGGTGTATATATATATTTATATATATATATATATATATATATATATATATATATATATATATATATATATATATATATATATATATATATTTGTGTCATTTACAGCGTTTTCGCCTTTTCATTTCGATATTTTGAGAAATTATTCCATTCTCCCAAATTATTTCGGCCATTTTCATTTTATTATATTTTTTCGGAAGCAACGGGACGTGTCCCGTCACGGTGTCGGCGACATCTCATCGACACCATGCAGCCCCCATTGTGGCGTACCCATTGTGCTTCGGTAATTATGTAGCCATGTAATGTATTCAGCTGTAGGGGAGCCGCCATGTTGTGTGACGTAAAGGGTGTGAATGAGACAACACTACACCCATTGTTCAAATTTGTTACAATAATGGTGTAATGTTGCTTATGTGATGGCTGGTAACGTTCCTTTCAATTACTTGAATAAATGTAATAAGCAGTGGTGGACTATTGGGGGGGGGGGGGTGTTGGAAGATACATTGATTATTGTATTTGAATTAATAATTAAAAACCTCTTATTTAAATAAAACCTTTTTTTTTTGATAAATTTATCGTTTACGAACGTTAAAATTTGATATTTCAACGTTTAATTTTAAAATTTGAAAGCAAAACTTTTACTACATAGGCTCAAGAATATACAATAAGTTTCAATAGTTATTTCTAGGTAAACCATGAAGAACTAACAAAATATAATTAAAAAAAAAACTCTTAGTAAAAACAAACAATGTTTCTAAAGGGCAATATGATAACTTGCTGGTACTTATATATTATTTTGTGTATATATTTATTTATTTATTTGGCACTAAAACAAGTTACAGTCTTAAAGATTAATATATAATATAAACTTAACAACGTCCGGACTATAACTCTTTAAATTTGCGCACAGCATGGCTACATTTTAACAATAGGGTTACGTTTTTTTCTTTAATGGCAATTAGTTAAAACTTTAACGCCAGTGCCAAGTAAAATAGTAAACAATAAAAAATATTAAATCTCTTAAAATATCTAGTCAGCTTGTCACGTTACGTCTTAATGAAATGGTAAGGGTTTTGATAAAATAGGCACATTCTACCAAAACCATCTTCAGTCAACTTAAAAAGTCACGATACATACATTTATTTCATTAAACTTCCTTTATAAGTCTCAATCGAACTATATTGTATAATACGCCACCACAATTAAACAATATAAATGATAATAATATAAGATTATGAAAATTGAATAAAAACACAACGTCACTGTTGGCGGGAAAAGTCCTACGTTTATTATTTATACTTATATAATAATGGAATAATATAAAAATAAACAGATAAAATTAAATAACAAATTGAACAATAATAAATATGAGGAGAATAATGAGTGTGGAGGAAGCAAGGAAAGTATGCCGGGATCGTAGCAAACGAAGATCTGTGGTCCACCACCATCCACCATCCGCTACGATCCCGGCACACCCTCCCCGTCTCCTCCACACTCATCCATCCTTTCATCCATTCTTCCTCTCACATTCAACGTAGCGAAACGGCTCTCCATTAGTCGCTTCTCGCCCTCGTGGGAATCAGGACGTGACGGGTGGCGAACCACGTCGCCGTCATTTTAAACAAAATCAACTTACGAATTTTAAAAAAAGTCAACAAATTATGTATATTAAAATTTGTCTTAGTAAAATCGAGCTGCAAGGGAGGATGGAGGTCAGTCTCAGCAGAGCCCGGCATGCTGAGATAAGGCACCATAGTATCCGGGGAAGCCCGATCCCGGGACGGTCGGCACGCTTGCGACTAAGCCCACCCCTAGCCACGCATCCTTTGGCACGGCAGACCGTGGAATGGCGGAGAGGAAGGGAAAAGGATATAGAAGAAAGAAAAGAGCAGGAAAGGAAATGTGAATTGGCGGGGTTACCAGACTCGGAATAAATATTTATAAATCCATAAATATATTTATTTCAACGCGGGGATCGAACCCGCGACCATTGACTCCGCGGGCGGAGGGCCCCGCCACTGAGCCAATTGGTCGTCCACTAACATTTCATTATATATTGTTAATAACATGACATAAGAGTACAGTGGTTTACAATACGGTAGCCGGTAATCGGAGCCGCAGATTAAACCCGGTTCATCCGGAATTATCCGTTAATGGCGGGTAATTGGGCGGAATAACCACATTAGTGCACGTCGTTGTAACCCGAACCGCCATACAGAGCCAACGATCGGCTTCCATTTACATGTCCGAATTGATTTAATTAATAATCATTTAATCTAGTAAACAATTCGATCCGTTTGATGTAAATTAGGATTGATTTTTTTTTAATGTGATTGAACGAAAGGCAAAGGATCACGTGTCAGCCGATGAAAAGCAACGAGTGCTGATCATAGACAACCATAGGCAATGCAGAAGTGGTGTCGGCCTTTAAGAAATACGTAGGCTTATTTTTTGAAAGTTTCAATATCGTTTTAGTTAGTTATATGGACAGTCGAAAGTTTTACTTAGCTAAGATCCGCGACAAGAACAACTTAGCTAAGTAAAACTTTTGACTGTCCATATAGTGATGGATTTCCGCAAAGTAACGCCTGAATCCATTAATAATCAGTTAGTTATGTAAATCAGAAAATAAATACTTATTTATAACATTTCCAAATAGTTTTATGATAGTTTTAATTGTTTTATAGCCTAAAATAAATTTGAGTAACAAAAAGTGAATTCTCTTGTCACTAAAATGCCTATAAACGAAATAATATTATATACATATATGTCTTTTTTTAATATTTATCTGTTTTCGTCTTCTTTCCTCTTTTAACTGTATTAAATAATTATATAACTGTTACTAAAACTTCTTATTAATGAAATAAATTTTTAAATATATATGTCCTTTTTAATATTTATTTTTTGTCGTCTTTTTTCCTCTTTCAGCTGTATTATATATAATAAATATATATAATAAATAAATATGACAAAATACTGGTGCATAAATGATTAATACGTATAATGTTAATGTCTCGAATAAAGACGCAGCCGAGATTGTTATCGAGAACTACATCGACTCGGGTCAGGTTACGAGAGCCGCGGTTTACCTGTCGCGTAGGCGGACAGATTATCCTAACAATGGCGATATAAGCGATTGTAGAGGCGTCCGGCCGTACGAGGATAATGGTCGGACAACTGACAATCCGCTTAGGGCGTACAGCGTGGATACATCCAGGCCAGGTGTGATCGGGTGGTCCAAGTTACGAGAGCATGACTTTACTGATTGATCGACCTATCACCTAATTATACCACAAGACCGTATATATTATTAAATTATTCATTTAAAATTTAATAAAACTTTTAAAATAAATAACCTTAATAATAGAAATTTTCTTTTTAAAATTCGTTGATTCTAAAATTTTAATTATACCACAAGACAACCTGTATATATTTTAATAAATTATTTATTTTAAACGTTATAAAACATTTGAAACTTGTTTTTTTAACGTTCGTTGATGCTTAAATTTGAAATATAAAAAAATAAAGTTTTTTTTTCAAAACAACAGAACAGAACAGACAGACTTTTCCCGCCAACTTAGATCAGTGACGTGTTGTTATTTCATTTTCATAATCTTATATTATTATCAGTTATATTGTTTAATTATGGTGTCTTATTATACAATATAGTTTGATTAAGGCGTATTAGTGAAGTGATATGAAATAAATTCGGTATCGTAACTTTTTAAGTTGTCCGAAAAAGTCCATAGAAGGTTTTGGTAGAATAGCCACCATTTTATCAAGACGTTACATTTCAAGAGATTGGATATTATTGTATTTGGCGTAATAGTTATAACTAATTACCATCAAAGAAAAGAAAAGAAAAGTAAGACTAAACTAACTATAACTATAACTATTGTGTGATCAAGTAAAATAGGTGATGAGTTGAAATAAGATTTTTATTGAGAAGCCCTTATTTGTCTAATCTTCATATATGAATAGGGTGTCCTAGAGGACACCCTATTCTGCTATAGCAGAATTAGGTTATAGGTCGAATAATCCTTCATTGAAAGTAGTAATTAATTAAGGTTTAAAATCGAATTCTACCACCGGAAATTATAGTACAAAGGCGGGCTCAATTTTGAAAGGCATTTGCTACCAGTCAAGTTTTTAGGTTAGGTCTTAAAATTTACTTGTCATACACTAATACTTGTTTTTTTTGGTTGCGGTGAATTTATTACATGACTTAGTTGCTTTTAATTTTATTATATTATATCGATTATATTCGAGTGTATTTATGTGTATGTGTATAAGAGTGTGAGTAGTAGTATGATATAGATGTATGTGTGTGTTTCCGTATGAATGTCCTCACTGTGGTCCGCGATCTGACCACGTTGGTTCTTGCTGAAAAGCAGCGTCAGGTGCTCTAATAGAACGCCCGGCATATGCTAAGCAAGAACCATTGTATGACACGTGTTAGATTAAAATTATTTTCTTTTTGTATTGTTTATTTGTATATTTTAATATTATTGAGGTTTTAATTTTAGCTAACGTAAAAAAAAGGTTTCATAAATAAAATTTCTTCTATTTCTATTTATAATAATACCGGGAATAAACGGAGTGTTACTATTCTTTACTGATGACCATTTTTAAAAAAAAGTATGTTAAATTTGCTACAGATTAAAATTTTACGATTTAACTTAATATAGATATTGATAAGTCTTGTGACTTAGACCAAAAGAAAACCAGTGGTAGCATTAAAGAAGTGTGTCAATGGAGCTTAGTATAATCCAATGGCAGATCTGTTATGTGACATCTTTAAAAGCTCACGACGTGTGACGGAATCGGATCGGCTGATGGCTACCAATGGGGAGACAACGGTTTTGTGCGACTCGACTGACTGTGGTGGATTCTCGAGAAGGCTATCATCCACAACCGATCAGTTTCGGTCGTGGCACCGGCCGTTTAAATCTGGCCAGAAATAAAAGGTGACAATGTTCATAGACAATATACAATAGATAATCTGTATATTAATACGTGAATATAAAAAAATATACCAACCTCTTTCTAAGCGTATAACGCGCACGGAGAAAAAGATTCGATGTAGTTAAAATATTTATTCATTTATTTCTTCAATACAAAATCCACAACATAGTATATGCTAAGACTTATATAAATTAATAAAAAATTATGGAGCCAATTATGGATTTACATTTTAAATTATGTTATTAAAAATATTTTCAGCTCCGTTGGTCACGATTGTCTCCCGTAGGGGTAGGCAGAGACCACAGATCTCCATCTGCTACGATAGTACATAGTTTCTTTGCGTCCTGCAAACTCATTACGATAACAAGTTTGTATGATCTCCTCATACAACTTGCCGGTCAAGGGTACTTTTGACCAGGCTTTTCTTAAAAACTTCCGCAATTTGGTGAAGGTATGTTTTCTGCGGTCTTCCCTTACCAACCCTTTTTTTTCAATCCACATTTGCGACATAAATTTCTTTTGCCAGTCGTCTTTCATCCATCGCCTATGTGCCCAAACCATCTAAGCATCCCTTTCTCAACTTTTGTCACGACACCTTCTTTCACTCCACATCGTTCTATTATATCTTGAGAAATGTGAAGGCCCATTATTTTAAATTTTCCAATCGTATTGCTTCCCCTGAGGGCGAACAACACTATCTCCCATAAAAAAGGTTTTAACACGGTTTAAACGCTATGGGGTGAGTTCCGTGAGTTCGCAGCTTTAATTCTGACCCTATGCCAAATATAAGCCATGAAATAAACATAAACATTATTTTAGTAACCCGATGAGCTTAGAGAGAAAGCTCCCACAAGCGATTATTTGCACCCCATATTGACTATGAAAACCTCTTTTGTTTACAGCTCTATTTGGTTATATTTTTCGAAATAAAACTCTATTATTAAAACAATAAAGATCATAAAATTTTTCACAAGCGTATAATTTCAATTGTTAATGTATGGTATATGGTATGTAGACGAGTGTATTTAATTTTAAACCTTCTACCAGTTTTAATAAAGTACAATTTCGGTTTGAAATAGTATTGTGCATTTTTTCAATTGTACAATAATGTTTTAGGAAGATCTATAATATGGTCTTAATTAAAATTGTGCTAAAGTTCAATTTGCAATACACTTGAAGTATTAATAATGTATTTACGCGGTCCTTGGTATTCTAATACTAGTAATCCACCCAAGATTTACTTTATAGTGGACTCCATTACTTGTTTATTAATTTGTAAAAACCAGTCACCCCTAGGAAAACAGAGATTTATTTAACGAATTTCCCATTTCACATTTATGTAGATTTACTTAGACACGGAGGTAAATAATATTATGTGAGTATTGCTTTCTAGGTGTTTTTGACATTTGGAAATTATCAACTAAGCAATACAGTTAAAAATCAATTATATATTTTTATGTGGCTGAAAAGAACATAGCCATTGCCACTATATACGATTAAACAAGGCAACAATGAATGATAAAAGAAAATTTGAGACTTTTCCCGCCAACTTATATCAGTGACCTTGTGTTTTTATTTCATTTTCATAATCTTAAATTATTATCAGTTATATTGTTCAATTGTGGTGACGTATTACTCAATATAGTTCGACTAAGGTGTATAAGTGAAATAATATGAAAAAATGCGTGTATCGTGTCTGAAAAAGTCCATAAAAGGTTTTGGTAAAATAGCCTCCATTTTATCAAAACGTTTCAAAAGATTTGATATTATTGTATTTTACTTGACACTGGCATAATAGTTATAACTCATTGCCATCAAAGAAATAAAAAAAAAATTGGAAGACGGAATTTTTGAACTGTATTATCAGTAATGTTTATAAAACAAATCATTTGTAGGTACTTATAACTGATTTGAGAAATTTTGATAGATCGATCCGCGTTTTGTTTTGATTTGATATCGCTCGATTTTGATATAGCTTTATATTTTATACTTTATCTGTTTAATATAATAATAATGATTTTACTTGACATTGGTATAATACTATTATTTATGAATAATTGTCATCAAAAACAAGAACATACAATATATAGATAATCTTAATATATAAATATTAAGACGAACTTTTTAGTGGGGATTACTAGGAATGATGATTTTCATATATTTTATGTTATTTATCAGTTATATTGTTTAATTATGGTGGCGTATAATACAATTCAATTAAGGCATGTGGAGAGATTTGAAACAAATGCTTGTATCGAGACTTTTTAAGTTAACTGCATAAGTCCATAGAAGGTTTTGGTAGTATAGCCACCATTTTATCAAGATGCTGACAAGTACATTTCAAGATACTTGATATTATTGTATTTTACTTGACACTGGCATATTAGTTATAGCTAATTGCCATAAAGAAAAAAAGATGAACAATGGGAAATTGAATTTAGCTTGCATATTTTTTTTCATCTAAGTTTTAAATAGTTGGTATTATAGAGTGTATATTTCTATTCGATTAATGAGAGACAGGGATAGAGATTAGAACTGGGGTGGGAAAATCCATGCAATCCTGATTGACGTGTGATAACTTGGGGTGGTGATTACTTTAGTTCTGACCTAATGCTTTGTGTACACATTTGGTGAACGTTTGGTTCTGTGGTTAGAATATCTGAAAGTTCGGGCAAAAGTTTAAGTCTCAGTCCGAATACAAAAAATATTTAATAAACATTACTTATAATAACAATAAAAGCCTTTAATTTTGAAAATTCAGAGAATATCCCTAATTTCAAAGTGCCTTTTGTCATAGGCCTCATCCAACTCCTTCTATTGCTTTCTGTCTTCTGCTATTTTATAGTGGTGGAACCGCGCTGCAGACAAATACTTTGTCAAGAATGGCATATTATTTGTCTGTAGTATGAATGGGCCGGCTAGCCCTGGTACCACACTCCCGCAGAAAACCGGCGTCTGAGTGGTAGCTTAGCTACCGCGCTTCGTACGGTGAGCGGCTGAGTTCCAGAGGCCCGACACCCTTCCCCTCCCACTCCCATAATGACACTTTCCTTAAAGGTCGGCAACGCTTCCGCACTGCCTATGGCGCTGCGGTGGTCTATGGGTGGCGTTGACTGCTTTCCATCAGGTGACCTGTGCTCGTTAGCAAAAAAAAAAACATTTCGGCGACTTTTTCCGCAGACTCAGTTATATTGATTAATTGTGGTTCGATAAAGGCATATAAGTGAAGTGATATGAAATAAATGCGTGTATCGTGACTTTTTAAGTTGACCGAAAAAGTCCATAGAAGGTTTTGGTAGAATAGCCACCATTTTATTAACACGTAACGTGACAAGCTAACTAGTACATCCCAACATACTTGGTTTTATTATATTTTATTTGTTACCGGCATAATAGTTATAACTAAATTCCACAAAGAGCGATAAAAACAAGGTGAGAACACTTCATCAGATGCGAGTGTCGATTTCATTAATAGGCTAGATCTTTACTAGTATAAAACACATATTAGGTATTATTTTTCTGCTTTTGTTTGCTTGTCGCGGATCTTAGTCAAGCAAACATTCTGACTGTCCACGTAATAATGGATTTCCGCAACGTAACGCCTGACTATATTAATTATATTTTGTATATACAAAGAGTAGGTGGGTAGGTATTAATGATGCTGTATTTCATACGTAATGTATTATGTTACATCACATTAAGCCTTATTGAATGTTAATATCGCTGCGTAACAAGGGGTTGGGAGCGTCTGGATACGAGGAAGTGTGTTTCGTCACTGTTTCCATTGCGCGATACGGTACGTCATTGGAAACTAAAATTTGTTTTGAAAGTAATCAACCGAAAAAGTCATATTACGTTACGAATAGGTTGTCATCACAAGTAACACGACCTCACGAAATAATTACATAATGTGGTAGCATTTTTTTATGTTCCCGCATTTTGCGGTGCGAATAGGAATATAATTACTTTCTTGTTCTATTTATCCATAACAAAAGAAGGTAGTTCTTGTCAATGTAGCAATATACATTTTCTTTTATCCAAGGCCAACCCATTTAATTCATACATACATATATATCGTCACGCCTGTTTCCCGTAGGGGTGGGCAGAGACCACAGATCTCCATCCGCTATGATCCCGGCACACCATCCTTGCTTCTTCCACACTTTTGCTAGCCGCTTCTCGCCCTCGTTGGAATCGTGATGGGTGATGTACCACGTCGCCGTCATTTTTCAGCTCCAGCAGACTCCCGCACGCTGAGGCAAGGCACTATAGTACCCGGGGGAGCCCGATTCCGGGACGATTGGGATTTTAGAAATAGAAGGAAATTATGATACAAATCTATTAGCAAAGTATCAAAAGGAGTGCTCAACCTCAACATATAAATTAAAATACGACTATAAACAATATGAAACAAATCAAAATTCACTGATATAAAATGTACTATCGAAAAACTAAAATGGAAGTGGGCAGGGCATTTAATAAGGAGAGAGAAGGACAAATGGTCCAAAGACAACAGAATGGAGTAGGGAATATAAAAGGAAAAAGGGGGAGAGCGCCGTAGAAGGCAACGGGCAATCGCCTAGTTCAGGATTTACCTGAAACGTAACATACCAACCAAATACACGCATATATTGTTAATGATAAATAAATAAATAAATATAGAAAACATTTAAAGCATTGAGTTATCTGTGGACGGGAGTTCTTCTTATGGTCCTATGTCCCCGAGGTGGGGCAGAGGGCGACCACAGTGCTCCTCCATTGGGATCGGTTTTGAGCTTCACTTCAGGCCACGTCAACCCGATGGATTTCATCTCGACCGCTACGGAGCGCTTCCAGGTGTGTTTGGGTCGGCCTCGCTTCCTTTTCCTTCGAGGAGTCCATTCCAGCACTTGTCTGGGAATGTAATCAGGGTTCCTCTGAAGAGTATGGGCTATCCGAGTCCACTTGCGGCGCAAGATTTGAAGTCCAATCGGCAGTTCGTGACAAAGATCCAGTAGGCATTCGTTGGATATATTCTCGGGCCAGGAGATTTCGAAAATTTGTCGACCACATAGGATGACGAATACCTAAAGCCGTGGACGGTAGTTAGAGTACATTAATTTTTAATCTATCCGTACAATGGAAACGCGCACAAGAGATTAGCGCAACCGGCGTTGGAATACCGTGCGGTTGATTTTGCGCATGTTAATGCACTTAGCTAATGCTGTGACGAGTCGTCGAGTAATCTGCCACAAGGATTATACAGCGTATTACATGCAGCGCTTTCACGCTGGATTTAGCCGCGTCAACACGTACATACGTATGATCTAGTTAACAGCGTCGAAGATACATATTATATATCGCTACGTTCACCAGATCGTCGAAGCGCTTTTCGCTCAAGCGGCTCTGTGTACATAATACATACATAAATATCGTCACGCCTGCTTCCTGTAAGGATGGGCAGATGATACAAATCTCCATATGCTACGCCATTAATGCGATTCCTCCTTCATAAAAGCTGACGATCATCTCAGCACTATACGTAAATATCGTCCGCGTGGTTAACGGCATCCAGACGTCAGTACTACAGCGAGTGGCGCAGAATACTGCGGCTAGACTCCAAGAGTGTGCCCGACGTGGCGATCAAAATTATTTTTTTTTTAAAGACTTAGACTAATGCACTTTTCTTCTACATAAAGTTTATTGAATTTTGTTCATATCCTTTGTAATTGTATTTATTAGGAGCTTAAGGGAGTATCTTTGCCTAGCCGCCTGTGTGGTAGTTATGGTATTGGTACACGGGTACGCGACCCCGGCCTCCCGAGCTACTACCGTATCACTCCTCGTCTTCCGTTGCGGCAGTGTCATATCCCTATCATCCTGTCTAAATCTATCTTTCCTTTCTCCTACCCTTCCCTTCCTTCTCTATCCTTTTCCTGTCCTTTCCGCCAATCCATGGACTGCCGTGCCAATGGATGCGTGATTGGGGGCGAGCTTAGTCGCATGCGTGCTAACCGTCCCGGGATCGGGCTCCCCCGGGTACTATGGTGCCTTAACTCAGCATGCGGGGCTCTGCTGGGGTCGACCTCCATCTAATCAGTTATTATATAATAAACCAAATTTGTTAAAAATATCGGCGACTTGGTTCGCCACCCGTCAACGCCCTGATTCCCATTAGAGCGAAAAGCGACTAACGGAGAGCCGTTTCGCTACGATGAATGTGAGAGGAAAGATGAATGAAAAGATGGATAAGTGTGAAGGAAGCACGGAAGGTGTTCCGGAATCGTAGCGGATAGAGATATGTGGTCTCTGCCTACCCCTACGGGAAACAGGCGTGACAATATGTATGTATGTGTGTATTTATTTTTGAAAAAGTAAAGATAATCCCGCCACCAGAGATCCGTTATATTATAAAAAATATAACTACAACTACACGGGAGTTGGGGAAACTCAGCCAATATCATAAAGGCGCTGGTCATCTGCAGTCGCGGATTCATTCCCGCCAGCCTCCTCACCGCAAAGTTAACGCTTGATTCATGCGACCGGAGGCTGCCGTCGCTGTCGTAAACGTGATGTCCTGTATTACGTAACGGAGAGTCGTCAATGTCTATTGCCATGAGATATCTTTTTTATGAGATATGAACGCCTGATGGTAACCGGTAGATACACGCTGTAGACGAATACTTTGGCAAGAATGGCATAGTCTTTGTCTGTAGCATGAATGGGCCGGCTCGCCCGGACTCCCCACCCCCTCGCTTTTGCTCTCCCCCTCTCATTCCCACTTCCATAATGACTCTTTCCTTAAAGGTTGGCAACGTTTCCGCACTGCCGAAATTTAATTTCTATTTTTTATAGCATTAATTTCTTGTAAAAGAAGATATTATTTCTACAAAAGAAAAATATTAATTAATATTTAATTTATGATAAAGGTTACCTCTAAGGCATAAGTTGGTAGTATTCTCGTCACGATGAATTTTTTTTTCGTTTTACGTTAAATTTAAAAAGTATCATTTATTTGTTTTATACTAGAAATATCCTGTGAAAAAGATATTTCTCTAAAAAATATTAATTAACATTTAGTTTATGATGGAGATTGTCTCTAAAGTTGCACTGAAGTAGCATCTATGGTCACGTAACAAGTCCCTTGGCCGCAGACCGGGGAGGCCGGGCAGTAAAAGCTTCACATATACTAATCACCGGCTGAATTACGGCGACGCGGGCCTAATAAGTGCGGTGCTCGCCTCTCTCAATCACCCTTTGTGTTGCCAGCTTGCGGTCGGGGTTCGATTCCGCTTTCGAAAAATATTACAACGGATCACAGGCTATGAAGTTCTCGAGAAATGCCACGTCAAATATACTCTTAAATGACAAGCTTGGAGCTCGAAGCTTGGAGAGAGCGATGAGTGTGGATGAAGCAAAGAATATGTGCTGGGATCGTAGCAGCTGAAGGTCAGCGGTCTCAGCCTACCCGGGAAATAGGCGTGATCGTTTGTTTATTAATGGAGTCAGGCGTTACTTTGCGGAAATCCATCACTATATGGACAGTCAAAAGTTTTACTTAGCTAAGATCCGCGACAAGCAAAACAATAACAGAAAATTAATAATGTGTGTTTTTCCGTTGGGTTTAGTGGATTTATTTGGAACTTAAACCAAAAACTTACCGAAAATCGGCCATCAACTCTCCACCCACCAACCACTACACACAACGCCAAACACACATCACTTTTCCATCTTGTAAACGACACGTGTTTCGCCCCAACACGAGGCATCTTCAAGTATAGTAGACTCTACGGAAGACAACCGAAAAGTCGCCTCGTGTTGGGGCGAAACACGTGTCGTTTACAAGATGGAAAAGTGATAGTGTGTGTTTGGTGTTATTGTTTTGCTTGTCGCGGATCTTAGCTAAGTAAAAATTTTGACTGTCCATATAGTGATCGTTTGTATGTATATAAGTATGGATTTTGATCACGTGGCCCTAGTCAATGTTAAAGAAATGTTAAAAAATGCTCCCCGCAGGGGAAAAGAAACTTGGCGGCATACTGCGACGGCCGAAGTGCAGAAGATGGGCCCATCCTGGAGCGAAGTCAAGCGTACGGCATCCGACAGGTCGAGATTGAGAAACGTCGTGTCTGCCTTATGCCCCAACAGGGCGACTTAGGACTCAGAGAGAGAGAGAGAGAGTCAATGTTAAAGCTAGGCTAACCTTGGGATGATGCGCTTCAGATGTGGCGTTGGAGACGCTTGCTGAGAATAAACTGGGACTTCTCAACGCGGTACTTCCAAGAGAGCTTCTACCCGCCCCACGGTCCAAAGTGCCTCTGTTCCTAACGGCTGTTGGGCGTCCTTTAACGACTTCGCGTCGTCGACATATGGCCGAATCTATTCCTACGTTGGGTCTGTCGCTGGCCCTCTTCCCTCGCGAAGGTCCCTCGGGTGGGCGAGCGTGGGATCACTATCAAAAATACAACAACACATTTTACAATAACTAAAATTAAAACCTTAATAATATTATAGTATACATATAAATAAATAAAACAAAAGGACAATAATTTTAATCTAACAAATGTCATAAAATGGTTCTTGCTCAGCATAAGCCAGGCGTTCTATTGGAGCACCTGGCGCTGGTTTTGCAGCAAGAACCAACGTGGTCAGATCGTGGACCACATTGACGATATTCATATCATCATCATTATCAACAGCCTGCGGCAGTCCACTGCTGGATATATCCAGCTATAACTAGATGCGTGTAGCCCGATCTTCGGCTACACGTATCTAGTTTCTGTCAGCCGCCCTGCGCAGATCGTCGCACCATCTAGCCGGGGGGCGTCCCACACTTCGTTTATCGAGACGCGGTCTCCACTCCAGCATTCGTTTGCTCCAACGATTGTCGGATCTCCGACAAACTTGACTAGCCCATTGCCTCTTTAGTTTGCTAATTCGAAATGCTATGCCAGTTCTCTGGCGGATTTCTTCATTCCGAATCATATCTACCAGAGAAACTCCGAGCGAACTGTCAGCGTCCACGTTTCGGCGCCGTAGGAGAGTACAGGAAGGACACACTGGTCGAACACTGTCGTCTTCAGGCTCTGAGGTATGGGCGACGAGAAGACCTGACGAAGTTTCCTAAATGCTGCCCAGCCTAGCTGAATCCTTCTGTCGGCCTCTTTCTCATATAAATATTGTAATTATATATAATAATTATACGACATTCATATAAATATTGTAAATTTTTTTTTTGACAAAAAATTGTAACGTGAATGTAAATATTATAGTTTATTGAATTGTCGCGGTGGGTAGTGTAAATCTGCCATTGGTCTTATCCCTAAAGGCGATTTCTTACTCACGACCGTTGAATGAACATTATTTATGGGTATTTAAAGGTAAACGATTCATACAGGGGCTGTGAATCGAGTACAAATATAGTAACTCTTCGGCCATTCTCACTGGTGTATTACCCTACAGAGTTTAGCTATTCGCGGTGTGTGTCTGATGCCGTGCATAACTACAAATTGCCTCCTCTGAACTGCCGTTTGAACAAAGGATGAGTACGGATTGTATGGTCTTGTTGTGTGGTGTAAGTCAAAAGAGTATGGCGCCACTGAATCTTTTTGGAACGTAATTTATTTATTTATTCATTACATGTGAGAACAAAAGCTTATTCCAATGTACATAAGATATAAAACAGTTATTAAACAATAAAGCCAATTACTGCTCTCTCATAATACTCTACTAATAATAGGTTAAGAGTAGCACGTTAAAAAAATTTACAGTGTTTTTACACTGTAAATTTTTTTCAAGAAAACAAAATCAATATAAAAGATGAGACAAGATAAAATCAATAACGAATTATCATCAAATGTTAGCTTTCGTATTTAAGAAAATACACATGTGTGTCTGTGTGTGTATGTTTTTTGTGGAATTTGGCAATTGTGACGTAGATCGATAACTGTTAAAAATAACATATATTATTGATTTGTAAAATTTGTTTTAATCTTTGGACCTATAAAATGTGTTTTTTTAAAAGCGCTGGTTGACAAATGGAATGGATCTAATTTATAGTATATATAGTGTGATATAAATGTGGAATGCGGCATATAACGGAATTAGATGCATTAGATGCTATAAAAAAAATTACCAAACATATTGACGAAATAGCGAAGACGTAGTAAATCGCAAAATGAAAACTTACCACCTGCACCAAGAAGACTTTTAAGAGATCTGAAAAAACTGTATCCGATCACTTAAAATAGATATTAGTATGTGTCTCGATTTGATCTGTGAATCGATTCTATCAAACTTCGAAAACAGCGTAATTATTGAGGATTAATTGTATTTTTTTTTATCTATAAAAAATTAAGGGCTCTTACATGAAAATACATCTCGGCAATTAGATTACTTGTTTTTTAAATAACAAAATTAAATGGATCCGCTACCGCTTGTGACTTGTATCACATTATGTCAGCGAGGACACAGTCCGGCGTAACTGCGGAAGGCCGACGGCCATTGGTACTGAATGTCCCTTTGTGGGTGTCCTATCACAATGGTTGAGAGACGCCGTACTCTGAAGATATTCCCAAAGCAATATGCAATGCGCCGAGCTCACGGAAACAACCTGATCGGAATATGAACGTCTGTGGACAACGCCTTACCTCCCGCCGGATAATATAGACCGGTCGTCGCCAGACGTATTGACTTCACGGATCAATCAATTCATAATTTAAATCCCGCGGACCACTAATAGGTTTTTTTAAGTGTTAAAAATATTTATAAAAAAAATTGTGATCTAACAACACGTAAAATGTAGTTACTTAATAAAATAAAACTATTAAGCGTAACCAAATTATGAAAGCTTTTTTAATAAATCATAATACAATAAACAAAAACTATAAAAACATTACAATTAAAAGATGGTTTAAGTATATCAAATTCTTAGCAATGTACATTACTAGTCGGTCTTACAATCGTCAAAGGTTAAGGTATGTTCTATTTCGTCTTCGCCTACCGGCCCTTCCATCCACATCCGCAACGTAAATTTCTTTTGCCAGTCGTCTTTCATCCATCCTCTCTATGTGCCAAACCATCTAAGCATCCTCAACTTTTGTCACAACACCTTTTTTTACTATTCTATCATTGAAAGTTACACATAAAATAAATCTTAAACCTTATATATGTAAAAATCAATCGCTGTTCGTTAGTCTCGCTAAAACTCGAGAACGGCTGGATCGGTTAGGCTGATTTTGGTTTTGAATTATTTTTGGAAGTCCAGGGAAGGTGATAAAAATATTAGGAATATAGTAAAAGCAAAAATTTCGTTTTCCCTTAGAAACTATTCCTACCTGTCAAATATTTGATGTTTATTTTGTAAGTATCTTATCGTTGTGACGTGACTATTTTTAAGTAACGTCAAGTGTAATATATAATAATAGAACTTAATTAACTATATATAATCTGTGTTGTATTTAATGAGATAAAGATGTTATATTAATTTGTGTATAAATAAATGTATTACATACACTACAAACTTTATTTTGTAAGATCTTTGTCACATAACAATTTTCAAGCAACATCATGTGTAATTCAAAATAGTAATAAAACCTAATTCATATCGAGCATTTTTTATTGATTACGATTTCTTTTTGTTCCTGTTAAGTTTTGATCACATTTTTTCACTAAAGTTGAAACATTCTGCAATTATCGTTCAGCTTTTTTATTTATTGATTCTGATGCGGTACGAAGTTTGCCGGGTCAGCTAGTAAATATATAAAAATATGTCAAGAATTGAATTTGTACTAACCGAGCTATTGATGCTACAAAACGGACCGTTCGTATGTACTTAACCGCATGCCCGGTAATTTCACGTACGATTACCTCTTAACCCTGTGCGGGAGGCCTCCGGGGCCTGGTGGACCGGGCTAACTAACCGTGCAGCAAGGGTTGTACTCTGTGATCATTTCGCTGGTTACTTTTTTTGGTGTTCCCGTTCAGTGGACCGTCACAGATTATACATTAGAAGTCAATTTGTTTAATGAGGAATTGTTTCAACATGCAATACTCTGTACTGTTCCAGTAATTCTTTTTGTTCTTTGATGGCAATTAGTTATAACTATTATGCCAGTGTCAAGTAAAATAATATCAAGCATTGGACTTTTTCCGCCAACTTAGATTAGTGACGTAGTGGTTTTATTTCATTTTTATAATCTTATATTAGCATCAGTTGTATTGTTTAATTGTGGTGGTTTTATTATATAATATAGTTCGATTATGACGTATAAGTGAAGTGATATGAAATAAATGCGTGTATCGTGACTTTTTAAGTTGATTGAAAAAGTCCATAGAAAGTTTTGGTAGAATAGCTACCATTTTATCATAACATAACGTAATGGTACAAGATGACTAGTACATTTCAATATACTTGATGTTATTGTAATTTATTTGATACTGGCATAATAGTTATAAATAAAAGCCATCAAAGAAAGATAAGTATCAAGTATCAAGTATTATAAAATGGCGGTTATTCTACCAAAACCTTCTATGGATTTTTGGTAATCAACTTAAAGTTACGATCCACGCATTTATTAAATGTTAAATTTGTATTTATTAAATTTTCTAGAAGGTTTTGATAGAATGGCCACCTGTGAATTAACCAAACCCACTTGTTTAGCTATTGAGTTAATAATGTCGACAAAAATAAATTGATTTGAACGAGACACACGTAATTACAAACGATTTCGCAATACGTAAAAGTAAAATGGAATCTCCCATCGCGACTCTTCACTGGTAACAAACCGTCGTATGCAACTCCCCGTAACATCATAGACAATCCAAACAAAGGCCTATTGCAAGACGTAAGTGCGCAATCCGCGAGCCATATCCCGCGAAGAATGAAGAGTTCAATCCGCACTAACTCAACGGAATAATAAAATCCGCCGGAGTCGCCGCCGACCGCGCACAATACAATACGCCATTCTGAGTTTGTAAATTCGAAAGTAAAATCTTCCGAGCTACTGTGTCGCAACATAGTATTTGGCGCGTTATGCGAGCGGGAAACGTAATGGTACGCGATTATCGCCCTTATATATAGCACGCAACTCGTACGAAAAGCGATAGAGTCGGTCCAACTTGCCGCAATCACTCGGCGTCAGAGACAATACGCCATATGTCAAAGAGTTTAGTTTATGGTCGCAAGGTATCGCTAGCGGTTTGACACATCGCTTAGCGCGAATGATTTGTGAAGGGCCGTAACGCTAAGAGGATGTGCCGTGATCATTTAGACCCGACTGTTAGACACCCGCGATGAGAATCACTTTTTTGAGGTAATTGTCCGCGCAAAAGTTGACAGCTGACAGAAAGAGACAAAAGTCTTTTTTTTTCTTTGATGGCAAATAACTATAATTATTATGCCAATATCAAGTAAAATAATAACAAATATCCTGAAATGTAAATTCAACTTTTCGCGATGTACATATTTGCAATATCTTTATTATAGATATGTATCATGACGTACCTACTTATCTGTTTGCCTGCGTTGTCTTTAAAATAATAAAAGAATTTTACAATGTTGTACAATAAAACATTTTGTTAACTATTACGCCAGTGTCAAGTAAAATATAATAACATCAAATATCTTGAAAAGTACTATTCACCTTGTCGCGATACGTCTTGATAAAATGGTGGTCATTCTGTCAAAACCAACGTGAACTTTTTTAGTCAAGTTAAAAACGAGATACACGCATTTATTTTATTTCACTTCTCTTCTACGCCTCCAACCAAACTATATTGAGTAGTACGCTACCAGAATTAAACAATATAACTGATAATAACATGAGATTATAAAAATAAAATAAAAACTCAACGTCATTTATGTAAGTTGGCGGGAAAAATTCATACAAGCCTTTATTTTTCCAAAACAGTTTCACCCGGAATTCTTATTAATGTCAATATTAAAACTAATTGGAGAAACGGCACAAAAAGCCCTCTCAAATTTCGGGCAATTTTTGCATTATCGTATTTAATATATCCATTTATAGGTATTTATTTAATAAAACAATTCGTGAATTCAAAAGGAACAGAAACACATTTCTCGTCTATAATAACAAACAACTCTACCTGTAGACCACACCCTCTGAAGATTTTATATCACACAAACAAAGATAGCGCTGTCTCCCCTATCGATCGGGGTGCCCCCCCACCCCCAAGTGGAGGGTATTACAGAACAGAAGGCTTTGCGGGTGAACGACGATACTATCGCCGAGTGGAGACCGAATACGTGAGCTACTTACATCTCGGAGCGTTATCCGCCTCTAGGTAGGTATTGACGGAGCAATGCGATTAGATTTGCTCTGTGCCTCCACAGATTATGTACATCTTACAGAGATATATTTATTACCTAAATTATCTTTTCGTGGGTACACATCCTATTATGTATGTTTCCTGTGTTTGTTTCACTGAATTTTGCAAAAGAGACAGTATATATTATTTGAGAGCACAGACAAACAAATATAAAAGTAGGTAAAGATAACAAATTTTAAAAATAAAATCCTCATCAATGCACAATTATTGTTTGTCTATTGAACTTATAAGACGGAACTTTTCCCGCCAACTTACATCAGTGACGTTGTTTTTATTTAAATTTCATAATCTTATATTATTATCAGTTATATTGTTTAATTGTGTTGGTGTATTATATAATATAGTTCGATCAGGCGTATAAGTTGACTGAAAAAGTCCATAGAACGTTTTGGTGAATGGCCACCATTTTATCAAGACGTAACATGGTAAGCTGACTAGTAAATTTTAAAAGACTTGTAGTTGATTAATGGAGTCAGGCATTATTTTGCGGAAATCCATTACTATGTGGACAGTTAGAACTTTTATTTAGCTAAGATCAGCGACAAGCAAACAAAAACAGAAAATAATAATGAGTGTTTTCTACTAGAATAAGTGGATTTACTGGAAACTTAAACTAAATATTACCGAAAAAACGACCGTCAGCAACTGTCCACATTATTATTTTTTGGTTTTGTTTGCTTGTCGCGGATCTTAGCTAAGTAAAAGTTTAGTCTGTCCACGTAGACTTGTTGTTATTATATTTTACTTGACACTGGCATAATAATTATACTTAATTGTCATCAAGGAAGAAGAATTTTAGTTGAAATTATAAAATTGAATTTGCATAGATTTGATAGAGAACTCGGAAAATTATGGAACAAAATAAAGGGCCTATAAAGTTTTGTGAACATTTGAAGCGCTTTGGTTAATATTTGAGGCTTTTATCGACAAGTTTGTATTTACAGAGAGGCGGATTAATAGCTACTTTGGCGTAAGTTTGGTTATTTTAAGACTAAACTTTCCTCCAAACTTTTAATACTCGTGAGGAATTCTTCGCATAATGTTTACTGACTTGTGGATTTATTGTAAAATTTCATAATTATCATTGATTTTTCTTATTAAAAAAATATGTTAACTGACTTTTCCCGCCAACTTACATCAGTAACGTGTGGTTTTATGTGGACAGTCAAAAGTTTTACTTAGCTAAGATCCGCGACAAGCAAACAATAACAGAAAATTAATAATGTGTGTTTTCCTGCTGGACGAAGTGGATTTATTTGGAACCTAAACCCAAAAACTTACCGAAAAACGGCCAGCAACTCTCCACCCACCGACACCTATACACAACACCAAACACACACTGCCACTTTTCCACCTTGCAAACGACACGTGTTTCGCCCCAACACGAGGCATCTTCAGGTAAAGTAGACTCTACGGACGGAACTCTATGGAAGACAACCGAAAGGTTGTCTTTCGGTTGACTTCCGTAGAGTTCGGTAAGTTTTTGGTTTAGGTTCCAAATAAATCCACTTCGTCCAGCAGGAAAATACACATTATTGATTTTCTGTTATTGTTTGCTTGTCGCGGATCTTAGCTAAGTAAAACTTTTGACTGTCAACATAGTGATGGATTTCCGCAAAGTAACGCCTGACTCCATAAATCATCGTTGTGGTTTTATTTCAAAAAATGTTAATTCAATGGTCAGGATGTGTCACAGTGGGTGTAAGATTGGTATTGGCCCAAGAAAAAAGGGGGGTGCAAACTTTCTAATATTGCCGGCGCGTGGTGCCACCTTTTACCACGGTGCCCTGGCCTCGGGCCTAGAGGGCCTAGTACATAACCCTGCTCTGCTCTCAAGCAGCTATTTTCGGCGATATTAGAGACAAAAAACAGATCTATACTTTTCAGAAGTTTACAAATATTTCCGAGGATGTTTTAAGATGTCGCCGAATCAAGTCAAGCCAAATCGGCTCGAGGAACTTCACATAAATACACTTTATTTATTTTCGTACGGGCTTGTGAACTCAAGGACTTAACTCTCCGGGATCCTTAAGTAGATTTAGCGAGCAAATGCATTAATCAAATCGAAATCCGGCGCCGTCTTTCGTCGGGAGTTGGCGGAAAAATGCAAATTATTTCGTAGCCCGGGAAACAACGGGATCGCTACAATACCCACGGCTTCTGACCCATTACGTGTCACGGGATTTTCATTATATTTTTTTTATAGATAATAAAAAAAATCGATTTGAAAACCATTTTTTGTCAGATATATATTTGCGTATTATATTTTATTAGTTTTCCTGCTGGACGAAGTGGATTTATTTGGAACCTAAACCCAAAAACTTACCGAAAAACGGCCAGCAACTCTCCACCCACCGACACCTATACACAACACCAAACACACACTACCACTTTTCCACCTTGCAAACGACACGTGTTTCGCCCCAACACGAGGCATCTTCAGGTAAAGTAGACTCTACGGACGGAACTCTATGGAAGACAACCGAAAGGTTGTCTTTCGGTTGACTTCCGTAGAGTTCGGTAAGTTTTTGGTTTAGGTTCCAAATAAATCCACTTCGTCCAGCAGGAAAATACACATTATTGATTTTCTGTTATAATAATAATAATAATAATAATAATATTCTTTATTCAAGTGACCAGTGACTCATTATGGTTAGTAAATAATATTTCTTATAGACTAGGTTAGTTACATGTTGTATGTTACAAATACGCACGAATCACCGCTGTACCGTCCCGTTTGCGACGGAACAACAATGATTCATGTATGTTTTTGTTTGCTTGTCGCGGATCTTAGCTAAGTAAAACTTTTGACTGTCAACATAGTGATGGATTTCCGCAAAGTAACGCCTGACTCCATAAATCATCGTTGTGGTTTTATTTATTATATTTTTGTCAGATATATATTATGGCTGGGTAGCGTTCAGGAAATTCCGTCAAGTCTTCTCGTCGCCCATACCACAATGTCTGAAGACAAAAGTCTTCAACCAGTGCGTCCTGCCCGTACTCTCTTACGGTGCCGAGACGTGGACACTGACAGTCCGTCTCCTCGCAAAGCTCAAAGTCGCTCAGAGGGCTATGGAGAGAGCTATGCTCGGGGTTTCTCTGGTGGACAGAATTCGAAATGAAGAAATTCGCCGGAGAACCAGAGTCACCGACATTGCTCTTCAAGTTAGCAGACTGAAGTGGCAATGGGCTGGACACGTTTGTCGGAGAACCGACAATCGTTGGAGTAGACGAGTGCTGGAGTGGAGACCGCGACTCGGCAAACGTAGTGTGGGACGCCCCTCTGCTAGATGGAGCGACGATCTGCGCAAGGCGGCTGGCAGAGACTGGATGCGTGTAGCCGAAGATCGGGCTAGGTGGCGCGCCTTGGGTGAGGCCTATGTCCAGCAGTGGACTGCCGCGGGCTGATATTGATATTGATATTGATATTTGCGTATTACCTGATTGATAAAAAGCTATCGACCCGCCCATAGACATCCGCAAATATATTCTTTATTACAACTTGATTTTTTGTTGTTGCTTGTGTATCTTTAATTTTCTTTTTTTTAATAATTATAAGTAAGTTATTTGGACTTTTCCCGCCAACTTACATTAGTGACGTTGTGTTTTTATTTCATTTGTATAACCTTATATTATTATCAGTTATATTATTTAATTATGGTGGCGTATTATACAATATAGTTCGATTAGGGTATATAAGTGAAGTGATATGAAATAAATGCGTGTATCGTGACATTTTAAGTTGACTGAAAAAGTCCATAGAAGTGTTAATAGAACAGCCATCAAAGAAAAGAAAAGAAAAATTAAGTTATTTTATTCTTTATGTTACAAATAAACGTTTTTCTTTTGTTTTAATTTAAAAGAGTATGAAAGGGATAGAAATATGGAATGCAAATATGAAAGAGTTAGAAAGATGCAATTTATTAATTGCGCGAAAGACTTTTCCCGCCAACTTATATTAGTGACGTAATGGTTTTATTTCATTTTCCTAATCTTGTGTTATTGTCAGTTATATTGTTTAATTATGGTGGCTTTTGTACAACATAGTTCGATTATGGCGTATAATTGGATTGATAAATGTGTGTATAGTGATTTTTTTTCTCAAAGTTCATACAGGTTATGTTAGAATGGCCACCATTTTGTCAAGACGTAACATGACAAATTGACTAGTGCATTTCCAGGTGCATGATGTTATTATATTTTACTTGACACTGCTATAATAGTTATAGCTAATAACCATCAATGAAAGGTGAAGAGGATGCAATTTTTGTACGGAAAAGTTTCACAGATAATGTGTAAGCGAGATATTATATGGCGTATGCTAATATAAGCAAAGACAATCTTACCGGTGTCGAAACGCCAAACCTAAACTTATTAGATTATATGTATATTAGATTGTTAATAAAGTATTTTATTATTATTATTCCGGGTTCTTTTAGTATCTCGGTTCCGGGAGTAGAGGACATAACATAAATATGTAACTATTATATACATATATGTATGTACATATCGCCGCAAAAAAGCGTACGTTAAAAGTCAGATTAAATACTGCGTCGAGTCTCACAGCTCTACGACGAATAAAAAAAAAAACGGATGCAGTCACGAGGACTGCCGACGCAAGTGAAAATTTAAAACTGTATTTTGATATTTCGAATCTAATTGTAATATTATAGAAATTATGTAAGTAAATAAAAATTGAAATCTTAATGATATATTAATAGTAAAAAGTAATTTTCATATTTAAATAATATATACCTTAAGCATTAGCATGTTGCTGATTATATATTTTTTCCCTATCCAGAGTCGTGTAACGCGGCTATAGAAGTTTTCACTTCAAAAATCATGTGCAGCGTCGAAACTGACTGTTTTTGAGTGATCAGATACAACTTTTTTTTTGAAAAAAATAATGTTAAAACCTTTTTTGGTTTTGGTAGTAAGTTTTCAATCTGAGGTTTATCACGTTTCCACTTTTTTGCGTCGATAATAAACTATAATAAACGTTACTTTTTGAAGTAACAATGTTATAAATATAAAAAGAAATACAGTCGGCTCAGCGAAGCGAAGATTCCGCTACTTGTTCATTTGGAATATTAAATCTGATGTACTACGAACATAACGTAATTATAATTATAAAAAATTGTCTCTCCGACTTGAAATACATATGTATATCAACATATATATTTCAAGTCGGAGAAGAAATTCTTGACTACATAATATTAGGGAATGGATCGGGATAGCGAGTGCTCCAGAACTGCCGCGCCTCGCGAAGGTGTTCTGAATTGGCTACTAACCTTCGCAAGCCGGAAAGGAACATTTAAAAGTAGAATATGTATTTCACTCGAACTTTAGAATATTCATAAATAACACTTTCAAAATCATTGAAAATAGTGAATAATATTATATAGTTTATACAAATACATATGTCACACACACAAATATACACACATCCACATACACACTGCATCGTTCATTTATTCCTATAATCACATACACACACACATACTGCATCATTCATTTATTCACATAATAACGCAAATATGCTTTGAGTTAATATCCGATTTTTCTTTTCATTAAATATAAATTTTAAATCCTTCATTGGCAGTACGATGTGAAATAATATCATGTAATGTTGTTTATGTAGTTATGTCCCTTCACATACATACATATCGTCACGCCAGTCTCCCGTAGGGGTAGACATAGACCACAGATTTTGCATCTGCTACGATATCGGTGTACTTTCCTTGCTTCCTTCACACTCATGCAAGCCCGTATAAAACATTTTTTACATTTAAATAAATTACCTTGTAATATGTTTAAATATTTAACATTTTTTTACATTTAAATTAATTACAGTGTAATTTATTTAAATGTACTTTTTTACATTTGAATAAATTACAGTGTAATTTATTTAAATGTACCCTCAACCTTCTAGAAATGTGAGCATAAATGGAGATTAAGTTAAGCTAAGCACTTTAGTCCAAGAGAACACAGAGCTCAAGCACGCAGTCGGGAACTAGCATCTGAATCTGTCACTCCATTCGGCTCCATTTAGTTTTAATTTTTGTATAACAAAATTAAATTGTAATTAACCTCTTATAATTTAATTATATATAAATAATTAATACTTTTTTTAAAAAAAAACCAAGTTACGTTCCCGAAATTTGTCTGTGTGCTGTGGATTTTGTAAATAAATAAAAATAATATATTTCTATTAACTATTAACGATGTTTCGTGTGTATTTAGTTAACAATAGGTAATAATGAAATCTATTACTATGAATACACGTAATCTGCGTGGAATATAGCGTAACACGACCCACGATCTGGGGGGGTGCGTGGTGGGGGTCGCGGAGGTCCAGGGGTGTAGGTAAGGGGTGGGGAGGGCGCCACCTGTGTAGCATTACAGCCGCCTGGGTGTGGTTTGCCGTTCAATAACTTAATATTCTGGAAAGGCTTTCATGCTGAAATCTCGCCGGGTTGTAGCGCGACCGACGGGTTTTGATATTTATTTTATTTAATTTATTTATATATAAAAGTTGCATTTCGCACTAGGCAGGCCCGTGCTGAGACATACCAATTCGGTCGATTTCGTATTCGGCTATACATACATAAATAAACGCACACACACAATATATATGGTCCGCGATCTGACCACGTTGAATCTTGCTGAAAACCAGCGCCAGGTGCCAATAGAACGCCTGGCATATGCTGAGCAAGAACTATTTTATGACAATTATTAGATTAAAATTATCTTCGTTTTGTTTCTTTATTTGTATATCATAATATTATTAAGGTTTTAATTTTAGTTAATGTAAAAAAAGGGTGCAATAAATTAAGTTTTTCTATTTGTAGATGGAAATAAATCTTTAGACCTAGAACAAAAGGCTTCTAAAGATACTTTGAATTTCGCTGAGCACGAAAGAAACAGATACTGTGTTACAGTACCGATTTAAACTCACGAGAGAGAGAGACTTTTAGTTTTTCTAAAACATATTATTGTAGGTATGTAAAAAAGACGATGGTCTTTTCCCGCCAACTTACATTTTTGACTTTGTATTTTTATTTCATTTTCATAATCTCATATTATTATCAGTTATATTGTTTAATTGTTGTGGCGTATTATACAATATAGTTTTATTAAGGCGTATAAGTATAGCCAACATTTTATCAAGACGTAAAGTGACAAGCTGACTAGATATTTCAAGAGATTGGATATTATTTCATTTTACTTGACACTAGCATTAGTTTTAAGTAATTGCCATCAAAGAAAGGAAAAGAAATATGAAAAGAAAATTAGCCCTCTAAACTTTATTTTTTTTTAATGTAAGCAATGGACACTCATGTTCTACGCACAAACAAATTATATATCGAAATATAGAAATTTTATTAAATTTATGTTATAAAAGGAAAAATTACTTACTTTTATTTAATTAATACAATTATTTACTTTAATTTTTAACATTATTTACATTTAGACATATTTTTTTAATTATAAAAATGTATCATATTATTGAGGACTCGACTTTGTGCCATTAAATAACCTTGTTTTTGTTGATTGTCAATACCTAAAACCTTACTCACTAATTATTTATGTTATATAAAGTCATAAATTTATGCAATTTAGACGCATTTTTCCATAGGAGACTGTGGCCATTCGCCGAGAGGATAGTATTTATTTGTTAACCGCGTTTATTTCACCGACCGGTAGCGCGCAAGCAAATGAGAGCGTGTTGTAATCCACCCGGATGAATATATGGAGGCTATTAATTGCATGTTCGCGATCTATCGGAGCGGGCGGGCGGGGCGGAGGGGGGGGGCAATGGATCATGGCGGTGGGGCGCTCCGCCCGTTAAACGCGCCGGCTGAAAGCGATCGGCCCCCGGCGGCGGCGGGGTAGGTGGGGAGAGCCGTGGGGCGGTTGGAGAGTCCGCCGGGGCTCGGCGCGGCCAATGGGGAGCCGGGAGCGTTACGCCCCGCGCGCGGGCTCGCGCCCGCCGGCGCGTCATTCGGGCGCGCACACTCGCTCCGATGCGCGGCTCGTGGGACGAGTGTACCACGGCGGCGCTGCACGCGCGGATACTGGAGGCGCAGCGCGGCGCCGCGGCGACCGAGCCGCCGGCCTGCGAGCCTCCGCCACCGCTCGAGCTGGCGGCGCCAACGCCGCTATTGCCCCTGCCCACCTTATCCTTCAGCGCGGCCCAAGTAGCTACCGTCTGCGAAACGCTAGAAGAGAGCGGCGACGTCGAACGCCTGGCGCGCTTCCTCTGGTCCCTGCCGGTCGCGCATCCGAACGTCGCCGAGCTGGAGCGCTGCGAGGCCGTTCTGCGCGCGAGGGCGGTAGTCGCCTTCCACGCCGGCCGCCACCGCGAGCTGTACTCGATCCTCGAGCGACATCGCTTCCAGCGCTCGAGCCACGCGAAACTGCAAGCGCTGTGGCTGGAGGCGCACTATCAGGAAGCCGAGCGGCTGCGCGGACGGCCCCTGGGGCCGGTGGACAAGTACAGAGTGCGCAAGAAGTTCCCGCTGCCGCGCACCATATGGGACGGCGAGCAGAAGACGCACTGCTTCAAGGAGCGCACGAGATCCCTGCTCAGGGAGTGGTATCTACAGGACCCGTACCCGAACCCGACGAAGAAGCGGGAGCTGGCGGCGGCTACGGGGCTAACGCCGACTCAGGTCGGCAACTGGTTCAAGAACCGACGGCAGCGGGACCGGGCGGCGGCCGCGAAGAACCGATCGGCGCTCCTCGGCCGGGGGTTCGCTTCGTCCTCCACCTACGACGAGGACTCGGCCGACTCGGAGATCAACGTCGACGAGGAGTAGCCTTGCAGCAGACTGATAGTGTAAATACGGTGTTAAGTGCGATGAGATGCTGGACTGTCTAGCCGGTGATGTACGTTGCAATATAGACTGTAAAAAAAAATTATAGGCGCGCTCTCCGTGCGTTTGTGATGATGGGAGGGTTTAAATCAGTTTAATACAATCCTTTAGGGCGATGTCAGTGATAGAGAGTGCGTGGATTGACAGCCCTGCGTATAAGGTATGTACACACTGACAGCTATGTAGCGAAAATATTCCCGTCGCCTTTTTTTTATGTTAGCCAATAAGTGTTATCTCTTCACCGTATACGGATGCCGTGGCAAGGCATGACAGGGTTAATTTTAATTATTATAGATATAACCGATCGTGAATTCATAGTTTATTATTATTTATAAATCTGAATTATTATTTTAATAAGGTAAGAATTTCCGCGTGAAGCATTTACTTGCCCGAATTAACGATTTTACCAGTAAATAAAGAATTTATTTATCATATCACCCTTTAGTTGTGTAATATAATAATTAAGTCTTGTAGATAATTATGTTTATGATATATATGTATAGATTCTATTTAACGGTATTAATGAAGGTTTGTACCTGAGAACGTGTTACATATGCCAGTTTATTTTGAAGTTGTTTAT
Organism: Baronia brevicornis; assembly: GCA_031353405.1. NCBI lineage: Eukaryota > Metazoa > Arthropoda > Insecta > Lepidoptera > Papilionidae > Baronia > Baronia brevicornis. The sequence continues at coordinate 377,077 of JASFAT010002648.1, read as the reverse complement.
AAGCAACTCGATATTTTTTTTTAAATTAATTTATTGTACGGCTGGACCTTTCGAACAGTAGAATCGATGCAATGCGTCTTATTTCTCGTTGAGAGGCGTTACATAGGCCATCATAGGCCTATTTACAAACAGCGGAAATAAATAAATCAGGCATTTAACTGGATTAAACTTAATATTATTATACTTTAATATTAAATTTAATCAAAAAATAATTGGTATACATATATTAAAATATAACTTTATTATTGAAAAAATTTGCGTTTCGGTTCTTAAAGTTACATAAACCTCTTTTAGGTTAGACTATAAAAAATTATAATTTAAAACGTATCGCAAAATATAGTTTAATATTATAATAATACATGTCAAGTGACTTGTGTTGTCATAGACAATGAGGTTACATTTTTATAAAAAAAAAGAAACAAATAAAAAAACAAAAATGATAATTTTAATTGTAGATACCAATCCATTGTAAAATTATAATCTGTACGCTAAATGTTTATTTATTAAGTAAATTTTGTCCGCTCTTGAATCATTTACCTTGCATGCAAATTATTCTTTTACATTAAAAAACATTTTGTTTCTTCATAGATCAATATCAATAATACAGAATAAAATTTTCTTCAAATATAAGTCAAATCTTACGTCTTTATGATCTCGTTATCAAAATTTGCTTAAGATTTTAAGAGTTTCAAAAGTCACAAAACATTTATTTCATAATGCATCATTTCTAATCCTTACCACGCCAATATAAATATAAATATCCATTAAGAGCGCGGGTTTGCGAATATGAAATAAAAACACAATATCATTGGTGAAGATTCGCACCAAAAGTCCAATTAATATATGTCAATAGAAATATATATAGATAAAAAAAAATCTATTATATTTAACGTACTGAAACCTTATGGCAAGCACATAAGTATCAACATAATTTATTTCGCTACCAAATGCGTTACTATCTTTTAGTTTACATTAATTTATTGTAATTATTTTTCCTTTACATGTTTATGTAAATTTTATTGTCGATAACTTTTTATTTTAACATTTTAAAAAAGTCTGGGATAAAAAAATGTTTTGGTCTTTTTTGTGTGGAATTTAAAATGAAATTTAAAGGGTATTATAAACTTGGATCCTCATTTAAATCAAATACAATGATTTATAGCAAAATAATATAATAATACTTTTGTATTTCGCTAATAAAGCGATGCTAATAAATAATATTAAATCGCTAGTTTAAACGAACAAATATGGCTCATATTTGAAAAAAGTCAATAAACTTATATTTATATTTAATGTTGGGAAATTTTGCTGTAACATTCAGGAATTTATATTATAACACTAAATATAAAATATCAGTTTATTCTATTGCATCGTTTCTATTGGTTTATCGTGTCCAATGCTAAAATTGTCTGTGGCAATTCTTTTTTTTTTAAATTGAATACGTAAAAAAGATTTTAGTTAGCTATTGAGGTCTTATATATTGTCAGCATAATCCTGCTTTTTCTGCTTACGTATCTATTTGTAATTATTATAATTTTACAGTGGAAAATATCTAATTTTACTGCGCTTAATTTTTAGCAGCGGTTATTCCGCTGACAATACATAGAACTCAAATGATTTTGTATCTGTGCATTACCTAGGATGATCTACATGTAGATGTTAGGTATAGAACTCGAGAGAGAATTGTAAAAATGTATAAAAAAATGCTAATTGTAAATATATCGACTTACATTACAGTCATTAAAGTGAAATTGTTAATAAAATTATATTCGTAAACAATTCATCTTGTATTATTTCTTTAACGTTATACACACTAGCCAAGTTACAAATAAAGTAACTGGCTGTAAAAATATCAGAATTAATTGTAGAAAGAGACAATGGATCGAAATGTATTGTCTCTGTCACACTTGTGTGTTTTTTAAAAACTGACTTATCGATAATGTTCAAGTTTATCTATCAGAATATTAGGACAAGAGAAACTAGAGGACTAGAGAATTTATAGGTTATACAGAATTTTCCACATGATTTTGTCTTGATATCAAAATAACTATCTTACACAAACTTACGTATAACACGCTTGTATACACGCCGTCAAAATTCCAAATATCGTTTTTAAAAATGTTTTTTCTCCTGATTATATACACGGGAATGCCTAAATCGATTTATGGAAGACGTTTTTTTATGTAAAGTATCTAAATTTTGCACTTTAATATAGATAAAATATTTATCTGAATCAATTTAATTTTCACCGCGTCCGCTGTTGGGATCGCAGACTTTTTTCAAGGTTTACACCAGATATCTTCATTTAGCAGGTTGTTCCTGCACATCTTCTGAATCCAATAGGAGTCTAACTAGATCTACCAGCATTTTTCCTGCTTCTGTTATGTGTACTTTGTTCAACGTAGCATCATGAAGTCGTTCAATGCAGCATCCTTCAAAGTTATCATCTAGTCGGCCAATTTTAGGTTGATTTTCAGTCTTTCCGATGAAGTTCTAAGCCTTAGGGATAGCAATACGACCTGAACAGTGACTGTTGGAAATTCACTTTCCCAAAAACTGAGAGGAGTTGGTGTAACCTCCACGCGAAATGTTCGAATCTGTACACGCTAACCTTTTTAATTAAGACAAACAAAAAGTCATTAAACTTCGGAAGAATAAGACGAATGTAGAGTATCGCTACCTGCTCTCTCTCTCTCTCTCTCTCTCTCTCTCTGGTCGAACCTTCATATCTGAAGATCGCGATAACCAGACTTCACCCAGTGGTTCTTTAGGCTCTTCCATTTCACGGCCAACTCGCTGTTTTCTTCGTGACTTTCATGGTGTTTTTCTTGAGAATTTAGTGCAGTGGTTTCTCGTTTCCTTCTGCACCAGACTTTTTTTTGAGCTATTTAGACCCCAAGACTCGCTGAAGCCCCTTCTAACTGGTTTCCCAGTCGGAAGGGGCTTCAGCGCCTTCAGCTCCACCTAGTGTGGCATACCAGCTGTACTGCTACGGTGACACATGGGATCTTTAGGGGGTTTTTATCTTCGTTTAAAATTAAACTCTTCCAAATTAAATTGATTTATTAATGTATCATTGTACATATCAATGTATATACTTAAATAATAAATGATATAATAATATTACATTTTATATTAATGAATTTCACTTTTTTCTTTAGATTTTATATTCAATCACAGTTTCTTATGTCGGACAGGAGACATGTCTGTCGAAAGACGTCAGACGAACTAATCTTATTGTTTTTCTAAGACAATTTATTTCTTTTTTATTTTAAATTTTAAAATTACGAATGTGAAAAGAAGTAATATAATATAAAAGGTTTTATTATATTCGAATAAAAAGTTTTAATACATTAGTTTATAAATGTATCACTACATTACCTATTACTACTGTTAGGATAATTATAGTTTGTTTAATATCATATTGATACTGAGTTTGAAAATTATTTTACATTCAACTCTATAGATATATATAGATATATTACATTACATATTATACAGACTCCATGTTTTCAATTTTAATAAATGATATTAGAGACTTATTTATAATAATTAATGCATGAGAACAGGAAACACAGAATCGTGTATTTGTTTATGTCATTGTAACATGCACTTTTAAAATTCTACCTTAATCGAATGTTTGACTTTTTTTATAAATAATAATTATTCTTTATTTGCATAATGTGAGGCGTAACAAGATGAAACAAGACGTTTAAAAGCTCCATCACATTGCCACTTATGGCGTACGAATTTCATTAATTATTTATTTATTTGTAATGTCAACTCTACATTAAGTATATACACGTATAAACACATAAAGATCTAAATACATATATCATATAGTCACGTGTAGTTAGAAAGCATTAAATTATTAATAAACTGTTTCATTGTAATTAAAATTATATATTAATTCATAAACAAATAATTACATACATTCGATCCAACTTTTAAAGCAAAAAAGTCCTTAATATTATAAATATTTCCATCTATTAGCCATTCATATAGTCTTTTGTTAATAATCTTGTGTTCAATTGCTTTAATTCATGAAGTATATTGTTGTAGATGCGTATACATATGAACAGGCAGCTTTTTGATATATTTACTCACTCTGGGGTGATCATCCGGCACTAATTTTGGGGATTAAGTTATTATTGTAAGATATATTAGGTATTATGTGGTCACTGCTAATCTATCTGTTTTACAAGCTCAAAGTCGTTCATACGGCTATGGAGCGCGCTATGCTCTTAGTGTCTCTGGTGGGTATGATTCGGAAAGAACAAATCCGTCGGAAAACCAGTTACATACGAAGATTTTCAATTTAGCAAACTGAAGTATTCGAACCAATCGGCCGTAAAATTTATAAACCTAGTAGGGGACTACACTAAGAAAAAAAAACGGGATTTTGCGTTATAAAACATTAGAAAAGATTTTTGAAGGATTGAAAAACCCGAATCGAAAAATGTAAAAACTCGATTCGTTTTTCAACTCTCCCAAAAAAATGTCTCATGTCCCTTACTAGGTTTTATAATTGCGCAATGGACATTTATTTGAGTACCGCTAACCGTTAGAGTAGATGAGTATTTAAGAAGGACTGCGTCTCGGTAAACATAGTGTGAGACGCCCCTCTGCTGGATGGAGTGACGATTAAAAAACATCAACACATTTTCTTTCATGGCAATTAGTTATAACTATTATGCCAGTGTCAAGTGAAATACAATAATATCCAATCTCTTGAAATGTAACAAGTCAGCTTATCACGTTACGTCTTGATAAAATGGTGGCAATTTTACCAAAAACCTTCTATGGACTTTTTCAGTCAACTTAAAAAGTTACGATACACGCATTTATTTCATATCACTTCACCTATACACCTTAATCAAACCATATTACATAATACGCCCCCACAATTAAACAATATAACTGATAATAATATAAGATTATGAAAATGAAATAAAAACACAACATCACTGATGTAAGTTGGCGGGAAAAGTGAAAAAAAGCTTCTTGTTCTTTATTCTTTGATGGCAATTAGTTATAACTATTATGCCATTGTGTCAAGTGAAATGTAAATTCAGCTTTCCACATTACGACTTGATAAAACCGTGACCGTTTTACCAAAACTTGCATGGACTTTTGAAGTCAATTTAAAAACACGATAGACACGTTTATTTCATTTCACTTCACTTCTACGCCTTAATCAAATTACATCGAGTAATACGCAACCATATTTAAACATTATAACTGACAATAATATGTGATTATAAAAATTAAATACAAATACATCGTCACTGATGTAACTTGGTGGGTAATGTCCAATTATAAAAATTTATGTTTTAATAATTGTTTAGGTAGACTATAGTCATATTTTGTGCATAGTATTTAAGGAAAAAATTAAAAACAAAACACATTTTTGTGTTATCTGTTGAATTGTTGTCCATTTTTGGTTGGGAACAGATAAGCGTAAGCTTAAGATAACACGAATTGTTCCATTGGCAAGATTTTTTTTTTAATTTTGTCAAGGACAATGCAGACATGATCATTGGAGCCAAATGACAAATTATAAACCAAATTTTCATGGAAGTCTCCAGTTCAATACACATTATGACAACTTATTAATATCGTGAGATAGATTAGCGCACAAAAAATATTACCAATAGTCAGATTTCAGTGTCTTACATAAATGTATTATCATGACATCAATATAGCTGTAACATTCCAATGCCTGCCACTTGTCTTCTTCTTCTAAGATTGCCTCTCCGACTAGCGAAGGTTGGCAGCCAATCCAGCACAACTTTCATCCTCCTTTGCGAGATGCAGCAGTTCTGGAGCACTCGCTATCCCGGTCCACTCCCTGATATTACGTAGCCAAGACATTTTTTTGAACAACTCGTCTTTTGCTCGCGATTTTTCCCATCATGATCAGATGCAGCAACTTTTACCTGTCATGTCTCATGATATGACCCAGGTAAGCAACTTTTCTACCTTTGACGGTCTGCCACGTGTAAAAATTTGTTAAAATGTACAGTTTTATTTAAATACATTAAAACTGTAATAAATTTAGTTTACTTGCTAATTTTTTATAGGATAGGGAGGAAACAAGCAAGTGTAGCACGTGATCGAAAGCTATCAATGCCATCCTTAGACGACATCCTATGTCGTTGCAGACATAGGCATTACAAATGCGTTGTCAGCCACTAAGACATGAGTAGGCTTGTTTTTTTGAAGGTTTCAATATACGACCGATTGGCTCAGTGGCGGGGCCCTCCGCCCGCGGAGTCAATGGTCGCGGGTTCGATTCCCGCATCGGAATAAATATTTATATGGATTTTTAAATGTTTATTCCGAGTCTGGTAACCTCCCCAATCCGCATTTCCTTTCCTGCCCCTTCCTTTCTTCTCTGTCCTTCCCTTCCTCTCCGCCAATCCACGGTCTGCCGTGCCAATGGATGCGTGGCTAGGGGCGAGCCTAGTCGCAAGCGTGCCGATCGTCCCGGGATCGGGCTCCCCCGGGTACTATGGTGCTTTACCTCAGCATGCAGAGCTCTGCTGACGCTGACCTCCATCCTCCCTTGCGGCTCGTGGGATTCACTAAGATGAATTTAATATACCTAATTTGTCGAAAATGACGGCGACGTGGTTCGCTACCCGTCACGTCCTGATTCTCACGAGGGCGAAAAGCGACCAATGACGAGCCGTTTCGCTGCGATGAATGGCAGCGGATGGAGCTCTGTGGTCTCTGCCAACCCCTGCGGGGGATACGCGTGAATATATATAAAAACAAATTACCGCGGAAGGCAAGCTAGCCGATTCCAATAAAATTCGAATCAAAACAAGATATAGTAATCCGTCAAAGTCCGACTATTTTTTAAGTCCTGTTCATAGTACCTAATTAGGTAGTGTAGCATTACTTACTGGCACTTATATAATGTTATTTTATTATGTATATATATATTTATGTGTGTATGTATATATTATGTGTATGTATGTGTTATGTATGTATGTACTTTTACTTTTCTTTCTTTTCTTTGATGGCAATTAGTTACAACTATTATGCCAGTGTCAAGTAAAATACAATAATATCCAATCTCTTTAAATGTTCCAAGTCAGCTTATCACGTTACGTCTTGATAAAATAGTGACCATTTTACCAAAATCTTCTATAGACTTTTTCAGTCAACTTAAAAAGTCACGATGCACGCATTTATTTCATATCACTTCACTTATACACCTTAATCGAACTATATTGTATAATACGTCACCACAATTAAACAATATAACTGATAATAATATAAGATTATGAAAATGAAATATAAACACAACGTCACTGATATAAGTTGGCGGGAAAAGTCATGTATGTAATTATTTATGTGTATGTATATATATGTATTCCAAATTTGAATAATGACTGAAACGGAACGTCCTCAGCACTATATATACTGCAGTATATATAATTAATAATAAATAATAAATAGAACTACAAAGAAAATGAATAAAATTCAACAACTTTTACGAAGAAAAGATGTGCGGGTATTATTTTTAAAAATTGTTTTCGATTCAATTTTGACCACCACGTCCGTCGTACTCCGTCGAATTAGTGACGTGAATCTCGAGGATTTTCTTTTAGTGCTGACATGGTCGTCGTGTTTCATAGATTTTAAATTTGCGGTACATATATAGAAAAATGTCTATATGGGTGAGATTCAGCGATCTTGGTGACAAGAGGATATCGTCGAAACGTCTTATTAATTTGCTAAGGATGAAATCGCGAAAGAGCTCCGTGGCCTGTCTAGCAGCGTGAGGGATGGTGGCATCTTGTTGAAATCATATGAAGTGAAGTGAAGGCAGGAAATTATGTCAATATGGGCATATAAAAATTAGTAGCGTTTATAGATTATTCGACGTATATCAAATGACTTTAATCGATTGTAAATAATTTTCGGTGTAGCTCGTTTGCAAATATCTTAGTTCTTAAGGAGTGAGTCGAGAGCCAGTAATGGTCAAGTCAAGTTCCCGTCGCGGAATTTTCTAAAGTGGCCCTCCGTTGACTCATTAGGAGTTCAACTTGCTTTGAAGAATACCTACCTCACGATTGAATAATGAGTTCTTGTTAATTATACTTTTATGGCGACGAGCGTCCTTAATTAAGTCTTAGCGTAATATATACCTTTAGGACCTTCAAGCGATTTTGTTAACATTGTAAATATACTGCCTTTTGTATATGGACAGTCAAAAGTTATACTTAGCTAAGATCCGCGACAAGCATAACAATAACAGAAAATTAATAATGTGTGTTTTTGTGTTCGAATAAGTGGATTTATTTGGAACTTAAACCAAAAATTTACCGAAAATCGGCCATCAATTCTCCACCCACCAACCACTATACACAGCACCAAACACACATTGATGGCAGATTTTCGGTAAGTTTTTGATTTAAGTTTCAAATAAATCCTAAGTGTATTTATTTGGATCCAACAGGAAAGACACGCATTATAAATTTTCTGTTATTGTTTTGCTTGTCGCGGATCTTAGCTAAGTAAAACTTTTGACTGTCCATATACTGATGGATTTCCGCAAAGTAACGCCTGACTCCATTAATAATCAAATATTTTCTTTTTGTTGAGTTATGCTGTAGTAAATTAAAGAAAAAATAAATAAATGAAATGAACGTGTGAAGGATTTCTAAGAACTATGATGGAATCTTAGTTTTTTTTTTTAATATTATGAAATTCACAGACCACATAGGCAATAATTAGCTATGCTAATCCAAGCCGTCGTATGGTTTATTTATATATGTATTTATGTATTTATGTGGGTCTCCAGTTTTTTGTGCGAATGTTACCTATGTAATTAAGGTCTGCTGGTAAATTGATGTAATTAAACCAACTTTTTTTAATTACCAGGTCATCTAGACACCGACCGTAAGTAAAATAGAGTGGATGAATACCGAACTAATTGACTCAGCGGGGAATCTAAGTCCAGAGTCAATGGCCTGGGATTTTATGATATTAGGTGTCGTTGGATTCGTCTTGACTTTGGGAATGACATAGGTCATATACAGACGTAAAATTCCGAAAACGCTGTAAATGACACAAATTTTAATAATTTTTGATTGTTTTTTGCATTAGAAATTAAATACTGCGTAGAGTAGTCTGAGTCTCATAGCTGTACGACAAATAAATAATATTGTATTATACTTTGAGTCGATTGTGTATTTTGAATGATCAAATAAAATTTTTTAGAGTTTTTTGGCTCTGGTTCTCAATTTGCGGTTTACTACTTTTTCGCTTTTTTGTGTCGATTATTATTTAAATACGGCGCCAGAAATTTAAGAAAAACAGATTGGGGGATAGTAGAATATATGATACTTTAACAATATGAATGTAAAATGAAAGCCTTCATTAATTTTAATATCAAAATAAAAAACTAGGAGGTTGCCTGTCAATTGTTCTCTTTTTGGTTAATTTAATTTTTGAGTTGTATGTTTTTCATGTGACACGCAGCATTTCTAATGAAGAATTTCCAACATGGCGGCGAAAACGAAGCTCAAGATAATTAGCATTTAAGCCACAATGGTGGATAAACAAATTCCAGCAATGGCATTCAACGATTATTGTCCTGCAGATAAACAAGAGAAACATTTTAATTAGTACACCTTCAAGAATTCTATAATAGCTTCATTTAAACTTGTAAGTCATAGGTTATAGTAATTTATTTTCTTTTTTTTTTGATGGCATATAGTTAAAACTATTATGCCATGCCAGTATCAAGTAAAATACGATAACATCAAATCTCTTGAATGAATGTCAACGTTTAAAGTCAACTTATCATGTTAAGTCTTGATAAAATGGTGGCTATTCTACCAAAACCTTCTATGTACTTTTTCAGTCAAACTGAAATAGTCACGATTCACGCATTTATTTCATATCTCTTCACTTACACGCACTAATCGAACTATATTGTATTATACGCCACCACAATTAAACAATATAACCGATAATAATATAAGATTATGAAAATAAAATAAAAAAACACAACGCCACTGATGTAAGTTAGCGGGAAAAGTTCCCCCTTGTTGGCCCCTTTTTTTGCTATGCACTACTTATGATGAGTGCAGAGATCCAGAGGTGCGACAACGTTTCCCTTCAATTCCTTCCAATACCTTTTTCTCTCCAACTAACTCTTTCTTCTTACCCATATTCTTAATCTAAGGTAGGCATCGCATCTTCAGTGCTCTAAGTTTCGCAAATGTCCATGGGCAAATATTATCAGGTGACTCGCTTTGTCAAGTTCTTACCGCTTAAAACAAATATTATTAAGAAACAAACATTAGAATTCAGCATTACCTTCTGATGATACCGTTTTATTTTATATATTATATAAAATATGCTTTTGTCTTAATAAACCTAATTTTGAATTATATATTGTTATTAATATTGTTGTATTTTACTTGACACTGGCATAATAGTTATAACTCATTGTCATCAAAGAAAAGAAAAAAAAATGGCAATAGACTTAACTTTGAACTTATAGTCAATAAATTAATTTTTTGGGAGGTTTTATTGTGCCTCTTAAAAAAATGAAATTGTCATTCGTTATATGCATATGTAATTCGTTATACGTATTTTTAGTTATATCATCTTACTTTATTCACATAATCGAACGATGTTTTCTTAACGCAATCGACTAATTAATCGATACCCTTACCGTATCAATACACAAATTGTTTATATTTCTCAAGCTTTTGTTAGATAGATTATATGAACAGATACAAACATACAATTTACACGTCAACAATAAGAAACAAACAATAATTAATCTTATTACGTTTAAATAAAGCATATAATATTCTTTACAAACAGAAACGTCAAAAATTTCATCGGTAAGCGGTCAAGCTGTCATACTTCGATCGATTTTGTTTTTTTTTTCTATTCTTCAAGCTTAGTCAACAAAAAGTAAAGCCTGGCGTCGATCTCGACATGTTAATTGCAACTCAAATAAATTAACGGATATATCGTTGGCTAATGAGCCTCTAACGGACAGACTGACGTCTTTAGTTTAGCGTAGGTGAATGTAGATAACTGATTACGATAAACATTGTACAAGAAAAACCTTTTTGGAACGCGTCATTACTGAAATTGTGTTGGCAGCCAGTTTTACTTGACTTAATAATAGATGTTGTAAATTATATTTAATAAACAAATTACGTGCCTAAAACTATTTTATTAAACGGGATTAATTATTCATTTATTTAAATAACTTACTGTAGGTTTCAAAATTTGCCTTTTATTATTCAATTTTTATATTCCTATGAAAGTCTAGTAAGATGAAGCACCAAAAACCATGACATATAGGTGTATAATTTATTTCATTGAAGTTAAATGCAAATATAAGTGAATATATGTGAATATAGTATTGACAATTATAATATAGGAGAGAAATCTCACTGATTGGCTTGATTCTCTAGTTCTGCGGAGAAATATCTCACCTCTCAGCATTTTTTACCGCTTTTACCATGGCGAGTGCTCCGGGGAATTGTTTGGAATAATTCCTGCCGCTGAAAGAAAAGTTTCATCTTCCCCATCTGGATAAGTGGCGATCCAGTACGGTGCGCTTCTCTCGAAAATTCTTTCCACGCACCACCACTCTATGGAAACAGCTAGTAGGCGGTTTATCCGAAAACATACAAGCCTACATATACCTATAGGACCGACAAATTTATAAAAATCAAAAGTAAGATTACCGTTATACGATTTGTTATATCTAATAATTTAATAAATTATATAAAAACTAATCGATTATTTTCAATTAAAAAACATAATGTTTCTTATTGGACGGAAATTGCTTTTATTGGACGGAAATAATTTGGTTATAATTATTTCTTATATTATTATAGCTTTATCTCTTACACGTTTTTTAGGTAATGCTACATTTCCTTTTTGTCTCCTCGCGTGGTCCCTTTTTGGGTAAAAGTCTCCTTCATCTTTCATCTTTGACCAATTTTCTTTCTGTCTAGGTGTTGGTGGATTGCATACGCAGTAGTAGTTTTCTGATTTCTGCGAGCACCATAATGTCCCAATTTTTTTTTTAATGGCATTGTTCAACTCTAATATAATCAATATTGTTATAGATTATTTTGTTTTTTGATGGAGAGTGGTGGTTTATTTTCTTTGTCACTTTTGTATCTTGTTTTTGTTTTGTATCTTGTTGTATCTGTATTTATTTTCTTATTTTGTTTTCCATTTATTAACTTTTGATTGCTATTCTCGATCTGAATTTCCTTTTTTGGTAAATTTATATAAGATGAGGAGAAAGATCTATTTCTCATTAGGTCATAAATTTTTTGTAATATATGTGAAATCTTTTTACAGCGCCATTTGAAAAAAAAAATAAGTCAATGAATTTAAATTCATATAAAGAATGACAGTTGATAAAAACTTAAGTAGGCTTGTTACGGTAATATAAAATAACATTTACAATTAATTTATTTTTCAACGGTGTAAAATAAAAATAAACATTTCGTTATCTAAACAATTGTAATTAAAATGCAGTCGAATTTGATTTGATATTCTTTATTTGTAGGCCTATTGAGTATCCACTCGTGGTGAGTTCCCGCCGTCGCTTGGGTAGCTGTCATGCGCTTTGACAGCTTGTGTCTGTTCGACTTTTTTTTTTTATTTGTTTTAAATATAATTCCATTCTAACATGGCCATTTTTGTTTTTGTTGGTTGACAAAACGGGGAGATGTGGCCGATTAGTAGAGTAAGATGTTTTTGTTTTGAATTGATGTCATTTAAGGTTTAAAAGGTACACACATTTACTAGGTGTTTTTGTCTTTAAATATTCCACTGCTTTGTTTATGGGATAGCAGGGTAAACGAGCTAGCGTGTCGCCTGATGTAAAGCAATCAACGCCTCCCCTAGATATTCGCGACACCATAGTTATACCTATGGTTACGTTTAAGGTGTGTAGGCTTGTTTTTTGAAGGTAACATTGTCGTATTGGTTCTGAAATACTGCTGAATGTAGCTGGTTCCACAGGGTAGTTGGGCGTGGAAAGAGTTTTCGGAAGAATTGCACCTTACTGGACGCCATTCATCCAAACGGTGGCAACGAAACTGTTCTTTAATACCTGTAGACCATACAGATATTTATCCTTCTCTCTTTCTGGCCGATCCTTCGTGTCTGAAGATCGCGATCACCGGACTTCGCCCAGCGGTTCCTAAGGCTCTACCATTTATTAGGGTCGGCAGCTAGTCGGACCACTTCCACGAAACTGGAAGTCTTATTCTGCTTCAGTTGGTCGTACCATCTCATCGGGGATCTACCCCTGGATCTTTTCCTCTCAACATTTGCCCGACGATCGATTTCTCCAAGTTTTCATCTTGGCGGCGGATAATGTCTCCAAAATAACTGAGGATACGGTGTCGGCATATCGTAAACAGACGGTCTCTTATTTCAAGTTCTTTAAGGATGGACACATTAGTGCGGAATGCTGTCCATGGTATTCGCATGAGCATACGTCTCCAACAACACATATCGAATGCGTCTATTTCCTCCTTCTTTCCTCCTCTCTAATCTTCCACGTTCCTGCCTCGTACGTATATATAGGAAACACTAAAGCATGGTCTTCATTTTTTCTGTTATCTTGCCTGTTGTCTTTCCAGATTGGCTGCAACCGGGCCACAGCATTTTTCACTATTTTCATATTCACCGTCATTTATCCTTGAGTGCCCTCAAAAAAAGGCATTTATTTCGCTTCTGGGTGTTTGTTCTAGCCGTACTGAGTTTCTAATGGTATCCACGATAAGAAAGAATGGAAAAGATTATATTAATAGATAAAGAATAGATTAAATACAGAACATTTTTGTCATTCTTTAGAAATTAACGTGGTTTTTTTTAGAAAAAAAAAATCCGCATTTCCCTTCCCCCTTGTACCCCTTCTTCAATTGCTCTCTAATTACTGGAGTATCGTGGTCACTACAACCCCTCAAACGGACAATTTGTCTCCATCGGGTCCGGTCCAAAGTAGCTGAAGCTGCTGAAATTTGCAAGATGATGCGGCTTTCTTCTCTTACCCATACCTGCACACCTGGTATTAAATTAAGGCCACATTATCTTCCATAGATTCTATATTTTAAACACCTTATTGGTTATGAAGAAAGTGTGCCTACTCTAATAGTTTATTTTTTTTCACACCCCATATATGTTCCTATAAATAATGGTAAACCACCATATAAACTCTCAGAACTCAGTCAGAACTGACCATGATCGATGGTAAAGTTCTCGAAGTTGTCCAGGAATATGTCTACCTTGGCCAAATAGTGCGATTGGACGGAGACAACTTCGAGAAAGAAGCCGAGAGAAGGATACAGTTGGGCTGGGCAGCGTTCACGAAATTTCGTCAAGTCTTCTCGTCGCCCATACCACAAAGTCTGAAGACAAAAGTCTTCAACCAGTGCGTCCTGCCCGTACTCTCTTACGGTGCCGAAACGTGGACACTGACAGTCCGTCTCCTTGACAAGTTCAAAGTCGCTCAGAGGGCTATGGAGAGAGCTATGCGCGGACGAACTAGAGAACGAAGCGCGGTAGGTAAGGTACCACTCAGACGCCGGTTTTCTGCGGGAGTGTGATACTTCCACGTAGCAAGCCGGCCCTTTCATGCTACAGAGAAATATTATTCTTAACAAAGTATTCATCTGTAGCGTGGCTCTACAACTATTAATATTTTTATATTATATATAACCCACCACGCTTGTCCAATGCGGATTGGTGGGGTTACCAGATTTAATAGTCTCTTTACTGTTCATCAATTCTCATATAAGGTATTAATTGATAATAATAAAATATAATTATTTGTCTTCCCCCAACACAAAGGGACGTTTCTATTATAATAATTTGTTCGTGGGGGAGTGTGATGTATAATTTCAAACGCACTGACCATCCATCATTCTCGATTCGGCAGCTTGATCACGCAAAACTGTTGGAGAACTGTTTTGTTGGACATACAAAGAAAGAAGAAAAAACGAGATTACTTTTCAATTGCGTGAAAAACATATAATTATAGATAATAAAATGATTTCACGTATTTAGGGTCGTAACGAATCAGCTTACAAAATAATTAAGGTTGAAACAATTTAGCATATAAAATAAATGAGGCCGAAACTATTTGGCAAAAAAAAACTATAATCATTCTAAATTCAAAGCTTAATTTTTAATTAAGCGAAATGTCTAACCGTCTTTCCAATGTTAAGACTACGGAACAATCGTCCCAAATTGGGAGAGGCCTACGAGTACGTACATCTAGTATTAGACTGTCATAAGCTGTTTACGATGATTTAATTTCACTTCGCTTCACTTTGTTTCGTTTTCTTTCATTGTAATTCATTTTACTATAATAATAAAATAAAATAAAAAAATACTATGAGGGTTGAGTAAATACAATGAATTGTTTTTTATTATTAAATTTATTATTGTTTTGTTATTTTGAGTGAATGTTTCCTTATTTTAAGATTTAAATCGAATTTTATATAAATATTTTCTTGTATTAATAAAAAAGCAATATATAAATATAATTGTCATCTCATTTTAAAGCTAAAACCTCGCCAGTTCACCTTCGCCGGAATGCTCACATACTCTCTCTTCTTTACTCTATTTTATTTAATCCATCTTTCCTCTCTTATCTTAAGACTCGCTTTGTATTTCTCAATGACTCACATTCGAGGTGTTTCAGAACGTCTGAAAATGTAATACTAAAAATGCCTGCTCATTATACCAAATTCTCTGACCAATCTTTCACAGTACAGGCTGTTCGGTTATGGAATTTGTTGCCGCTGGAGGTGAGACAAGCGAAATCTCTCCTAATTTTCAAAAAGCTGCTCAAAAATCACTATCTATCTTTATAAATATCTTTGTATTTATTATTTTATAATTTACGGTTAATTCATATTTATATTTTTGCTTATGGCTATTTTTAATAAATTATTTCTATAATTTTGACAATAATGTATCATCACCAACCTACATCAAATTATCCTTTTAACATTGTGTCCATCCTACGGTTGTCTGGAAGAAATCGCTATTAGCGATAAGACCGCCATTTGTATAAAAATATTACAATCAATAATTGTATAACTTTGTTTTTCTTCAATAAAGAATATATCCATCTGTCTTTAATTTACTATAGTCAAAAAATAAATGTGAACAACAGAATTTTTTGTAAAATATTTTGACCACAAGCGTAGATAGAAATGAATTTAGAATAAATAGAAATCAAATTTCTCCAAATAAAAACCTAGTTCACAGTTAACGGTATGAAAGTCTGTAGTCTATGGGCCTGAAATATTTTTCGAAACACTCCCACTTATACCACTAGCCGTCAAATCACCCTTGTTTACAATTTAACCACACTTTATTCGCTATGAAAATATTTAGCGTTCTTAAGAGGCCTACTTATCCTAACCCACTCTGTTTCAACTCCGAGTTGATATTGCCGACGAGGCGTTTCAATCCTGGGGTGTTTTAGGAGCTCAATAAAGTTATTTTTAAAGGTTATACACGCTCACCCCGAGTGTAGCGCCCCTAGCATTAGGAAATGGCGCAAAATGTAAGCGAAAGCGGGGAAAATCGAATAGAAACTAAAATATAGTTTTTAATAGGACGGCAAACGAGAAAACGTGTCGCAGGATGAAAAGCAATCATCGACGCCTAAAAACAACTGCAACACTAGAAGAATTCATAAGATTGCTTGTTTTCTATTAGTTTTTAAAAAAATCGAAGACAGTCATGAGGACTGCCGACAAAAAAGAACACTTAAAATTATTTATGGAAACACTATTGTATAGAAATAATAATAATATTCTTTAATTCAGACATATTGTTTTTTTGTTGTAACACTTTTGTGTGTTAGTAATATTCTATGTACCTTATTGGGATTTTTCCCGCCAACTGACATTATTTCATTTTCATAATCTTATATTGTTACCAGTTATATTGTTTAATTGTGGTGGTATATTATATAATATAGTTCGATTAAGGCGTATAGGTAAAGTGATATGAAATAAATGCGTGTATAGTGTCTTTTCAAGTTGACTGAAAAAGTCCATAGAAGGTTTTGGTAGAATAGCCACCATTTTATAAAGACGTAATGTGACAAGATAACTACATTCCAAGATATTTGATATTATAATATTTTAATTGACACTGGCATAATAGTTATAATTAATTGCCATCAAAGAATACAAATGCCTTATTAATCATGTTATTAATATGATTAAAATTAAAATCATTTTGTTGAGTCGTTTATTGAATGATTTAATGTGTATTCTCTTTAAACTTTTATTTACGACTTCATTTGAACATACAATAGCATTGATTATGTTTGTGTGAGTGCGTTCAAATTCATCAATAATATTGACGTGAAACATCTTATTGCGGTGTTGGTGTGAAATGGTAAATCGAGACGTCGTCTCGGTTCTAGCTATGCTCCCCTCCACTCGATTCTATACATTGTCACTTAAACGTAGTTGTGAGCATACGGTAGAGACCGAGCCGTCGTCTCGATTCAAGCTACGCTCCCCTCCACTCGACTCTATTCAGGGTCACTTACGCGTAGCCGTGAGCATACGGTGGAGACCGCTCCTCTTTACTCGACTCTGAACACGAATCGTAATTTTAATAAAACATCTACTTATTAAACAGCCTTATTAATCATGTTATTAATATGATTAAAATTAAAATCATTTTGTTGAGTCGTTTATTGAATGATTTAATGTGTATTATCTTTAAACTTTTATTTACGACTTCATTTGAACATTTGAGTATACAATAGCATTGATTATGTTTGTGTGAGTGCGTTCAAATTCATCAATAATATTGACGTGAAACATCTTATTGCGGTGTTGGTGTGAAATGGTAAATCGAGACGTCGTCTCGGTTCTAGCTATGCTCCCCTCCACTCGATTCTATACATTGTCACTTAAACGTAGTTGTGAGCATACGGTAGAGACCGAGCCGTCGTCTCGATTCAAGCTACGCTCCCCTCCACTCGACTCTATTCAGGGTCACTTACGCGTGGCCGTGAGCATACGGTGGAGACCGCTCCGCTTTACTCGACTCTGAACACGAGTCGTAATTTCAATGTCGCACATCTACTACGCGTCGTATGACGCAATTTTTTTTCTTATCACAGTTTAAATGTTTAATCCGCTATAAGCTTATCGCTTGTGCCACACTAGGAGTCCGCTTTCAATTAACCGCTATTTGTCAAAGGCGGCTTGGAGTGTCGGAAAGCGGTTCGAGCGACGTTTAGTGTGTTTTCGCAGGGTATGGAGGTGTCGCGGACGATTTCCCGCGGGAGTCGCTCCGCTCATTGGTTTCCTGTTACGGTCGCGTTTATTGACTGGCTTTGTCGCTATTGCTGAGTATGATGCGTCAATAATGAGTTACACATAATACCGCCTAATCGGCTCGTTCGCTTACACACAAAGAAAATATTAATAAAAATGTGATTAATGGAGTCAGGCGTTATTTTACGGAAATCCATCACTATGTGGACAGTCAGAATTTTTACTTAGCTAAGATCCGCGACAAGCAAACAACAACAGAAAAATAATAAATAATAATGTGTGTTTTTCGCCCCAACACGAGGCATCTTCAGGTATAGTAGACTCTACGGAAGACACCCGAATAGTCACTTTTCGAAACACGTGTCGTTTACAAGATGGAAAAGTGGTAATGTGTGTTTGGTGTTGTGTATGGTGTTTGGTGGTGGGTGGAGAGTTGATGGCCGATTTTCGGTAAGTTTTTGGTTAAAGTTCCAAATAAATCCATTTCATCCAGCACAAAAACACACATTATTTATTTTCTGTTATTGTTTTGCTTGTCGCGGATCTTAGCTAAGAAAGACTTTTGACTGTCCACATAGTGATGGATTTCCGCAAGGTAACGCCTGACTCCATTAATAATTGTGTGTTTTCTACTGGAAGAAGTGGATTTACGGGTAACTTAAACTAAATTTTATGAAGTAACACCTGATTCTATAAATTATAAATCTTTCTCTAGTGGTATAGCCACGCTGCAGACGAATATTTTGTCTAGAATGGCATATTATTTGTCTGTAGTATGAATGGACTGGCTAGCCCGGGGAAGGACCACACTCCCGCAGAAAACTAGCGTCGAATGGTAGGTTAGCTATCGCGCTTCGTTCTGTGAGCGGTTGAGTTCCGGAGGCCCAACCCCCCCCCTCCCCATTCCATAATGATACCTTCCTTATAAGCCGGCAACGCTTCTGCACTGCCTGTGGTGCTGCGGATGTCTATGGGCGGCGTTCGTTGATTTCCATTGAGGGACACGCCTGCTCGTTTGCCTTTCTATCCCATAAAAAAATGTCCTTTGCATTGACAATGTTATAAGATTTTAAAAATAAGAGCAATGTAATTTTACCACTAATCCAAGCTGTGCGGTCGCGTAGGCAGGGGATTCCTGTCCCAGTGGTTCACAGCCCGCGGCGGAAGGTCATGGTTCGCGGGACTTACGACGCGTTCAGTCAATTTGTCGGCGGGATTGCCTCGGGGTATACGTCAAATAAATGTGTTTATAACGTTCTTTTCTTTTTTTTTAATGGCAATTATAACTATTATGCCAGTGTCAAGTAAAATAATATCAAGTATCTTGAAATATACTAGTCAGTTTGTCACGATATATCTTGATAAAATGGTGGCCGTTCTATTAAAACCTTCTATGGTCTTTTTCAGTAAATTTAAAAAGTTACGATACACGCAATGTAATGTATGTAACACGGGTAACAATTAAATATATATTATGTACACATAAACAAAAATTACATTTAACAGAGTATAGCAATGGTGTTTTTCTTTCATTATCTGACAATTTAACAAACTGTCATCTTTGCTTGGCTGTATATGCTGTTGACAATAAACTTTATCAAAAGAAATCTATTACTTATCCATGAAGTGCGTTTAAATATATGACGCAATATAAAACTTTTTTCCTTTTATTTTATTTGATGGCAATTAGTTATAACTTGACATTGGCATAATTGCCAGTGTCAAGTAAAATACGATAACATCAAATCGCTTGAAATATAACCAGTCAACTTATCACGTTCCGTCTTGATAAAATGATGGCTATTCCACCAAAACCTTGTATTCTATTTCATATCACTTCACTAGTACGCCTTGTAGCTACCTGCTACAGAATATAACTTCAAGAACAAATTCGCGGAACAAGCTTTGTTACTACGCACTTGCAGAATGCGCTTTGTTACGCCGCATTCGTGGAATGCGCTTTGATTCTCCGCATTCGTGGAACGCGCTTTGTTGCTGCACACGTGCAGGCACAACCGCGTCTCCCGCACCCCGCGCTCTTCTCCCGCCATTCATCAGTTGTATATATAATAGGTCCACTCGTGTTAAAAAGAAGTATTAAACCAGACTCCTGTTGCATCACTTCACAGTTAAGATACTACCTCTTACATTGGTGACCCCGACGTGATCAAAACCGACGTGATCAAACCCGACGTGATCAAAACCGACGTGATCAAACCCGACGTGATCAAACCCGACGTGATCAAAACCGACTTGATCAAACCCGACGTGATCAAAACCGACGTGATCAAACCCGACGTGATTCAAATCGACGAGATAAAAAACGGACGTCATAAAGACCTTCTACATTGGTGACCCCGAGTTGAACAACATGGCTGCAGGAAACACTGAAGCTTTTGCACCACAACAGCCAACTACTCAACCAGAGATACAAACAGAAAACTCACTTCTACGAGAAGCAATAAGAAAACTAAAGTTAGTAATCGCCGCACTGAAGACATCACACCATTACCCAAACCCAAACTACCACCGCAACCGGCACCGCACCGCAATCGAACTATATACACCACGATAATTAAACAATATAACTGATAATAATATAAGATTATGAAAATTAAGTAAAAACACAACAAAAGTCCCAAAAAAATCTATTAGTTATCTATGAAGTGCGTTTAAATATATGACGCAATATAAAATTTTATTGTTTTCATTACCTTAGTACTAAGTGGTTTAAAGAAATTAAAAAGCACTTTCTAGTTGCTACGAACCTAAGAATAAAAATGGAAATATTGTGTTACTACGTAATTTCTACGCCAAATTTGAATAATAAACACCTAAATATACCATAATATTGAAATAGACAAAAACAGTGAGGTTTCTATTCGAACGATAGGTAATCGTTCGAATAGAAACCTCACTGAAACGTTTCTATCATTTTAAAACACATGCTTCATCATCCACTGTATAAAATAGTTATTTATTTGATATATTGGTGCCATAAACAATTTTATTTGACAGCTCTGGCGAAATGGAGTGAACGCGTGATTGTTAAAGCAATAATTCCATTTATGGAACGAAATTCCGCCACTGTTGCAATGAAAATGAGGTAAAATGTATAATAATTATGTAAATTTATTTAAAATTAAGCCTCTAAAGGAACATTCAGAGCCGTGATCTATAGAGTCGGTGTTACAATGGCCGCCTAAAAAGTGCGCGTAAGTCTTACAAGGCAGTCCATGTATTTATTCGCAGCTGGAGTCTCGTTCGACTTTGATGGTGTTACTTAAATTTATTGACACTTAATATTTTTTTTTAATCATTTACTGTTCGCTTGTCAACAAATTGCCTCATTACAGGTGGTAATAGACAATATTTTAAAGTGTATAACATTTTTTTAAACATGGCTGTTTATTCTTTAAATTTATTTAATAGGAAACATTTCAAATTTGTGTTACGTTACGTATTAAGATGTATGTGTGGGGTAATTTTGAATGATAGAATGAGAAATGAAGATATAAGAAAGCAATGTGGAGTAAAAGAAGCTGTCGTGACAAAAGTTGAGAAATGGGTGCTTAGATGGTTTCAGCACATACAGAGGATGGATGACAGACGACTGGCAAAAGAAATTTACATTCCGGATGTGGATGAAAGGGTTAGTAGGGGATAGAGTTTCGACTTTATAGCTGTTAAGAATATAAATTGATATATCCAAAAGTATTATTATACGTACAAATTAATTTTAATATAACTGTGTATTAAGGAAGGTCAGAGCAAATAAAGGTTTCTTTTATTATTAAAGTTTTAATAGCCCCCATGTGACCATACAACAATGTTGGCAGACTTGATCGATGCAATGCATGTATGTGTTTTTGTATCGGGATACCGGAATGTAAAATACATTATCGTCAAAATAAAAGCAAATTGTTTGTTTATGACCATATTATATTTTTAATACAATTTTATAATTTTTTTATAGTGAAAACTTGTTTAGCACCGTTGTTTGGTGGTCATCGTGCATTTAGAAACTCGATGAAACGAAAAAGTAAAATAAAAAGGGAACAACATATATCAGGTATATGTAGTAGACTCTACGAAAGGCTTAATGGTAGTCTCCCGTTCTGTTATTGCGGAAGTGGAGAGTTGCTGATGGCCGTTTTTCGGTAAGATTTAGATTAAATACTCTGTAAATCCACTTCTTTCATTGAAAAACACACACTTTTGTTTTTGCTTATTGCATATCTTAGCCAAGTAAACATTCTGATTTTCAACATAATAGTGGATTTCCGCAAAGTAACGCCTTTCATTCAGCCAAAGCTGAAGTAAAATGATATAAAATAAATGCGTGTATTGTGACTTTATAAGTTGACTGAAAAAGAATAGAATAATTTAGGTAGAATAGCCGCCATTTTATCAAGACGTAACATGAAAAGCAACTAGTTACATTTCAAAAGATTTGATATTATTGTATCTTACTTGGCACTGGCATAATAGTTTTAAGTAAATGCCATCTTAGAATAAAAATAAAAACCGGTTCATTGACACATGTGATTTGACACAGATTCTCCACACGTTTGTAATCGTACAGATTAATATTTATAATTTGTAATGCAAAAATTATTGTAATTTGTTTCAAACTATTTTTTGTTAAATAAAAGATATTACTTTTGGAGTGAATATACATTTTTTATGATGAAAAGCAGTGAACCACACTTATAGACAGAAATCCTCGAGACCATAGACATTACAGATGCGTTGCTGGCCTTTGGTATTTGAGTGTGTGTGTTTTTATTTCATTTTCATAATCTTATATTATTATCAGTTACATTGTTTAATTGTAGTGGCGTATTATACAATATAGTTCGATCAAGGTGTATAAGTGAAGTGATATGAAATAAATGCGTGTATCGTAACTTTTTAAGTTGATAGAAGGTTTTTGATAAAATTGCCACTATTTTATCAAGATGTAACGTGATAAGCTGACTTGTTACATTTCAAGAAATTGGATATTATTGTATTTTACTTGACACTGGCATAATAGTTGTAACTAATTGTCATCAAAGAAAAGAAAACAAAATGAGTTAATATTTCATAAAAAATATAAAAATAATTGCTGATTATACCATGTTAGTTGTATTGTTCGTTTCAAACTTCTTATTCTTCCGTTTCTTTTTATAGTCTATTTATTTTATTAATATGTATAAAGTGAGCAACAATCTATGTTTTACAATGGAACATTTATTATAATTACGAAATTATTGGTTTCTTGGCGGCTGTCTCGCTTATCAAGTTATAATTGACGTTGTGGTAAAAACAAGTATGTGCGTTCAAACTGGTTAAAAAATATAGGGGTGCGGGGCCCGCTTTTTACCTCGCCTGCATATTTCTGCAATTTATTATATTACACATTGTTTCCTGTAATTTGGTTTTTATCTGTATGTCAATGGTACGGACGTGAGAGACACTTCAAATCGTTTCATTAGAATATTGCGAAGGAGAAGAAGAAATAATTAAAATATTGCGTCAATGTTTTTACACCGAAAAGTTTTCCGACCGAGAAAACCGACTTTTCGGTTGTCTTCCGTAGAGTCTACTCTACCTGAAGATGCCTCGTGTTGGGGCGAAACACGTGTCGTTTACAAGATGGAAAAGTGATAGTGTGTGTTTGGCGTTGTGTATAGTGGTTGGTGGGTGGAGAATTGATGGCCGACTTTCGGTAAGTTTTTGGTTTAAGTTCCAAATAAATCCACTTAACCCAACAGAAAAACACACATTGTTAATTTTCTGTTATTGTTTTGCTTGTCGCGGATCTTAGCTAAGTAAAACTTTTGACTGTCCATGTAGTGATGGATTTCAAAGCAAAGTAACGTCTGACTCCATTAATAAAGTGAATGACAATGTTAATACAGTTTTTTCAAATATTAATTAATTAATTAAATAATTTTATATGGGAGAAAAAAATTTGTTTTAATGGGATCGGAAGGCAAACGAGTAGGCGTGTCCAGATGGTAAGCAATCAACGCCACGCATAGACATCCGCTGTGCCATAGGCAGCTTTAAGGAAAGTATCAGTGTGGTAGGGGTGAAGGGGAGGGTGGGGATGGGGTTGGGTGATAACTCAACCGCTCACCGTACGAAGCGCGGTAGCTAAGCTACCACTCAGACGCCGGTTTTCTGCGGGAGTGTGGTACTTCCCCGGGCAAGCCGGCCCATTCATGCTACAGATAATATGCCATCCTTGACAAAGTATTCGTCTGCAGCGTGGGTCTACCACTAGTGTATGTATGTAATTTTATATTATAATATAATAACAAAATTTGTTTCACAGATTTTATTTTAACATTAATTAGTCTTATTAGGATAGACCTTGTGAGAAAGTATATTCAAAAGCACACAGATTAAAAATAGTATTAAAGTGAAAGAATAAAAAAAAAATGACTTTTATACGTAATATAATTTTTTATATATAATATAATTTTATTAAAATAACTTTTTCATTTACATCTAAGAAAAAGAGTGAAATGAATGAATGAATGAATGAATGAATTTATACATAATTTAATTAATAATTGACATTAAATATACTGCGTATACTCTGGCTTTAAATACGATAAAAATAAATTAAACTGATATTTTTAATCTGTGTGCTTTTGACTATACATACTGACAAACAAGATCCATCCTAATAAGATTAGTTAAGGACTTTTCCCGCCAACATCAGTGACGTTATGTTTTTATAATATTTCATTTTCATAATCTTATGTTATTATCAGTTATATTGTTTGATTGTGGTGGCGTATTATACAATATAGTTCGATTAAGGTGTATAATTGAAGTGATATGAAATAAATGCATGTATCGTGACGTTTTAAGTTGACTGAAAAAGTCCATAGAAGGTTTTGGTAGAATAGCCGCCATTTTATGGATATATAACGTGTAAAGCTGACTAGACATTTCAAGAGATTTGATATTATTCCATTTTATTTCACACCGGCATAATAGTTTTAACTAATTGCCATCAACGAAAAGAAAGGAAAGACTGAGGTGAAATAAAAGTAGTGAAAGAAATTTATTATTATTATTTAAATTAGGATATTATTTTCAAAGCCTGTGCAATTTGATATTTTTACCCTTGCAATGTTATGAGTGTAGATTATTTTTGGAAGTTTAAATTCAACTAGATGTCTCATAACCTTCATGTTACAGGTACAGCTGCAGCCGTGTGCATTAATAAGGTTTACTGACTTCGATCCGGAGGTAACAGAATGATGGCGGCTGCGAGAGGCGACAATTTTTGTCCAATCTCATGTATTTCCGGCGCCGGGCGCGCTTCCGGCGCGGCGGAAACGAACCGAGAGTCGGCGGGCTTGCAGTGAGGTGTTCAACTTAAGTGCAGTGGAGGTTTATTTGTAAAATGTGCCATCGTAGCTTCTTATTTAAGTGTTAAAAGCCGTATTTATAAAATTCTGAGTGAAGAATCTCTTTCTTTCCAACTCTCATTTTTGACTATTTTAATCGTCTATGGTTGCTTTTTGAATGAATCGATATTTTAAAGTGAAAACTTCTATAGCCGCGTTACACGACTCTTCGAAAATCTATGGGTGCGCGTCAGCGACATGCTGATGCTTAAGCTATATCTATAGCTATGAGCTATTAAGTCATATCCCTCTCTTATCACTCTTTGTTTAGCCTCCACCCTCCCCTTAACAGATTAATGTACGTGACGCGTGACGTAATTTATGGATGACCTTAAGCTAAGCTGGTAATAGAAAACATGATTCACGTCAATAGTCCAATGGTAAAATCGAATGTACGACCTTAGAACGTAATTGTAACCCTAAACAATTGACCTATTAGTATTTTTTATTTGTATGTGTGATTTTGTATTTAAAAAAAATATATAATGCACGGTTCGGATAATTTAGAGCTACTTACTACTTTAGTTCATAATGACGTACATGATTTCCTTAGAGACCTTGAAACGCATACACACTGAAAAAATAAACTTTAATACACGTTTTAGATTTTTATACACTAATAGTCGTCGAGTAAGGTTATCCGCCAGATTAACAACATGACTAGATTGTAAAAAATAGTGTTGTGACACGTTGTCAATATCGACAAAGAGTTTAAAAATTGTATAAAATTTTGATTTTAAAAAACTTTATGCACTTAAAAAGATAATTCAACGATAAGTATCTTTCTCGCGTTTCATTATAGTTTCTAGCAGCATGGAAATATAATGAGCGTATAGCAAATATTTGTAGACTTGGATAGAAACAAGAGTTTGATTGTGGTAGAGCCACGCTACAGACGAATACTTTGTCAAGAATGGCATATTGTCTGTAGCATGAACGGGCCGTCTCGCCCGGGGAAGTACCAAATTACCGCAGAAAACCGACTTCTGAGTAGTAGCTTAGCTACCGTGCTTCGTCCGGTGAGCGATTGAGATCTGAAGACTCAACCCTCCTCTCCGTCCCATAATGACACTTGCTTTCCATCAGGTGACACGCCTGCTCGTTTGCCTTCCTATCCCATAAAAAAATTATTAATAAGTATTATCTTATTAAATATCTTATAAAACACCACAACACAAAAAATGAAAAAGTAGAAGTAGAAGAAATAATATTTTTTATAATGTTGTAAAAGTAAGTAAAATTCCTATATTCTATAGCGTCTTAGTGCCACTAAATTCTGAAAATGTAAAAAGTGTGAACGCAACAAATAACAGTTTGAGAACCACTGGTTTATATTGTGAGTTTGAAACTCTGCAAGTAGCTGGCAGGCGCGTGGAGATTTCAATCGCTTTCAAGAAACAGGTGAGTAATTTCCGACGAACTTTTTCAATTCGCGGCCAACTTTGCGGCGAGAGATTGAAACAATAACAGGGGCTGAAAACGCGGAGTCCCCGGGGAGAATCCGGCGCGCCTCCGCCTCAACCCCCCCTCACATCCCACGGTATATTGATTCGATTTACTGAACTCGATGCCCGGGTATCACATAAGAATTGATGGTTACTTTGTGCGAGATTTTGAAGTTTATTTTTTGATATTCAAGCGAGATTACAAAGACTGGCAACGCTTCGGCAATTTCTATTGTGTTACAATTGTTTTTTTTTTACGGGACAGGCAGGCAAACGAGCGTGCGGGTGATTTGGTGTGTGTGTGAATCACCGT
Source organism: Baronia brevicornis (assembly GCA_031353405.1). NCBI lineage: Eukaryota > Metazoa > Arthropoda > Insecta > Lepidoptera > Papilionidae > Baronia > Baronia brevicornis. Next base: position 349,563 of record JASFAT010002648.1, on the reverse strand, counting down.
CGCCCATAGAAATCCGCTATACCGGAGGCGTCGTAGACGCGTTGCTGGCCTTTAGCGAAAATATACGCTCTTATCTTCAATGTCTCTGTGTCGTTCACTCGTGGGAACACCGCAGGTGGTAAATGATTCCACATTTGCACAGTTCGTGGTGGTAATCTGCGATTAAATCGCACGGTGGTGAACGGCCAGCTGTTCCAGGTGGTGGTGATGGAAACTATTCTTGTGGCGCGTATTGCGATAGTGGAATTGTGCTCCTGGGAGGAGATTAAACAACTCCTCAGAACACTCACCGTAATATATACGATATAGTACGCAGAGAGATGAGACATCTTTGGGTACAGTTCGAGATTAACAGAAATCCTGCGGTCGCCGATCATACATATATTTAGATGATTTATTTTATTTATGGAAACCAATCAACGACGCCCAAAGACATCCGCATTTCCATAGGGAGCGCAAAAATGAGCCTCCGGAACTCAACCGCTCACCGTACGAAGCGCGGTAGCTAAGCTACCACTCAGACGCCGGTTTTCCGTGGGAGTGTGGTACTTCCCCGGGCGAGCCGGCCCATTCATGCTACAGACAAATAATATGCCATTCTTGACAAAGTATTCATATGCAGCGTGGCTCTACCATTACAGAATGCAAAAAGACAGAAAATAATTTTCATTTACCCAATGTAACGCCATTCTCGTTACAATTGAACGAGAATACAGATTAAATACGCAATGAATATATACATAATCATGCGTGGTGAAATATCATAAGGAAGTCACCTTGCACGCATCAATTCCATCAAGGAGATGTATTATTTATCCTTTACCCACAACTAAAACTAGCTTTGCCCAACGACAATATAATTATTTGGCTCCGTTTATATATACTAAATTAAATCGCATAGAGAAGACTAATAATCTAAATATCAATTCAATAAAAAACTCATAAACAAATGGCTATCCAACCTAGCATATAATTCTACAGAATTAATATTAAATAAACATTAGCTTAGTAGGACAAAATAAAATAAAATAAATTCAGACACAGACACATGTAAAAAAAAATATTTTTGGTTTGTATAACTTAATAAAGTTTTTTTAAATTTTAAATTTGCATAGTTATATTAAGTATAGCAAGAAAATAATATATGTAATTCATAAATATGTCACAGAAGGGAACCGTCTGCCGTAGTACAGGGTTCGCCCTAGTTCGGCGGACGGGGAAACAAAAATTGTAAACTTATCAATGAACAATAAATATATATTATTATTATTATTATATTAAATTATCGATTCGGAAAATTCTATTTAAGACTAAAATATTAGACAAATTTTAGTTTTAAATAGGTTTTATAGGATGAGTCTCATTTATAAGTTTTCCTTGTTTTATAGATTAGGTATGTATACCTACATATATTTATAAACTTAGATATATTTATAAACCTAGATATATTTATAAACTTATTAGTATCTGTTAGCTATTAGCGATAAGACCGCAATTTGCATACAAATATTACAATCAATAATTGCATAACTTTGTTTTTGGTGTACAATAAAGAATTATATCTATCTGTAACTAGATTTTACAAACACCAACTTTAATCTATTCTTACGCTCTGCCTTATAATAGTTGAGGTTAAAACTTTTTTTTTATTTAGTTTCTAAAAATTATATAAAAATTCATCAAGATCATCACAAACGGAATATACATAAAAAAGGTAATTTGCTCAAAAAAGTTCTGTCACGGTGGGATCCGACTGGTTTTATAACTGCCGCGCTAGTGAAGGACAGGCGATACTTAGAGCGGGACGGAGGACGGTTTGTAGAACAAAAAGAGAGTTGCCATTATACGGAAGCACTCCGAGAACCCCTCATTATGTTGTTGAGACGGCAATGGGTATCTGCTGATGGGGCAAGGCGCCCACCCATCGCATTCGGCTGTTAAAGACGTTAGCCGGCTGAAATTATTTTTTTTTCGTCGTAACATTCCCGCCAGTGTCGCAAACCTAATCTGATTTGTCATTGTCATGCATTATTTTTAAATATGTCGATGGAAATCTAGGGAGTTTTTTTTTCTTTGATGGCAATTAGTTATAACTAATATGCCAGTGTCAAGTAAAATACAATAATATAAAATCGTTTGAAATGTAACTAGTTAGCTTATCACGTCTTGATAAAATGGTGGCTATTTTACCAAAACCTTCTATGGACTTTTTCAGTCAACTTAAAAAGTCACGATACACGCATTTATTTCATATCATTTCACTTGTACACCTTAATCGAACTATATTGTATAATATGCCACCATAATTAAACGATATAACTGATAATAACATAGGATTATAAAAATCAAATAAAAACACAACGTCACTGATGTAAGTTGGCGGGAGAAGTCCCTAGGGACTTTTGGCCTACAATATAACTTCAATGGTTACAATTATTTTATATAGCAGCAAATTTTAAAATAAATTGACTTATTTATAAATAGCCGACATAAATAATCTTCTTTTTTTGTGTTAAGATCGCCTGTATCACGAGCCTGGAGCATGTATATCGATGGAAATTTAGGGAAGGGGATTTTTTTCGCTCCCAATTTAATATCAGTAGTCTGTTTGATAAAAATAAACAATATTTTTTTTTGTAATTGTCAAATAATAGTAACAATTTAAAATAATGACTTTATGGTCGATTTATATGGTCGATTATTCCTTGTTTATTTTGTATGGGAAAGGAAGGCAAACGAGCAGGCGTGTCACCTGATGGAAAGCAATCAACGCCGCCCATAGACATCCGCAGCGCCATAGGCAGTACACAACCGTTGCCGACCTTGAAGAAAAGTGTCATTTTGTGTGTGATAGGGATAGGGAAGCGCTGAAGGGTATGGGGGGGCTGGGCCTCCGGAACTCAACCGCTCACCGGACGAAGCGCGTTAGCTAAGCTACCGCCGGTTTTCTGCGGCACTGTGGTACTCCCCCGGGCGAGCCGGCCCATTCACGCTACAGACAAATAATATGCCTTTCTTTAGAAAGTATTCGTGTACAGCGTGGCTCTACCACTTTGAAAGCATTCTAGTAGGTAATGTTAAAAAACGAATTGTGCTTCCACACATCTTATATATTACGTACCATCGACAATACATTTGTACTTAACGGCCAGAGTGGACGCTTTCCATATGATTTCAGTATTTGTCGGAAGTAAAGCGTGGGGTTTATCGCGTTCTCATCAGTAAAATGATGACTTTCGTATTACATTCGTATCGAAACGTGGCGCGCTCTGATATACGGGGACACACAGTCGTTGCGAATCGACAAGATTACTTTTTAAAATTTACTCATTTGCTGTAGTGTCCGGTGCTGGCAAAATTATGTTTTCACATATAAATATTTAAAAAAAAACTACAAGCAAAGGTCTTAAATAAAATGCAATAACTTTTATGAAGAAAAGTTCGGGTTTTATTTTTAAAAAAATATTTAGTCTTAATGTCGACCGCCACGTCAGGCACAATCTTGAAGTACATATTTCACAGTATTCTGTGTTATCACTCAGACGCCGGTTTTCTACGGAAGTGTGGTACTTCCCCGGGCGAGCCGGCCCATTCATGCTACAGACAAATAATATGCCATTCTTGACAAAGTATTCGTCTGCCGCATGGCTTCACTACTACGCTGTTATTGATTGATATATTATATTTATATTTTATTTCTCTCGCTATTTTCTGAACTCAAAATATGGCGAACGTCGAGCAACACACAGACAGTCAAATGTAAAAAAGTTGCTTATCCGTGATAAATCATGGAACATGATAGGTATAAATTGTTGCAACTGATCGTTATGTGAAAAGTCAAGAGCAAAAGACGAGTTGGTTGAAAAGGAAGTCTTGATGTAATATCGGGGAGTGGACCGGGATGGCGAGCGCTACAGAACTACTGCGCCTCGCGAAAGAAGAGGAGAATTGTTGGCTGCCAAACTTCACTAGTTAGGAAGGCACTCGTAGAAGAAGAATTGATTGATCCATTTAAACGCAAGGCTATCATCTAAGATGATTAATGGAGTCAGGCGTTACTTTGCGGTAATCCATTACTATGTGCACAGTCAGAACTTTTACTTAGCTAAGATCAAAACAAAAACAGAAACATAATAATGTGTATTTTCTAGTGGAAGAAGTGGATTAAAGGGGAACTTAAACTAAATCTTAGCGAAAAACGGCCGTCAGCAATTATGCACTTCCCAACCACGGCACCGAAGAGTACTTTTAAGTCTTCCGTAGTCTACCACACATACCTGATGATGCCTTGTGTTGAGGCGAAACTCAAGCAGCTGTTATTGATTGATATATTATACAATTAATATATCAATTATATAGCCTATATATATAGATAAATATATATAGATCTGGAGCGAGATAAGGCGTGTAGCTCAAGATAGAACGCGATGGCGGAGCGCTGTGAATGACCTCTGCCCCACATGGGGGACATAGGAATATAAGTCAAAAAGTGAGTCATAAATATGGTGTTTCGGAGGTGGAGAGTTGCTGACGGGAGTTTTTCGTTAAGATTTAGTTTAAGTTCCCCGTAAATCCACTTCTAGTATAAAATCACACATTATTATTTTTCTATTTTTGTTTGCTCGTCACGGATCTTAGCTGAGTAAAAGTTCTAACTGTCCACAACGCAAGGCTATCTTTTCACCGCGCTCGTCGTTTTTCCCGACCGTGTGTCACGGCGGAGCGTGTTGTATAGTAAAGTTGACGCACGCATCATTAATCACACTGTTTTTTTTTGTTGTTGTTGTGTAAATGCGATTTTTATTGTTCGTACGCGAGTCGTGAATCCATTTGTGTTAATGAGAGCCGCAAGGTGGCCTTTCGGATTAATTCAATGTCATTTCATAATAAACTTTTGTAATCAGGCTCCCCATATTTTTTTGCCAGTCTCCCCTTCACAAGAGGCAGCTCTTTTTGTTTTGTTTCTTTTTTTGATGAAAAAGTATGTGTGAAACGGTCAGCTGGAAGTTGCGGACAGATTGCTTGCTCTGTTTTGGTTTAATCTACGGCCCGTGTAAAGTTAATTTGATGAGGATTTTCTAAACTTAAAATTCTTTTTTTTTTTCATTCATTTGATATATAGGCAGATACCACATATCTCCATCCGCTACGATCCCCGGCACACCTTTGCTTTGGCCTCCGGAACTCGGCTCACCGTACGAAGCGCGGTAGCGCTACCACTTAGACGCCGATTTTCTGCGGGAGTGTGGTACTTCCCCGGGCGAGCCGGCCCATTCATGCTACAGACAAATATTATGCCATTCTTGATAAAGTATTATATTATTATTATATAATATCAGAATAATACAACAATAGAATAATCTTTACAGAAAAAAAGCTTAATGTCCATGTTTTATCTGTGTGTAGTGGGATTCCAGGCGAGGTCGTGCGCGGATGGCGATGCGAGTTAGGCGACGGTGACTTGCCAGAAGTGCGCCTTGGCGCCGGCCACGTGATTACAGCCACCTAATGGCGGACGATCGACCGTACCTCGACAGCTCCAACCTTCGGTTTAATTGCCTACTTAATCCTCCGGTGGAATTCGGAGAAAGGCGCTGATACGATGGTGTTCGAAGGTGTCCCTTTTTTTTTGGACAGGTTGATCCGATACACGACGTCGATTTGTAAATTGTGTCATATGTATTGGGTTGTCCGGAAAGTTGGTGCCGATTTTCGGTAGGTAGCGTGAGAGACCTGACTGAATATATCACAATTATTGAAAACAAATGACATGTGTATATGGACAGTCAAAAATTTTACATAGCTAAGATCCGCGACAAGCAAAACAATAACAGAAAATTAATAATGTGTGTTTTTCTGTTGGATTAAGTGGATTTATTTGGAACCAAAAAACTTACCGAAAATCGGCCATCAATTCTCCACCCACCAACCACTATACACAATATAAATAAGATATGTGCTGTTTATGGCGAGATTGCTATAGCCGAAAGAACTGTGCGAAAGTGGTTTGTTCGGTTTAAAGCTGGAAATTTCGACATGGAAGATCAAGAACGCCCAGGTTGGCCGTCCACTACAGACGAAGATACACCCACCCATGCTCGACATTACGTTAATTAGCAGAATGGTACCTATATAATTTAATAAATGTATATCAATAATTAAATGAGTTGCGTTTTAATTGTCCTAAAATATCGGCACGAACTTTCCGGACAACCTATTACATCTGAATATTATACATTATATCACACACACACACACACTCACTCACACACACACACACAAACACACACACACACACACATTACTTGAAATGGGGTATCAAATAGGTTAAGGAAGATATTTATTGTATACATATCAAATCTTAAATATAAAAAAAGAAGCATATAGTTTTCTGGATAGTGTCTCGATCCCCGCGTATATTCATTCCGATATTCGAATCCGTAACCATTAACTGACCACTTGGACACTGACGACCAATTGGCTCAGTGGCGGGTCCCCCCGCCCGCGGAGTCGATGGTCGCGGGTTCGATACCCGCATCGGGATAAACATATGTATGGATTACAAATATTTATTCCGAGTCTGGTAACTCCGCCAATCCCCATTGGACAAGCGTGGTGGGTTAACGTCCGTTCCTCCAGAAGTCCGTGCCTAGCAGTGGGACATATATGGGTTATGGGTTGAAAAAATACGTTATATCACACACACACTTACTCACAAACACACACACACACACACACACACACACACACACACACACACACACACACATACACATTACTTGAAGTCAGAGTTGAATGAAATGAGGTATCAAATAGGTTAAACAAGATATTTGTTGTATAAATATTTATATTATATGTTAAAAAAAATCAAAAATATAACAGGAGCATCATAGAGTTTTCTGTTTAGTGTCTCGATCCCAACGTATATTTATTCCGATATTCGAACCCGTAACCATTAACTACCCGCCACTGAGCCAATTAGTAGTCCTAAATCATATAGGTTATCGTGTATCAATTCTATTGGAAATGAATCATATTGACCCGAGACTGAACTTAGTATGGACGAAACAGCGCGGTCTGACATTAAAATGACGTCTGAGGAACAGCAATATTGGTTTCGATTCCCCGCGGCTCCGCGAGATAACATCTCGATGGTTTCGCGTCCAACACCCCGCCGCGTGTAGGCCCACAACGAGATTGAGACGTACGATCAAAATCTCTACCTCCATCAAATTCATTCGGACGCTGTCGATACAGTCTGTTGGTGGACAGTCAAAACTATTACTTAGCTAAGATCCTCGACAAGCAAACAACAAAAGAAAATTAATTATGTGTTTTCCTGCTGGATGAAGCGGATTTACTTGGAACTTAACCCTAAAACTTACGGAAAAACAGCCAGCAACTCTCCACCCACCAACCACTATACACAACACCAAACACACACTACCACCTTTCCACCTTGCAAACGACACGTGTTTCGCCTCAACACGAGGCATCTTCAGGTATAGTAGACTCTACGGAAGACAACCGAAAACATTTTCGGTTTTCTCCCGTAGAGTCTATCTGTCTGTCTGTCTGTTGTTGTTTTGCTTGTCGCGGATCTTAGCTAAGTTATAGTTTTGACTGTCCACATAGTAATGGATTTCCGCAAAGTAACGCCTGACTCCATTAATCACAGTCTGTTGGGTTATTAGACTTCTATTATATTCCAGCAGAGCTCATCGGTAAGGCTCGCTTACGATTCATTGCAGTTGGTTCATCATAATCATCATCAACAGCCTGCGGCAGTCCACTGCTAGACATATCTCTCCTCCAAGAAGCGCCAGTTCCGATCTTCGGCTTCCCGCAATTTCTGCCAACGTTCAAACGTAGATCGTTACACCATCAAGCCGGAGAGGAGGAAGGAGGCCGTCCCACACCATGTTTGCGAAGACGCGGTCTCCACTCCATCACTTATTACCCCACTTTACTGCCCCAGTGGTTGTTGGATCTCCGACGAACGTGACCAGCCCATTTCCACTTTAGTTTACTAATTCAAAAGACTATGTCCGTGACTTTGGTTCTCTGGCGGACTTCTTCATTCCGCTCTCTGAGTGACTCCGAGCTTGTGAAGCAGACGGACTGTCTGTGTCCACGTTTCAGCGCCCTAGGAGAGTATAGGTAGGTCACACTAATTTAAGACTTCTTCTAAACCCAATCGCATGACCTGCCCGAGGTAGATATACTCCTGGACAACTTCGAGAGCTTTACCATTGACGATAGTCGATTGTGGATTCAATTCAATATCAATATAAGCCCGCGGCAGTCCACTGCTGGACATAGGCGTAAATCAAGGCGTGACACCTAGCCTGGTCTTCGGCTACACGCATCCAGTCTCCGTCAAGCGCCTTGCGCAGATCGTCGCTCCATCCAGCGGGGGGGGGGGTCCCACCCTACGTTTCCCGAGCCACATTGGTAGTTTTTATTTTCTTCATTAGTTTTGAGAGCGTGAGCTTCGATCCAGCTATGAGAACAGTTCCTCATGTGTGTTCCTATCTACCTCCAGGTGTTAACGACCCAAAACGACACTGGAACCTTCGAAAACACAAGCCTACACATTTCTCAAAGGCCGGCAACGCTTCTTCAATGCCTGTGGCACTGCGGATGTCTATGGCTGAAGATGCTTTTCATCAGGTAATACGCCTGCTCGTTTGCCTTTCCATCCCGTAAATAATATGTGGCAGCAAGTATAGGTCAACGTGAATGGATATAAATATTTAAGACATTTGGCATTACTGATATTTGATTCTTGTAGTAAAATCTTTGAGTTATTAGATCGTGCAGTCAGATGAAGCCATCAGTGGCGTCTGACATGGAGGAGTCTCACCGCGTCAACTGATGGCTGCAAGCATAAGAACAGATCGGCCGATATACCATAAGAAATCACGCGGCAAAGCTCGCGGCGGGAAACCCTGCACCAAAATCCTCCTATTACACCGTTGTGTAACAAATTTATTTATTTGTTTATTTATTCACAACAAAATGCCGCAATAACTTACCATTTGGTAATACTTATATAAGTCACTGCACACTTCTAGATTAACGGATTTGAATTTTTATTACACCTGATGGAAAGCAATCAACGCCGCCCATAGAGTCTTTAAGGAAAGTGTCATTATGGGGGGGGAGGGAGGTTCGGCCTCCGGAACTCAACCGCTCACCGGATAAAGCGCGATAGCTGAGCTACCACTCAGACTTTTCCCGATTTTCTGCGGGAGTGTGGTACTTCGCCGCGCGAGCCGGCCCATTCATGCTACAGACAAATATTATACCATTCATGACAAAGTATTCGTCTGCAGCGTGGCTCTACCACTATATAAGTTAACATAATATAATATAAGTTAACATACTTACAATATGAATCCGTAATAGGCTCCGGAAGTTTCCAAAATTTATATATATGTTAGCATATGATATGGTGTGAATTTTGTATTGGATAAATCAATAAGAGTCTTCCCTAAATGAGCATAATGACACCCGTCTATCGAGCAGCAGCAGGTAAGAATCCAGTAATTCTCCCCAGCGGTGCCTAGCGCTTCTGAGTCTACAAACCGAGGTATCACGTAACTCCGAATGGGCACGGTGAGTTTTTAGCGAAGCAAGAATCCGTAGATGCTTTTAAGATCTCACAGGGATAAAATATTTTGTCTGTATTTGGCTGCTTGTTTACATTATAGCTTATATTTTTACTTGCCTGATGACTCGCTGCATGTTTATGAGCAGTGTTTCTCAAACTTAACAGTACGACCTCCTTGAAATTACAGTAAGAATATAATCAAAAATGTCAAACTTTTCCCGCCAACTTACATCAGTGGCGTTGTTTTTATTATATTTTTTACAATCTTATGTTATTATCAGTTATATCGTTTAATTGTGGTAGCGTATTGTACAATACAGTTGTGTGTGTTTTTTATGTTGACTGCAAAAGTCCGCAGAAAGTTTTGGTAGAGTAATGTGACAAGGTCACGAGTAAATTTAAAGATACTTTTCTTGACACTGGCATACTAGTTAAAACTAATTACCATAAAAGAAATAAAAGAAAAATATTTGAAAAGAATATATTCCATTGCCTGAATCTGTTTCTTAATCTATTTTTCAGATAAGAAATTACATTTTGCTTCTAAATCGTCTGTATATTAATAGTAAAATTTTCACAACTGTTTCTAATGTTTCGTTACCATGAAAAAATCCCGTAGATATTCTCCTTTTATATTTTATTTCTTTTACAGGTGCAGGGAACTATATATTCTATTTTATCAATTTAAGTTAAGACTGCAGCAGATCGGCTTCGCGAAGCTGAGCCTGTTAACGATTGACAAATGGAACAGTTAACCTTTGTAGACTATAAGAAGTTGGTTGACCAATGCAAACCTAAGTCTATCTTTCAGAATTCCGATCGAAATATCAATATGTTCCTTATTCTTCCAAATACAAAATACGGAATACCTAATTTGTTAAAAAATGACGGGGACGTGGTTCGCCACCCGTCACGTCTTGATTCCCACGACGGCGGGAAGCGACTAACGGAGAGCCGTTCCGTTACGATGAATGTGAGAGGAAGGTTGGATGAAAAGATGGATGAGTGTGTTGGAAGCAGGGAGGGTGTGCCGGGATCGTAGCGGAATGGAGTTCTGTGGTCTACGCCAACCGCTACGGGAGATGGGCGTGAAGATATGTATATATACAAAATACGGATGTAGGAAATAAATTATTTACACTAATATCAAAATATATGGCCCAAACACGTCCAATACTTTAACCCTTAATTTGGCAGACAATAAAACCTTTTTTTTAAATTTTGTGAATAATTTGTGTTTTAGAATATTTAAGGACCTTGTAAAAAAATAATAAAAGAAATTATGTTTTTCCCCTTTTTGAGAAAATACATGTCCTCTGTGGCGGACATTTGACACAAATAAATTACAAATTTGAATGCCTTGGATTTTCTAAAAGTTTGTGTTCTAAAGTTTTGTAATCCTAAAAAAATATATATGGGGTCGTAACGTTAAAAGGTTGAGAAACAGTGGCTTATTGAGTAGTGTAACAAAGTTGACTGCCATTGTCAAGACACCTAGTTAAACATGGAATAAATTATTCGAGGTTTTACATACGCGTTTGGATGGCTGTCTTAAGAGTCGACGTCATTTGTAGCTAAATATATTCAATTGTAGTGGTACTTTAACTCGCCAAGATCCGCGACATTAAATGAACTTTCACTCTATTTTATAAAATTTATTAGTCAGCTTGTCATTGCAATTGTAGTCTCAAGATAAGGTAAAATAAACTATATTTCTACGGGCCTTAAGTGAATAAAAATAAATAATTATAAAAAAAACCCATAGTAGACGAATCAATTAATATTTTCCCATCACCTCCAACCAATCTATTAAAAGGAACAACCTGCAATATCGATGATTAATTCATCCCGAGCGAAATATTAATATGAAAAACAAAAAAAAACAAACAAACAACTTTTTCACATCACCGATACACTATATATGGAAATCGATATTGGAGCGATGGATGGATGGCCAACAAAATCACCGAATCATCGCCAGCCGATCCGATTTTTTTTTTCACCGATGTCTCGATTATGAATTCGGTGGATTCAAAATAAATAGTAACATGGGGCCGTAATTACGATGTTAATAAGTACAATGGGCCGCTCGAATCAATCGCTCTGACGTTTCAATCAACATAGCATTGTTTGTATTGTAAGTTTAATACTTTGAGATCGCGTTACAGATATACCGGTTTTTTGTTACGGCGCTGTAAGATGACGTGGGGGTTTTTGTCGGTCCGCTGGCCATCCATCCATCTCGTCTTGTCCCGCGACGGGCATTGAGATGTCTTTGTGATTTGTTATGAGGCCTTGGACTGACGGGCGTCGTGAGGAATGGGAAATGCAAAAGTACTTCGAACGAATGATGTCCATATCGATGATCGTTACGATTATGTGATATCGATAGTGGCCGGTTGAGCAAATCCGAGAAGATTAATTGATTTATTTATTTGTTTTATCGGCAATCCAACAGCCTTCTTAGTGACTTAAGGTTAACAAATAATACAATTTCTTCTTTCAACGCACAGAGGTGCTGGTTTCACAGGGTCACTATCCTGTGGACCCTCCAGAGGTATTTCCGAATCGATACGACATTGGAACCTTGAAAAGAATAAGGCTACGCATAATTTAAAAGCCGGCAACGCTTCCGTAAAAGCCTATGGTGTATCACTGGTGTCGAGGATATCTATGGGCGGCGTTGATTGCTTTCCATCAGTCGACACGCCTGCTCGTTTGCCTTCCTATCCCATAAAAAAAATGTAACCCTTGCAGTTGAAATTATTTCATCTTCGATAGCAATAAGCTATATCTTTGATGCCAGTATCAAGTAAAATAATATTAAACATCTTGAAATGTACATTCAGCTTTTCACAATACGTCGTGACAAAATGGTGACCATTCTACCAAAACTTGCATGGGCTTCTGCAGTTAAAAAGACACGATACACGCATTTATTTCATATTACTTCACTTCTAAGCCTTAATCGAAGTATATTGTATAATACGCCAACAATATAACCGATAACAACATGAGATTATAAGAACGAAATAAAAACTCAACGTCACCGACGTAATACGGCGGGAAAAGTACAAGTTGACATTCGTCCAATTAATTCGTTCGTCAAAACAATTAAATGCAAAATATATTCTTATCAATTATACATTTTCATTTACATTTACCACCTGACACCAAGGCTGTGAGGCCCAAGGTAGCGCGGCAAAAAAGAACTTACGGCCGTTATGAATTACAATCTAATGACTCGTTCGATTCTCGAAACGGAATAAAAATTAAAAAATAAACAGTCGCGTTTCAATTCCGAAGTGGCCACATGTCGACGGTGACTTGCGGAATTTCGCCGCGAAAGCGTTCCTAATCACGCATCCACTGCTATCGTTCACAGCTCATTTCTATATATATCTATATATATATAAAAATTAATCGTTCGCTAGTCTCGCTAAAACTGGAGAACGGCTGGACCGATTTGGCTGATTTTGGTTTTGAATTATTTTTGCAAGTCCAGGGAAGGTTTAAAAAGTGCGTAAATATGATAAAAATATTAGGAATATAGTAAAAGCGAAAATTTGTTTTCCTTTAGAAACTATTCCTACCTCTGTCAAATATTTGATTGTTGTGACGTGACTATTTTTAAGTAACATCAAATGTAATATATAATAATAATAAAACTTAATTAACTATATTTTATCTGTGTTGTATTTAATGAGATAAAGATATAATATTAATTTGTATTGTAAGCAAGTTTCTAATTAGAATCTTTGTGACATAACAATTTACAAACAACATCATGTGTAATTAAAAATATTAAATAATAAAACCTAATTCATATCCAGCATTTTTTTATTGATTACGATTACTTTTTATTCCTGTTTGTATAAGTTTTGACCACATTTTTTACTAAAGTTGAAACATTCTACAATTATCGTTCAGCTTTTTATTTATTGATTCTGAGGCGGTACGAAGTTTGCTAGGTCAGCTAGTATTTAATAAGGAAAAGATATAACACATTCACTGCGTAAAGATAAACAGTATATTTCGTCTGGTACAGTGTCGGTCCAATAATTTATCAACACATATGGATGCTATTAAAGGTCTATTATCTTTGAAAATAATTTAATTCAAATGTATTTTATGCTTTTTAATCATATTAAAAACATCATAATTTTCTTATATTATCTCTATATTGGCATCACTACTAGATTCCCCAAACAAAAATCGGAGGCAGTCATGAGGATTGCCGACAGAAGTGAAAACTTAAAACTGTATTTTGAATTTTCAAACTAATTGTAATATTAAATGCTGTTATTACTATAGCATGTTGCTGACGCGACTCACAAAACTTTGTCCATCCATGAAGCGTCCAACGCACAGTGTATACAATGTGTTGGCGTGATGCGTGTACTTAGGCAGCTGTGTGAGCATTAACTGTGTTTAAAGTATGTCTACAGCTATATTTATAGCTATAGATATACCTTAATATATATTTGAATGCGGAGAGGTAAATCAAGAAAACGTGAGAATTGGGTCCGTGACATGAAGCGCAAAATAAATTAATAATAAAAGTCAATTAAAGTTAATTAATTGTTCTTCTTTGAAAGCAATTAGCTATAATGATTATATCAGTGTGAAGTAAACTAATAACGAATATCTTAAAATGTAAATTCACCTTGTCACGATACGTCTTGATAAAATGGTGGCCATTCCATCAAAACTTGCATAGACTTTTGCAGTTCTTTTCGTTGATGGCAATAAGTTATAACTATTATGCCAGTGTCAAGTGAAATACAACAATATCAAATCTCTTGAAATGTAACTAGTCAGCTTGTCACGTAAAGTCTTGGTAAAATGGTAGTTATTCTACCAAAACCCTCTGTGGACTTTTTCAGTCAACTTAAACAGTAACGATGCAAGCATTTATTTCATATCACTTCACTTATACACCCTAATCGAATTATATTTTATAATACGCCACCACAATTAAACGGGAAAAGTCACTTTTGCAGTATTAGTTATATATATATATATATATATATATATATATATATATATATATATATATATATATATATATATATATATATATATATATATATATATATATATATATATATATATATATATATATATATTTGTGTTATACACGCATTTATTTAATTCAGACCAATTTTACGCCTTAATCCAAGTATATACTGCATAGTACAGTATATACATGCAAGTATACACTATAAGCATATACTGTGCAATAAGTCATCGAAATAAAACAATCTAACTGATAGTCCAGTCCAGTGAACCAAGAAGGCTTAATTTTGGATAAACGTTTCGCTAGAGGTCGTAATTTTTATTGAAAATAAAAAATAAAAAAATATATAATTGTAACACGATTTACTAGTTTGATAAAAGACATTTTTTTCGGTATCTTGGACCAAAAAAAAAACAAATTTCACTACCAACATTTACGTTTCTTTTTTCGATTGATATCTCAATAACTATGAACGTTAGGTAAAATTATTCAAGAATGTGTTGTAGATCGTAAAAAAACAACAAAAAAATGTTGTATCAAAATTTTCGTATCTCAACGGAGAACTGAGTTATTGTGAAAATATTTAATCCTTTCTTCAAGATGGCGGAAAATGTACATAGGAAATCTTGGTCAACGATTGAAATAAGTAAGATGATTAATTGGCTCAGTGACGGGGACTCCGCCCGGAGGCAATGGTCGCGGGTTTGATTCCCGCATCGGAATAAATATATGTATGGATTACAAAATTTATTCCGAGTCTGGTAACCCCGCCAATCCGCATTGGACAAGCGTGGTGGGTTAACGTCCGTTCCTCCAGAAATGGAGAGTGCTAAGCAATGGGACGTATATGGGCTTTAAAAAAATATATAAAATAAATGCCTGTATTGCGAGTTTTTGAGTTTATTATAAAAGTCCATAGAAAGTTTTGGTAGAATGGCCACCATTTTATTAAGACGTTACGTGACAAGCTGAATGTTCTAGACATTTCAAGATGATTGATTTATGTTAATTATATTTTACTTGACACTGGCATAATAGTTATAGCCAATTGTCATCGTTTCACATCGAGGAAAGAATGAAAATGAATTATGTATCTGTGACTATTTTCTGCGCGTGGCTGGGAGGTTATTGAGCCAAACGAACACGAGGGGTGAACACAGGTGATAAAAAACGCGTCCTGTCCACCGCGCTGCGCAATTATAAACATCGATGCCGATATAACCTTAATCACTTCGTTTTAACTTGCAATCAACATTAAATACGCATTGTATTGTATTTGAACCCGACTTAAACATGTGAATAATAAACATTTTTTTTATACACATTTCATTGTATTAATGGAGTCAGGCGTTACTTTGCGGAAATCCATCACTATATGGACAGTCAAAAGTTTTACTTAGCTAAGATCCGCTACAAGCAAAACAATAACAGAAAATTAATAATGTGTGTTTCTCCGTTGGGTTAAGTGGATTTATTTGGAACTTAAACCAAAAACTTACCGAAAGTCGGCCATCAATTCTCCACCCACCAACCACTATACACAACACCAAACACACATTATCACTTTTCCATCTTGTAAACGACACGTGTTTCGCCCCAACACGAGGCGTCTTCAGGTATAGTAGACTCTACGGAAGACAACCGAAAAGACATTTCATTTTCTATTTTTTTTGCAGAAGTTATAGGCAAACGAACAAGAAACAATAGCTCTTTGTCTATGGTAAGTACCTGCGTTAATGGTGTAAGATCATAGGTCCAATTCTTTAATTTGATTATTAATCTGAACCATTTTCTAGCACAAGCATAATTAACTTAGTTGGATCGGTTATATTTGGACAGTTAGAATTTTTACTTGGCTATAATCCTCGATGGGTAAACAAGAACAGAAAAATAATATTTATTTATTTATTTATATATTCACGCCTATCCCCTGCAGGGGTTGGCAGAGACCACAGAACTCCCTTTTCGCCAATTCACTACCATTTCATCGCAGCGAAACGGCTCTCCATTGGTCGCTTCTCGCCCTCGTGAAAATCAGGCCGTGACCGGTGGCGATCCACGTCGCCGTCATTTTTCAACAAATTAGGTATATTAAATTCGTCTTAGTGAATCCCACGAGCCGCAAGGGAGGATGGAGGTCAGCCCCAGCATAGCCCTGCATGCTGAGGTAAGGCACAATAGTACCCGGGGGAGCCTGATCCCGGGACGGTCGGCACGCTAAGCTCGCCCTTAGCCACGCATCCTTTGGCACGGCAGACCGTGGATTGGCGGAGAGGAAGGTTAAGAAATTGATAAGATCGCATAGGTCATGATACGTATATGCCGATTGCGGGAATTCGAGACCCAGAACGACCATTGACTAAATCCGTGGGTGAAGGGCCCCGCCACTGAGCGAATCGGTCGAGAAAAATAATAATGTGTTTTAAAAAGAAAATTCTGACTCTCTACATAATAATGGATTTCCGCAAAGTAATGCCTGACTCTAATCATCTGGTATAGTTGTACAAAATTCTAGTAATATTGAAACATTGGTAGTCTTTTTTTTCAACTGGCTTTTTTTCTTCAATATCTGTTGTCTCTGGTATTGCGTATGTCTATGGCTGCGTTGATTTCTTTGCCGCTCTATCCCAATAAAAAAGTTTTTTAAATGTACTAACAATGTCAGAATGGTCATGCGATCTACGGCGCTGCGTTCAGGTCGCAGTCCCCTTCTGCGGGGGTGGGTTCAAATCCCACTTTAGACATATCTTTTTTTTTTAAAAAAATTTAGAAGCTTGACTATTACAAACAATTCGATAAAGAAAAACTCAGAAACTATTTTGAATTATACACCATATATATAAAGCATTGCCGACCTTTAAGGTGTAGGCTTGTTGTTCCTTTATTTCTCCCTTTCCCATTACATCCTTTCTCCCCCCACTCAAAATCCTTACCTTTAGGTAGGTGACGTAACTGTAGTGTCCCAAGTACTGTAGATATTTATAGGCGTTGATTGCTTACAATCAGGCGACACGCTTGCTCGTTTGTGCGTGTCACTTTATGTAAATGATCACCCCTGTGTACGGATATCTGCGACTCCAAGGGTAGTGCAGATGCGTTGCCTACCTTAGGGTAATGTGTATATAATGTCAGGGGACTCCTCCCCTGTTACTTCTGGTAGTTAGGGAAATGGAGAGAAATGAACGAAAAAAAAATTTGCTATATAAAAAACAAATCAAGTTGTAAAGCAACTCCCTGCAGGGTTGATAAACCCGAATTCGGAGTCATCCATAAATTACGTCACATGAATTTTATGATTTGAAAGCCCCTCCCCTCCGTCGTAGATGGAGTTTTGAGTTTGGAGTTTAAATTTATGTATGTGGTGTCACAAAGGTTAAAAATCTCTCCCTTAACGGGTGACATAATTCATGGATGTCCCCTAACACTCATGTTTCTTTCACTAACGTACATTCAATATTGCATAGGTATTTAATTTTTATCCGCATCTTTCAACGAGTAGCGTTGAATACGATAATGTTTTTGTTGAAGATACGTCGAGTGTGCGCATGAAAAGGACTACAACAGGGCAAATGTGTTCACAAACAACAACATAATGCGTGTTCTGTTGCAACAAAACACATGCAACACGGGGTCGCATCGCTCAAACTGTCCGACGTTCATTGTCGGTGGGTCATTAAACACTTAACCCTTTTAAAAAAGAACTCGAGTTGCACTCCAAAACGCAATTCTACAAAGACGTCGGTCGGCTTCCAGCGAAGTATGATTCACGCGTGACGTGCTGGATTTTTTATCGATTCCTCATAAAGAACTGTTCAAGATGAAACTGGCAGCTATGAACACCTATATGAAGCTGCCTGGTTTAATTCTTTTCTTCTTTTTTTGAAGGCAATTAGTTATAACTATTATATCAGTGTAAAATCTTTTAATGCTATTTTCCTGCCAACTTAGATCAGTGACGTTGTGTTTTTAATTATTCTACATTATTATCAGTTATATTGTTTAATTATGGTGGTGTATTTTACAATATAGTTAGATTAAGGCGTGTAAGTGAAGTGATATGAAATGAATGCGTGTATCGTGACTGAAAAAGTTCATAGAAGGTTTTGGTAGAATTGAGGCTCCATTATTATTAAGAAGTAATATGAGAAGCTGACTAACTAGTCATAGTCTAAAGATTTATATTATATTTATAAAAGAAGGTAAACGAGACGGTGGCATACTAGTTATAAGCATTTCCTTTCCTACCTCTTCCTTTCTTCTCTGTCCTTCCCTTCCTCTCCGCCAATCCACGGTCTGCCGTGCCAATGGATGCGTGGCTAGGGGCGAGCTTAGTCGCAAGCGTGCCGATCGTCCCGGCATCGGCCTCCCCCGGGTACTATGGCTCTGCTGGGGCCAACCTCCATCCTCCCTTGCGGCTCGTGGGATTCACTAAGACGAATTTAATATACCTAATTTGTCGAAAATGACGGCGACGTGGTTCGCCACCCGTCACGTTCTGATTCTTACGAGGGCGAAAAGCGATCAATGACGAGCCGTTTCGTGGCGTTGAATGGCAGCGGATGGAGCTCTGTGGTCTCTGCCAACCCCTGATAGGCGTGAATATATAAAAAAATATATGTATAAATATATAAAATACTAGTTATAGCTAAATGCCATAAAAAAAGGATATTATTATGAAGAACTAGATGAGGTTAGTAAAAATGTGGAGAAATATATCAATAAAGCTAAAGGTACGAAAAAACGAGAAATATAAAAAAAATCGGAAGCAGTCATGAGGACTGCCGACAGAAGTGAAATTTTAAAACTGTATTTAGTTATTACTAGAGCATGTTGCTGACGCGACTCACAAAATTTTATCCATCCATGAAGCGTCCAACGCACATACATACAATCGGGTATATACAATGTGTTGGCGTGATGCGTGTACGTAGGCAGCTGCGTGCGCATTAACTGTGTTTAAAGTATGTCTATAGCTGTTGATATACCTTAATCATTAGCATGTTGCTGACGCGAACCCATAAATTCTTTCCCTACCCAGAGTCGTGTAACGCGGCTATAGAAGATTTCACTTCAAAAATAAAATTAAAATCAATTCTCCCACAGATCTATACGCTTCGGTACTCATTCTTAAATATCTTATATAACAGAAATTCTCCCATATAAAAAGAAAATTAATTAATGAATTAATATTTGAAAAAAATGTATTAACATCAAATGTCATCCACTACAAGTTTAAAAAAACGTATTTGAACTTGAGTGGATGAATAAAAAAGTATTTTATTTACGATTGAAAATATGATCATGATATATAAATATGTACACTGTGAACTAATAGTAGGAATTGAAAAAAAGCAGTCAAATATTAACGTCATAACTTTTAGATGGTTTTTTAGCGAGGCAAGCTCTCAACTCCACCCCTGAGGAGGCTAACAGCGCGGAATTAATGTAAGAGGACGTGACGGTATTCGGCACAAAAATGCTCACTTTGTTTCGAATAGACTGGCTTCAATCTCGTACTTTTCACGCCGTCTTGCATCCTCTAAAGTCTATATTACACCGCTAAAAACGTGGACGTGGGTTTACCGTCAATTTGGACAAAATGAACTACGTGATTTTTCAGTCGAGCCGACCCCTTCTGTGGGTGCATTGACCGTATTTATTTATGACATTTAATAGCTGAATTTGGATGGAGCTTTTGCTAGTGGTAGAGTCACGCTGCAGACGAATACTTTGTCAAAAATGGCATAATATTTGTCTGTAGTGTGAATGGACCGGCTCACCCGGGAATGTACCACACTCCCGCAGAAAACCGGCGTCTGAGTGGTAGCTTAGCTACCGCGCTTCGTACGGTGAACGGCTGAGTTCCGGAGGCCCAACACCCTCCTCCTCATATACACAGGCCTTTTTTTGCCACTTCTTTTTGGGGGGCACGTTTATGTTTTTTTTTGGTATAGGAAGGCAAACGTGTTCCATCAGGACTGAACTGATGGAAAGCAAGCAAAGTCCCCTATAGACAACAACAGCGCCATAGGTAATGCAGAAGCGTTGCCGGCCTTTAAGGAAAATGTCATTATGGGACGGGGAGGGGAGGAGGAGTGGGGGAGGAGTGAGGGAAGAGTGGGGGAGGAGTGGGGGGAGTGGGGGAAGGAGGAGTGGGAGGAGGGGCGTTTTTTCTTTGTTCTATTTTTTAAAATAGTTTAAAAAATAGAACAAAGAAAAAACGTACAACGTAATATATCTGTGTCGTAGTGTGACGTTATTAAAAGGCTCTCACTCAGCACAGCCCGTGACTTCATGTGGTTAGATTATCAGGCGTTGTTTCACCGGTAAGGCCCAAGAGATTCACTAACGATGTCAATGGGCGGCGTTGACTGCTCTCCTATCCCATAACAAAAAGAGCTATCAAGTTTTTGAACACTATTCATCGCCAATATAAAAATCCATTGGAAAATATGTTATACAAATTATTGTTTTTTTTTTTAATAATATTAAAATAGTAAAATAAATCCGAAAATAGTATAATAAATATAAATGTTTTGAGTTATATTTTTTAATGTGTTGTCAGTAAGAGAAAATAATGCTCCCACCGACGCAATCCGTAATCTCTAGCCTCAATTAACATAACACGAGGGGACATTCCGACTGATTGGACATCAACTCTTCAAGCGACACTCCAACCATAACCCTACACACCATATTGCCCTTTATGCAAACGCGACAAAGCGTAAAACTGCTTAATGAGGTCGCACACGTCAAAACGCGGGGACAAATTAAAATAAATGACGTGCGCTATCTCCTCTCCCGACCAATCGTGTCACCCGCTCGGCTCGGTGCTGCCAGTTTAAAAAATTAAAACACAATTTGTGGGGCGTAAACAGTCCCCGGGCGCATCTCAATCTGTCAGCGCAAACAACAATGTTTATATTTCGGCTCCCGATGCTTGGTAGTTTAATTAGTTTGTCCGAGGCGACAGCCCTGAGTGTGTAGTACAAATTATTACAGTAGGTTTACTACATGAAACTACAATGGCGATCTTTCTTTTTCTATGGGATAGGAAGGCAATAAAAATAAGGAATAATTTTTAAAATACCCTAGCTTTTTCTTTTCTTTCCTGGCAATTGTGTCAAGTAAAATATATACATCAAGCAATTCGAAGTATACTAGTCAGCTTGTCACGTTACGTCCTGATAAAATGGTGGCCATTCTACCATAACCTTCTATGGTCTTTTACAGTAATATAATCTTAAAATACACCCGACATACTCATATATTTCATATTAATCGAACTCTATTGTACAATACACCACCACAATTATACAATATAACTGATAATAATATAAGATTATGAAAATGAATTAAAAACCGAACGTCACTAATGTAAATTGGCGGGAAATTATATATATATATTAATTATATATGTTTCATGAGGCACGCGTAGGAATAAATTTTGTAATGTTGTCTTACTGCTTCGCTGCTCTGTGTCCGCTCATGTCACTTGTATACATCCATCCCACACTCATGATCGCAGGCGACGTCGCTTACTTGTCCGGATAATTCCCTAAATAGGATCACCCGAGTGCTCCTTGTCCACGATTTGTTTGTACTGACTTTTATTCGCTTTTTCATTAATTGTGTTGCCTGTTTGTCAAATGTTGTAACAGATTTATTCAAACTTCTTTAATTGAGGCCGTACGCAATACGTACAATCAGATTATTAATGGAGTCAGGCGTTACTTTGCGGAAATCCATCACTATATGGACAGTCAAAAGTTTTACTTAGCTAAGATCCGCTACAAGCAAAACAATAACAGACAATTAATAATGTGTGTTAAAATCGGCCTGTTTTCTGGCCTATTTTCGGTAAGTTTTTGGGTTTAAGTTCCAAATAAATCCACTTAACCAACACCAACGGAAAAACACACATTATTAATTTTCTGTTATTGTTTTGCTTGTCGCGGATCTTAGCTAAGTATAACTTTTGACTGTCCATATACCTACAATCAGTTTAGTCAGCAAGCCTCGGCCCTACGATCTGAACGTCGTGAGTTCGTATCTTCCACTGCACTATTAATGTGAATCATTTCCCAGCACAAGCACTACTAGCTTAGTTCGAGCTTTAAGAATTCTACTAATGTTAAAAACATTGCTAGTTTACTTTTCCAATATCAAAAAAAAAAGAAAAGTAAGGAACTGATTTAACTTAACACAATTGTTTAATATTTTGTTGTTCATAAAAGCTTTTACTTAGTCAAGCATGCATCAACCTGCAACACTGTGGTAGAACTGTGGTATGTGGTGGATTTTATGCATATGAGGCTGCATGCGTATTATTTTTTATTTAGTGCTTGAGATTTGGTTATTGATCTTACCTCAAAGTTGTGTACACGGCTCGTGGTTCCGTTCTGTGTGATTCAATTATACTGAGCATAATTAATAATTAGATATTTATTGTAAAAAAATTAAAATCTTTTTCCGACACGCTTCGTTATTGACGATATTTATCCCTAAATTTATATTCTGCTGGCGTACATTGATAGCGTACACTTTACTACCATGAGCTTTATAAACTGTAAAATGAGCTGAACATCATCAAAACCATCGTAATTGAACCCCATCGCTGGGCTAGCCACGTAATACGGATAGACCTACCACCACTACCCTGAGGAAAAAGCCACCTCCAGCGGTGTTTTTGAGTCGATACGATATTGGAACATTAAAAGAACGAGCCTACACACATCTCAAAGGCTAGCAATGCTTCTTTATGGGTGGAAATGATTGCTTATAATCAGGTGACGCGTCCGCTCGTTTGCCCACTTATCACATAAAAATGTGGCAACAAATATTGGCCAGTGCGTATGAAAATAATTATATATTCGTTACATTGTGTCATTAGTGATATTTGATTTTTGTTTGCTTGTAAATTAAGTCTGGTAATAAGTAAGAACTCTGAAGGGATACAAGTAAAGTCTGCTGCAGACGAATACTTAGTCAAGAACGGCATATTATTTGTCTGTAGCGTGAATGGCTTGCCCGGGGAAGTACCACACTCCCGCAGAAAATCGGCGTTAGAGTTATAGCTTAGCTACCGCGCTTCGTCCGGTGAGCGGTTGAGTTCCGGAAGCCCAACCCCCCTACCCCCTTCCATAATGATACTTTACTTAAAGGTTGGCAATGCTTCTGCACTGCCTATGGCACTGCGAATATTTATCGTTGCGTTGATCACTTTCTATCAGGTGACATGCCAGCTCGTTTGCCTTCCTATCCCATAAAAAATATTAATATTATGATTTACAATCTAGACTGCTTAGCGTCTGCTGTTGTTTATCAACTTCAACATCCCTTTTTTCACGTAAGTTACCCCGGTATGCTGTTATGGTTTCGAATTTCACAGGCGTTGGCCTAGATCGTGTAGCCCAGAAGCCCGGTGTCCTACATGCGTGGAGACGGTGTCCTTTGCCAGATGCGCGGTGTTGTGATGCCACCGTGCCCAGGTTGCCCAGGGCGTCTGCAATCGATACCCGAACGATACCGAATACGGCACACACGGCGTACAATGTCGATCATTCGTAGTTGGCCGAGTAAAATATATTAGTTTTTCCCGCCAACTTACATCAGCAACGTTGTGTTTTTATATATATTATTTAATTTTTATAATCTAATGTTATTATCAATTATATTGCGTATTGTAAAATATAGTTCGATTAAGGCGTATAATTTGTCGCAATTATATACATACATATTGTCACGCCTGTCTCCCGTAAGGGTAGGCAGAGACCACAGATCTCCATCCGCTACGATCCTTGCACACCTTCCCTGCTTCTTCTACACTCATCGATCTTTTCATCCATCCTTCCTCTTACATTTATCGTAGCAAAACGGCTCTCCGTTAGTCGCTTCTCGGCCTCGTGGGAATCACAACGTGACGCGTGGCAAACCACATCGCCGTCATTTTTAACAAATTAGGTTTGTTAAAATTCGTCATATTGAATCCCACGAGAGATTAAATAAAATAAATGCATGTATCGTAACTTTTTAATTTGACTTCAAAAGTCCATGCAAATTTCCGTAGAACGATCACCATTTTATCACGAGGTATTATTAGAAGCTGAGTTTATTTCAAGATACTTGTTATTATTTTATTTGATACTGGCATAATATTTATAGCAGAATTGCCATACAACAAGAAGTGGAATAAATCAATTTTTTAATATTTATCGATACATCATCATCGAGGTAAGGCTAATCTATCTGCTGACGATAGGCCTTCCTTAACACTGTTCAAATACCGATTCACCCGACAAACTAAACTTCTGTGAAGAAACAAAGCCGTTGCCTAGCAACAAACACTATACATACAATACATTAGGAATATTAATAATATTATATTAATTTATACGATACCTGCTCTCTAACACAAATCTACTAAATACGTACTTTTACGTGACTCACGCTTCACCGGAAGACGGCGAAAAATGTAAAATTACATTTTCTGCATGCAATTCTCCCCGCATGTTGTAATGGGAGATGTGGAAAGAAGGTTTTAAAGGCGAAAATTTTGGCTTTCGGCTCTCATCGTTCATCGAATTTGACGATAGAATAAACTGAAAAGTCGATTTTCTAAAGAATTTTGTTACCTAATATTCGACAGAAAAAAAAATTAAATATTTAAAAATGCTTATTAATGGCGAAACTTGCCATATAAAATATACGTATTCGTTAAAATTTACTCAACTTTTGCTCTCTAGAAGTGAAAAGTCGTCCATTTAAGAAAATTGAAACATTAAAATAGTTGTATAAAATATATCATACTTCATCAGTTATGTTGGCAGTGAGTGTACCAAATCAGCTGTGGATAATCCGATGCGAATAAAAACCGCGCTAATCTCGGCGAATACCGGTCGATCCTGTCGGCTCGCGTTACGGCCAAATGGCGCGTGAACAGCGCTGCACTGGCGGCGCTGTGGTGTGGGTACTTTTCTTTGGCATGCACTGTACAAAAAAGTTGTACGCTGTATTTTCATTCAACACTTTGATTATAGTGAAATCAATATTTTGCGACAGAAAACTAGACTATTTTAGACCTGTGTGTATGCATGATGTTCTGGAAGATAATTTGCCGATGGGGACACACCTTTTTTTATTTATGGCCTATTCACAGTAATTACAAAAATTACACTAATTAATTCTTACAACATATTAAAACGTAACCCTAATTACGGATGGACACAACATTAACATAAAGTGAAGCCAGACTGGACAATATCACCCTGAATTGTGTGGCCAGGGAACATAGCTGAAACGGCTTATTATTTTGCTAGTGACTTCTCATGAAGAAGCTCCATGGTCTTTCGAAATGTGAGTCGTGGCGTCATATTGTCGAAACCATATACGTGAAGTCAATTTTTTTTTTTTAATTTTAGTATTCTTACAAATTTGAATCAATCAATCAATAAGCAGCCTGCAGCAGTCCACTGCTGGCCATAGGCCCCAAGAAGCGCCACGTAACCCTATCTTCGCATCCAGCCTCTGCCAGCCGGCCAGCGCAGATCGTCGCACCATCTAGCTGGGGGGCGTCCAACACTACGTTTACGGAGACGCGGTCTCCACTCCAGCACTCGTCTGCTTCAACGATTGTCGCATCTCCGACAAGCGTGACCAGCCCATTGCCACTTCAGTTTGCTAATTCGAAAGGCTATGGCAGTGACTTTAGTTCACTGGCGGATTTGTTCATTACGAATCATATCTCCTCTCTCTGGGAGACTCTGAAATTTGAATCAATGCAAATTAAAAAAAAACGAAAGAATAAAAAATAATTCAAAACATTTTATATTCCTTACAGACATCGGTTGTAAGCGTTTACACGATATAGTCCCAAGTACCGACGCCACGTCGTGTCGGACATTCTGCCGTCAGTGCTTAAGGCTTTGATAGCCAATCCCCCACTAATAAGCAGGATTAAAATCAACTCCAGTGGCACTTTTTATCGGCGATAACAGCTTAACGCGTGTTCAGCCATAGAGCTGCAAATATTTAGACGCGACCATTTTCTTTCAATCGATCAACAACTTGCAGCAGTCCACTGCTGGATATAGGCCTCCCCCATGAAGCGTCACCTAACGCGATCTTTGGCTTCACGCATAGGGGATGCAAGAGAGTATACTCAAACCTTCTGCACCAAATGTCAACCTCACCTGCACGCCGTGCATCCTGCTACAAACCAACGAGGCAATGACGACCGATCGATGGCGGTATAACCATCGCACAAAAAGCCAGATCAAAGTAACTCAGCCCGGTAACGGGCAGCGGCGTTACCGGCGCGACGCGTCTGGCTCTGCGGTCGCCAACCCACCTGCCCAGTGTGGCGACTATGGGCAAACACATCATGAAGAACACCACTAGACCATTTTTTACAGCTCATATATTTTTGTTTATTAACTCAACAACAAAAGAAGCACTACAAACGGCGATTTTTAAACTACATTTAAAACACCAGAAAAGCAGCTCTTAAATTGCTAGGAAACAACCCACACACAGAGAAAGATGCGCACATACATAAATATATATTATAGTACATATATATATCGACGAAAAAAAGCGAAAACATAATAAACCGCAAAATTAAAATTTACCACTAGAGCCAAAAAAAACTTAAGACTTCTAAAAAAATTGTATCTGATCACTCAAATACAGTTAGTTCCATTGTTTTTTGAGATCTGTGTCATTTAAAGCGATTTCGCTTTTTTTGCGTCGATATTAACAACTTTCGTTAATTTAATTAAAACCTTTTTTATTTGATTATAGAAACAACTATTCAAAGTTTTTATCTGAGGAGAATTTAATACAAAATCTCCGTCTTCCGTAGAGTTTACTATACCTGATTATGTTGAGGTGAAACACGTGTCGTGTGTAATGTGGAAAAGTGGTAGTGTGTGTTTGGTGTTGTTGATAGTGGTTGAGAGGTGGTGAGTTGCTGACGGCCCTTTTTTCTGTAAGATTTAGTATAAGTTCCCCGTAAATCCATTTCTTCCAGTAGAAAATACACACATTATTATTTTCCTGTTTCTGTTTGCTTGTCGCGCATCTTAGCTAAGTAAAAGTTGTAATTGTCCACATAGTAATGGATTTCCGCAAAGTAACGCCTGATTCATCAATGATCAAGGAATGAAGTTTTAACGAGAGTACAATCAATTATTTAAAACACCATGGATAGTGTGTCCTTTTCACGCACTATTTGCGCATTCTATACGTTTTTGGGTCTATGGAGGCGGTACGATGTAATGCGCTGTAGAAATGTTAACGAGGTCTCTCTCCGAAGCGTCGCCGTTTGCTTCGGCGCGCGCAATGGATTCTGCTCCTCTGATACCATCGTCGACAATCTTCAAGGACGATATTAATGAGAGTATTTCTGTAGTATAGGGAGGCAAATGAGTAAGCGTGTCGCCTGATGGAATTTTACCAAAAAAGGCCGGCAATTCTTCCGTGACTCCTGCGGTGTCGCGGTTGTCTGTGGCGTTGATTGTGTTCCATCAGGCGGCACGCTTGCTCGTTTGCCCTCCATCCAATAAACAAAAATCAATGCCGCTCATAGTCATCTGCAACAACATAAATCGTTGTCGACCTTTAAGATATGAGTAGGCTTGTTTTTGGAAGATTTTCGTATTGCTTTGGAAATATAGCGAAAGTGTGTTGCTTGATGATAAGCAACCAACGCCGTTCGTACGCATCTGAAGCTCCATAGGCGTAACAAATGCGTTGCCCATGGTCTTTGAGATATACCTAAGCTAGTTCGAAGGTTCTAATGTCATATCGTTTGAGAAATACTACCGTTGGTAGACGGTTTCGTAGTGAGGTGGTACGTGGAATGAATTTGAAAACGCACCGTACTGGATCACCACTCATTCAGATAGTTGGGATGATACTTTACTTCGTATATGGACAGTCAAAAGTTTTACTGAGCTAAGATCCGCGACAAGCAAAACAATAACAGAAAATTAATAATGTGTGTTTTTGAGACGACCGAAAACTTTTCGGTTGTCTTCCGTAGAGTCTACTATAGCTGAAGATGCCTCGTGTTGGGGCGAAACACGTGTCGATTACAAGATGGAAAAGTGATAATGTGTGTTTGGTGTTGTGTATAGTGGTTGGTGGGTGGAGAATTGATGGCCGATTTTCGGTAAGTTTTTGGTTTAAGTTCCAAATAAATCCACTTAACCCAACGGAAAAACACACATTATTAATTTTCTGTTATTGTTTTGCTTGTCGCGGATCTAAGCTAAGTAAAACTTTTGACTGTCCATATAGTGATCGATCCACATCCGCAAAGTAACGCCTGACTCCATTAATAACTTTACTTCGTGGTGAGTTGTGCGGTATTGAAATTCAACGGCAGGAATTGTTCTGAACAATTCCTCGGAGCACTCCCCATGGTAAAAGCTAGTGATTATATATTGTTAAGCATCTCAGGGGATTCGATCTGTACGCAGATCGTTTTCACGGTGTGTCCTCTACTTATACTCGATCCGTCTTCACTCCCTAGATCTAGATTTGAGAGATCTTGGGAAACTCTTGGTTCCACTAGTGGTAGAGTCACGCTGCAGACGAATATTTTGTCAAGAATGGCATAATATTTGTCTGTAACCTGAATGGGCAGGCGTCCCGCAGAAAACCGGCGTCTGAGTGGTGATAGCTTAGCTAACGTGCTTCGTACGATGAGCGGTTGAGTTCTGGAGGCACAACCCCCTCTCTTCCCCTCACCCTCCCCTCCCATAATAAAACTTTCCTTAAAGGTTGGTAGCGCTTCCGCACTGCCTATGGCGCTGCAGATGTCCATTAGTGGCGTTGATTGCTTTCCATCAGGTGACACGCCTGCTCGTTTGCCTTCCTATTCCATAAAAAAATAGGTCCCATTTTATAAAGGTTAAACTTCTCGCTGCATTTACAGTTAAAACGCGCAAGTACTGACGCGGCAGTAGGTCGACGAAACTAGCAGTTGTCGCAAATTTATTTACGTTTTATTTCTTATAACAATGCCATTCCGCGCATATAATAATGTATTTATGTTATGTCATCAAAACCTTTTGAAATTGGTACTGTGCAAAGCGGACAGAAGGTTTTTCTTTACTATGAATCTACATATGTATATATCGACGTCAAAAAGCTGTAAATGACTGTCTCTCTCTCTGATCCGTCCTTCATGTCTGAAGATCGCCATCACCAGACTTCACCCAGCGGTGCGTTAGGCTCGTCCATTTCATGACAAACTCGCTGTTTTGTACCCGGTACCCGTGGTACCCGGGGAAGTACCACACTCCCGTAGAAAACCGGCGTCTGAGTGGTAGCTTAGCTACCGCGGTTCGTTCGGTCAGCGGTTGAGTTCCTGAGGCCCAACCATAATGACATATGACATAATGACATATGACATAATGACATATGACATAATGACATATGACATAATGACATATGACATAATGACATATGACATAATGACATATGACATAATGACATATGACATAATGACATATGACATAATGACATATGACACTGAGAATGTTTATGGTTGCCGTTGATTGCTTTCCATCAAGTGACGCGCCTGCTAGTGTATCTAACAGTCCCATAGAAAAAAAAGTGAATGACGATCGGATTTCGACCATTGGACGACCGCTAGTCAAAACTAACAGACAAAAGGGATAGTATTACGATATATTGTAGCTCCGTTCATCCAAATCTAATTATATTATACTCACACAAAGCGTACAACCGATATTATAATGAACGTAACAGACACCGCATTTTACAGTGGACGTGAACATAATAAAATTACATCCGAAAAATTGCCGGAGCGTTTTTCACGAGGCATTGGTTTGTTGCAAAAAAGGACATTGGAATTAGTTAATGAGCCGTGAAATTGGGGTCTGGATGTGCCTACGTAAGGAAAGAGCCTAGGTATCGCCTTACCGCGGCCCAGGCGCACAAGCGAAGCGGGAATACTAGTCCGCGAGATAGATTTAGTCGACCGAATTATCAAAATCGAATGAATGAAAGACGGAATGAATGAATGAATGATATCTTTATTAGCGACGCACACACGTATACACACAATTTAGAGCCAATAAAACAAATAAACAACTGAGTAAAATGTATAATAGTTTAAAAAAATAGAAGGAAGAAAATGATAAAAATAATATATCTGTGTAGTAGTTTGAATTCTTAAGTCCATGTGAGTAAATTTTACGTGAACAACAAAATAACCTACTTTCTCATAGTTTTCTTTGATGGCAATTAGTTATAACTATTTTGCCATTGTCAAGTAATATACAATAAAATCCAATCTCTTGAAATGTAATAAGTCAGCTCATCACGGTACGTTTTCATAAAATGGTGTTTATTCTACCAAAACCTTCTATCAGCTTTTTCTGATTACTATTATATTATTTCATATTACTTTACTTACACGCCTTAATCGAATTATATTGTATAACACGCCACCATAATTAAACAATATAACTGATGCTAATATAAGATTATAAAAATGCAATAAAAACACAACGTCACTAATGTAATTTGGCGGGAAAAGTCTCAATGTTGTATTCATAAATGTCATAGTTATTTTTTTTTTGGGAAAGAGCTATGGCGAATGGAAGTGGTGTCAAACTAAACATCGGCGACCCGCTTGACAGACAGGGCTGCCAACATCACGACCAGGCTTTTGCTCGACTTTGTAACATAGCGTGTTACGCACGTTAAAATTGGTTTCAGTTTCGTCTATAACTTGGCCCACAAACAGATTGACCAACATTATTAACACGTTTTACCGCGAAACGGCGTACGCACGGCGGCCAGACATCGTTTTTTAGTTAAGTAATCCGATACATGTAACGCGGCTTGTTAATTAATGATAATTCGATTAAGGATTTTGCAAATTAGGCATGGCGTAATTTGATTTGCATTTGGCTGTTTATAATTGTTGAAAACATAATAGCATTTATTTTGTAGATTATTTGTATGGTGTTTCAGTTACTCTTTTAGCACTAAAGTCAAAGATTTTTGAAACGTTTTCTTTTGATTAAAAAATTTACAAATATTAAAACGGTGTGGGTATATGTACATAATTCTTTATCCTGCCCCTTTCTGCTTGTAATTTTGCGCATTAACTGTTTTTAAGTATATTTTATAGCTATACTCATAGCTGTCGATATATCTTAAGCATTAACATGTTGCTGACGCGAATTCATAGATTTTTTCCTACACAGAGTGATGTAACGCAGCTATAGAAGTTTTCACTTCAAAAATCTGTGACCAATATTGTAATCTACACATGTATATCAATTTAAAAAAAAATCCCGTTGTCACTAGTTTTGGTAATGGGTTAAAACGTTATTACCAATAATATGGACTTTTGAAAAACATAAATTGAATTTTCACATTCTTTGTTGTCAAACAAAGAAATAAATGCATGTTTTTTTAACGGCCAATCTGCTGTGTGCGCGGATGTTGGCTTATATGACAGTGGGACATGTGAAATAAAAAGACAGATCGTAAGCGCAACCACAAAACTATCGAGTCATTGCTTTAAAAACAAAGTAATAATTAATTTGAATGGCATTTTAGAACCTGAAATTCACTTTTCCCGTCAACTTACATCAGTGACGTTGTGTTTTTATTTAATTTTCATAATCTTATAATATTATCAGTTATATTGTTTAATTGTAGTGGTGTATTATACAATATAGTGTATAAGTGAAGTGATATGAAATAAATGCGTGTATCGTGACTTTTTAAGTTAACAGAGAAAGTCCGTAGAAGGTTTTGATAGAGTAGCCACCATTTTATCAAGATATAATGTGATAAGCTAACTAGTTACATTTCAAGAGATTTGATATTATTGTATTTTACTTTACACTGGCATAATATTTATAAATAATCAGCTATCAAAGTGCGCGACAACACGTTCTGTTGCTCTAATTTAATAAAAAAAAATCATCACATTATTTGAATGCCAATGAAATGTATAATGAATTTCACATTGTTCATGTCGCGTGTTTGCACAATAATGCATTAATTGCAATTAAAGAAACAACCGAATAGGGCAAAATTATTGAAATTCATCTATCTATTGTAGGGTAGCCATATTATTAAAAATTTACAGATAATCATATGTGGCAAGATTTTTTACACAGTTAGTAATATTTTTTTCCAGTCCATGTACGCTCCTTAGCATAGCTATTGTGCTTCTTCCGGTGAGTGGTTTAGTTCCGGAGGCTAACCCCTCCTCCCCCTCCCCTCCCCTCCCCGCCCATCCCCCTCCCCTCCCCTCCCCTCCCCTCCCCTCCCCCTCCCCCTCCCCCTCCCCCTCCCCCTCCAATAGTGACACTTTCTTTAAAGGCGGACAACGCTTCTGCACTGCCCATGGCACTGCGGATGTTTATGGGCGGCGTTAATTGCTTTCCGTCAAGTGACCCGTCTCCTCGTTTGCCTTTCTATCCCATAACTGTTTAAATATATAATCTTTATTAGTAATATAACTAGATTCATTAATAGTAAGCCAGCACTGTGAAATAAAACATGTTAAAAACCATACAAGTATGAAATCAGATGTAAACAAAAAAAGGACTGTATGTTAATATAAGGGAGAAGAAGCGAATATAACTAAAAATAGAGGGAAAAAGTAAGAGAAAAATTGTATAAAAAGAGAATTATAGAAAAAAAAACGCCGGGACTTTTTCCGCCAACTTACATCAGTGACGTTGTGTTTTTATTACATTTTCATAATCTTATATTATTATCAGTTATACTGTTTAATTGTGGTGGCGTATTATACAGTATAGTTCGATTAAGCATATGAAATAAATGCGTGTATCGTAACTTTTTAAGTTGACTGAAAAAGTTCATAGAAGATTTTGATAAAATAGCCACCATTTTACCAACACGTAACGTGACAAGCTGACTAGTTACATTTTAAAAGATTTAATATTATTGTAATTTACTTGACCTAAAAAGAATTGCCCTAAAAAAATGCCGTTATCCAATTCTGAAATCTTGAAATAAAATTAACTAAAAATTACTTATATAACTTTGACTTTGAAAAACGTTCTTCATATAAATTGTACATACACAATAGAATAGGTTATAATTTATGAGGACCAATCCGTAAAGTGTTGGCAAATTGGTCACCCTATTTAATATAAATTAGACGATGCCGACTGTATGTGCGTTGTTGGCATTTACAATAATAAGGTTAGTGGAGACAGAGACGAATGATCGATGAAATGTTGGAGTGACGTCTTTATTAATTTCTACAATAAGCCGCACTTGTAATATAAGAACCCATTGTCCGGGAAGTAATACACTATACAGATTACAATTGAAACAAACGTACGGTGTATTAATAGCAACACTGATGATTTTAGCTTTATTAGTTTGTAATCAACGTAAGGTTGGTAGTACTGTAATACAGCGGTTGTCAAACTTTTTGATCTCATGAACCAGTAAATTCATAATTTAAATTCGATACGATTTTTTAAGTTATACGTTCAATATAAAAAAATGTGATCTAAGAACATATAAAAAGTAGCTAGTTAATAAAATGAAACTAATAATTGTAATTAAATTATGAAAGATTTATTAATAAACCATAATAATGGTCAGGGTGTACCTTTGCCTAGCCGCCTGTCTGGTAGTTATGGTATGGTACACGGGTTCGCGTACCACCCCGGCCTCCTAAGCTACTACCGTATCGCTCCTCGTCTTCTGTTGTTTTCTGCCTCCTTTCCCCTGCGTTTTCCTTTCTTCTCTATACTTTTCTCTTCCTCTCCGCCAATCCACGGTCTTGCGTGCCAAAGGATGTGTGGCTAGGGGCGAGCTTAGTCGCAAGCGTGCCGACCGTCCCGAGTTCAGGCTCTCCCAGGTACTATAGTACCTTACCTCAGCATGCGGGGCTCTGCTCACCTCCATCCTCTCTTGCGGTTCGTGGGATTCACTATGACGAATCTTAATATACCTAATTCGTTAAAAAAATACAGCGCCATGGTTCGCCATCCGCCACGTCCTGAATGCCGTTACGATGAATGTGAGAGGAAGGATGGATGAAAAGATGGATGAGTATGAAGGAAGCAAGGACTTTCCTTCCTTCATTCACACTCATCCATCTTTTTTTTTGTTTTTTGGCGGATTCTCCGAATCATATTTACCAGAGAAATTCATAGCTCTCTGAGCTACTCTGAGCTTGTGAAGCAACCGGACTGTCAATGTCGTTTCAACGTTTCGATGCCGCTCTAATAATATCGATATCCAAGGAAAAAAATTCATCGATATAACACACTTTTCTCGGAACGTGCGAACACCGCCTTATGAAATAAAGTCGATGGGTAACTCGATAGGTTTTGTTAATAAATCCTTTGTGGTGCCGACGTGTTTCGGACAGACGCGAGGCCGGAACGTCCAACTAATTGAGCTGGCCTGGTCACCCGTGGCGCGTCCACGTGTAAGACAATACCGTATATACGCTTCTGTAACTTTGGCAATATGTCATATAATTTTTTTTTAATTTATCTGCGAAAGGCATACAGTTTTCAGCCGAAACATTGTTGCAAGATAAAAAATGTGCGGTTTTTTTAACGGAATCGGGAGGCTAACGTTTTGATTGCTTTTTGGTTCCAATGCCGAGCTTCGATCATTGTGTGACTTGTACCACAAATACATGAAAAAATAATAATCATTTAGACCTTCACTTTGTTTATGGTACAATTCACGTGTCATATTAAATCTGTCATGTAAGTTGTTACATAATTTGTAATATTGTGTAGTTTTGTTTCTTCTTTTATTTCTATGTTAATAATGTGTCCATCTGTAATTAGAGTTTTAATGTTGTACGAATTAATAAAAATAATGTAATATTTGATACTTCTGTCCATAGTTTGGAATCTTAAACCTGATGGAAAGCAATCAATGCCGCCCATAACATCCGCAACATCATAGGCTGTATTACCACTTACTGACTCACTCACATCTTATTTGGGAAACTGTAAGAAATGGAGGGTAAGTTAGTTCTATGGAAATGTTCGGCTAGTGCTCGAGGCAGAAGAATTATATCCAAACTTTGAAGATCTCAACCTATCGGGGTCACTCTGCATAAAAAACAAATGCGAACACATTAAACCAAAATGGCGGAAAAACAAGATGGCTGCCATACAAACGTCATTTAAACGGGCTAATTTCGTCGAAATTTGGCAGAAGCCCATTCATATATACACATATACATATATGTGTATCTTTGCAATCATTCCAAAGTTTGACTGGTAGATGCCTTCCGGCATCCGTCCGCCTTTGTACTAAAATGTTACATTAAAAATAAATAAACAAATAAATATTCTTAGTATGTGAAACGTTAATAAAGTATCTTAATCACCATACGTCTTGTTTTAAGAACTTTAAACGGTGAGTTTATTTATTATCAAAACAAAACTGAGTTTAACGTACACCATCAATAATCGAACGGTTTAGTGGTTGTGTACGATAATTACCCGTGCGCGATGTACAACGAAATTAATGTGTTGTACATCGCCCAACATTACGGTGAAGTGTAAATCAAATGATTTAAAGCTTCTTTCGATAGGAATCAGTTGATCGATGTGATCATAACTTTTTATTCTGAT
This sequence comes from Baronia brevicornis, assembly GCA_031353405.1. Classification (NCBI taxonomy): domain Eukaryota; kingdom Metazoa; phylum Arthropoda; class Insecta; order Lepidoptera; family Papilionidae; genus Baronia; species Baronia brevicornis. The sequence continues at coordinate 313,277 of JASFAT010002648.1, read as the reverse complement.
CGTAACTTTTTATTCTGAGATTCTCAACTCATAATTTTAGGTGAATCTTAAAAGTTATTTAGCATTATTTACATACATACATATCGTCACGCCAGTCTCTCTGTAGGGATAGGCAGAGACCACAGATCTCCGTCTGTTACGATCTCGGCATACTTCCTTTAATATTCTCCTCATGCAAGTTCGCCGGTTAAGGGTGCTCTTGACCTGGCCTTTCTTAAAAACTCCAGCAATTTGTTCAAGGTATGTTTTCCTTGGTCTTAGCGACTCTTCCGTCCACATTTGCAAAGTAAATTTCTTTTGCCAGTCATCTGTCTTCCATCCTCTCTATATGCCAAACCATCTAAGCATCCCTTTCTCAACTTTTGTCACGACACCTTCTTTTACTCTACATCGCTCTCTTATATCTTCATTTGTTATTCCATCATTTAGCATTTTTTATATATAAAACACGCCAACTATAAGAATAATGAAAGCCTTTAGTCGGACAGATTTCCTACACACACATATCCCATATAGATTTACTTAGTTATAAATATATCTGTCTGTGTGCCTCTATTGACAAAAGCCTTGTACAACTGTAACCATTTCTTTCTGTCTTCAGCAGCTCTTGTCCATCTGCCACCTGCTGAAGTCTTTATTTCATCGGCCCATCTTATAGATGGCCTTCCTCTCTCGTACGCCTGTATAATATGAGTTTAATATAAGTCTATCTTGTTTTCTTATTCGGGCAAATAAAATATTTTTATTTTTATTAAATACATTCAAATACCTACACTTCTTCACTGGAGCAGGTGCAGGGCTAGTTGCTTTCCATCAAACCAAAACGTTTCCCTTCGAATCCCATAAAAATATCCATGGTTCAAAATTGGAACTTTTATATAATAGGCCTACACATAGCTTAAAGGTCAGCAACGCTTCCGCAATGATATGGCATTGTGGATGTCGGTGGCCGATGTGATTGCTTTCCATCAGGTGACACGCCTGCTCGTTTGCCTTCCTATCCTATAGAAAAATCCTATAGCTCACAGCGACACCTGGGATCTTTAAGGGTTTTCTATCTTTTATAAAATGAAATTATTTAAAGTGAAAATAATTTATTTTATCCATACTTTATCCACAATTTATAAATATTATTTATTTGAGCAATGAAAGGCGATATGTTACATTCGAGACGTCAGTCGAATGATGCATTTTGTTTTATCAAACAATTTGTTTTTCATTTTAAATTTGAAAATTACGAATGTAAAAATAAGTAATCCTACTAATATTATAAATGCCAAAGTTTGTGAGTATGGATGCATGTTTGTTACTCTTTCACGAAAAAACTACTGGACGGATTTGGATGAAACTTTACAGTAATTTAGGTTGTACATCGAAATAACATATAGGCTACAATTTGTAATGATTTTATGTAATTTTGGTGGTAATATAACGATACTTGTCAATTAAATCGGAAAAAAAATCTGGCCTCTGAGAGCTATCTTGGCGTACGCTGCCTAAACCGTTGGAGTTACACAAAGATGATGTACCGTAGGATTGTTTGTCTTGAATAGTTCTAAATGAAAGACCGCGACAGCATATATCTACCTTTTATGTGGAAGCCACTATGACCAAAATTGTGAACCAGAAATTAAGTAAAAAAAATTATTTATTTAAAATGATCTGTCACGAAATTTAATGTGGCAGACCAAATTCCACCCGAGCATAGCCGCGGGCAAAAGCTAGTATAATATAAAAGGTTTTAATGCATTAGTGATACATTTATGAATGTATCACTACAGTACACCATACAATGGCCGACCTGTAATAGACGTCGGAAATAACTCGGTGTGAGATCATCATGAAGCATTTAGGAGTCATTATCTGTGCGTCATCGTGCTGTCATTATATCCTCTAATGTCACGATCTGTTTTCCAACAAGCGACTCGGTGTTTCTGGAGCTCACAGATTACTCGCGACTCGTTTCGATTCGTTCCATTAACACGAGGAATGTTGTGACGTCATCTGGATGTGGAGTGAAATCGTAGACCGAGCCGTCGTCTCGATTCAGGCTACGCTCCCCTCCACTCGACTCTATACAGGATCATGCACAAGTAACAGTGAGCATACAGTTAAGACCGAGCCGTTGGCAGTTTTTCACATCTGTCAAGCGTCCTATTACGCTCCTTTTTTTTTAAAGTATAGGAAGACAAACGATGAAAAGCAATCAACGCCGGCCATAGACATCCGACTCCATGGGGGAGGCCTATGTCCAGCAGTGGACTGCCGCAGGCTGTTGATGATAGACATCCCACAGTGCTACAGGCATTGCAGAAACGTTGCCAGCCTTTGAGATACGTGTAGGTTTGTTTTTTGAAGGTTCCAATATCGTATCAGTTCGAAAACACGCACTTCGGGAAGACGCACAATACTGGATCGCCATTGGTCCAGATGGTGGGGATGAAGCTTCTCTTTGTGACGAGTTCTGCGGTATTGGAGGTCGGTATACATAATCATTACAGTCGAAACATGCACAGGGGAATTTGACGTCGGTGGTGCGGGTATTCACGGTGGTACAATCAAATCTTCTTGTCTCTACCATCAATACCATCATGCAGATCATCCTCTAATAAATAACGCTCTGATGACCTCCCAACTTTTCCCCAAGTACCACACCATCACAGAGAATCGACGTCGAAATGGTTAAACATTTACTATGTGAACATGATTGAATGCAATCATCTGGAAGCCCAACTATTTTACCTCTCTTTTATTAGCTTCTCCTTATCCTATTACTTCCTTTCTTCCTTCCCGTTAAATCCTCCTTTCCCTTACATATGTTGAATTCGAGAATATTTTGAAAAGATATAAATAAAGATTTTCATATTCGTACTATTTTTAATTTCACTAACAATTATTGGAACAGCCCACGTATAAGAAACTTGATTTCTTTTTCATTTCCAAATAGATTTTCCCAAGGAATTGTTGACACAGCGTGGAGTGTCAGTGTCCACATAGGTAGGATTGAACTCTCTGTTTACACCGCGCGTCCAATGCGTCCCCCCCACAAAGAGAACCTCTTAAACGTTTTTCCCAAAGTCGTCATTAGTGACAGCGTGTGGTACAATTGAAAAGAGGATAGTAAATAAATTTTTAAAGAACTGTAGTAAAGATTATTAATGGAGTCAGGCGTTACTTTGCGGAAATCCATCACTATATGGACAGTCAAAAGTTTTACTTAGCTAAGATCCGCGACAAGCAAAACAATAACAGAAAATTAATAATGTGTGTTTTTCCGCTGGGTTTTCGGTAAGTTTTTGGTTTAAGTTCCAAATAAATCCACTAAACCCAGCGGAAAAACACACATTATTAATTTTCTGTTATTGTTTTGCTTGTCGCGGATCTTAGCTAAGTAAAACTTTTGACTGTCCATAAACTGTAGTAAAGCTTCTTTAGCATCGTTGTGATTCGAACCTCGATTAAACGAGAAAGCGACTCTAAAAGAGACAAGCATAGGTATCTATAGGATTTAGCCTGCGAGAGAATGAGACAGAGTACATACTGAAAGTTTCATTTCAACCCCGCGTGAACCCCACACATGCTTTTTTTAATATATTACTGGCCATGAGTAATGTTACAGAAGAAAAAAAATATTTTACAATAATAAAAATACAATTGGACTTTTCCCGCCAACTAGAATCAGTGACTTTGTGTTTTGCGTTCATTTATATTGTTAAATTAGGCGTATTGCATAATATATGATAGTTCGATTAAAGCGTGTAAGTGAAATGATGTGAAATAAATGTGTATATCTATAATTTTTAAGTTAACTGCAAAAGTATATAGAATGTTCTGGTAGAATGGCTGCTTCCAACGGTGTTTTCGAATCGATACGACATTGGAACATTAAAAATACAAAGCCTTCACATTTCTTAAAGGTCGGCAACGCTTCCACAATACTTGTGGAGTTACAGATGTCTATGTGGAGTTTCAATTTATTTATCTATTTTATTTTATTTATTTATGGATCATCAACAGTTGTTACATTCATTATACATTATTCTAAATAGTTCTAAAAACATACGTAAATGTAATCCTAATTATAGATGGACACAACATTAACATAAAGTGAAAGCAGACAAATCAAATATTATACTGAGACTTAAATGTTAGATTTAATACGGTGCTTGAATTGTACTCCTTTATTTACTTTTGATTACTTTTCATCAAGGGACAAGCTCGCTTTGCCTCCATTTCTTATGAAGAAGCCACCTGACGTGAAAACGGGAACACCGCTGACCGCTTTAACTTGGACCACAAATCAGAAAATGTTACTTTTTACAGTGTGGTATCTAAACGAGGGCGAGATATTAAATTTGATGCATTGATGTCGCATACGCCCCGACAAATGGACCGTTCATAATTTTTATATATGATATCCGAGTTCACGCCGCCGTCTGATTGATGTGAAAGAGACGTTCGCGAACGGATAGGAATTTATTTTTTATGGCAGAGCGGGCAAACGAGTGTGCCGGTCACCTGGTGCCAAGTCATAACTGCCGCCCACAAAAGCCACAGCGCTCTTGTCTCAATTCTCTCTGCTCACAATTGGATTGAGAATTTTGACTTCAATAATAGTTTCTGAAAAAAAAACATAAATAATAATCTTATTAGTATTGAGTAGTTATGAAAAAAGAAGAAATTAGAGAATAACTGTTGTGCTGAAATGGCCGCCAACCTTCGCAAGTCGGAGAAGAAGAAGAAGAAGATAATAAAAAAAATCGTCCTTCAACCTTCAAAAAACAAGCCTTCAGATACCTAAAAGGTCGGCAACGCTTCCGTTGGATCCTGCGGTGTAGCAGTTGTCTATGGGCGGGATTGATTGATTTACATCAGGTGACACGCCTGCTCGTTTGCCTTCCTATACCATAAAAAAAAGATTTCGGAAAAAAACGTATCTGATCATTAAAAAACAGTCAGTTTCAACGCTGTACAAAATTGTCTAAGGTCGTAGAACTATGAGACTCAGACCATTCGACGCGGTATTTTGTTGTGATCCGATATATTCAAGAATTTTTTTTGATATCTGTGTCATTTACAGCGTTCTATCTACATCTACACAATATAATTTTTTTATTTTGTTTGGTCTTTCCCGGATCTTAGTTCAGTAAATTCTTCACAAAAAGAAGAGAAGCGTCATAGGACGCTTGGTAGATATTAAAATTACGATTCGTACATATAGTCGAGTGAAGAGGAGCGTAGCTTGGATCGAGACGACGTCGCAGTCCACGATTTCACTCCCATACCCCGCGACAAGGTGTTTCACGTGAAAAATAAACCTCTAGACACACCAGCGATCACTTTACGTATCAATCGGAACGGCGTAATTATGAGACGGCGGTGGTAGAGACCGCCAAGGCGTTGCTAAGTGTTATTGATGTGTGTGCCACATCAACCGCTGCGGGGCAAATTGAACTGCGCTATCAAGCAGGTGTCAAAAGCTTTCCCGAAGTGGGGCAAAAACGGTCATCAGCCACAAAACGTCAAGACGGCGGGTTTTTGGCAAAGATCATGTACCCGTAGACGTGTCTGGAACGTATAATTTAACTCTCCGAGGACGGAAGGCGATTTTCGTCGAGACGGCGTTTCGTGCGGCTTAACGGGTGGTTAGAGAGAGACGACATGTCTTCGACGACCACACATGGAATTCTGTACTCATCTCTAGACTCCCCATTATCAGCTTTCTCTTGACCAACATATGTTCGAATCGTCGATGACCAACATCTCAGCGAAAGACATATTTAATATAAAAATACTGGTAACAATACGCTTCTGAAACTTAGGTTGAGATAGGTTTTTAAAAGGGTCGGTCTTGGAGAGATCATAACGAAGATATTTAAATAGGTTTAAGAGAAACGGTGTCTTACATTTCGTTGACAATAGAAACGGAAGTAACATTCGGGAGAAGAACGAAGGAACGGTGGAGATGTATAGAGAAATAAAGAAGGTAGATTTTTTTTATGGAATAGAAGAACAAACGAGCAAGCGTGCAGCACACTTGTTCGTTAGCAATCAACGCCGCCCATAGACAACCGCGACAATGCAGGAGTCACGGAAACCTTGCCGGCCTTTTAGGTACGTGTAGGATTGTTTTTTGAAGGTTTCAATGTCGTAACGGTTCGGGGAGACCGCCGAAGGTAGTTGGTTCCACAGAGTGGTAGTGCGTGGAAAGAAGTTTAGAAAGAAGCACACCGTAGTAGATCGCAACTCATCCAGATGGTGGGGATGAAACTTTTCTTTACGGCTAGTTGTGCGGTATTTTTATTTTGGATTCTGTAGCGCTGTGTATGGATAGCTCATACTTTATAGATTTTACCATCAGTAGTGCTCCGAGGAATTGTTCGGAATAGTTCCCGTCCTTGAATTACCTATTTACACTTCTGTTTTATTTGCTTAGTCTGTGTCCGAGATGCGTTAACGCGCGTTTTTATTATAAAGACAATATTAAATAAAGGGGAGGCGGTCTCCGCGCGGGAGAGATGATTTATTGGTCCCTTGTCGAGCCATGCGGCCGGTGGCCTACGTTGATCCCAGGACCGAAACACCGCATCGACATTCGCGGTTTCGCTTCTTTTTTAACCGTTCCCGCTAATGGATCAAAAATTCTTGCTTATGATGTATTCGAACCGACACTACGATCTTGTATAAACCATTTTATGACACTTGTTTGATTAAAATTATTTTCTTTGTGTTTTTCGTTTTTTTTTGTATATTTTAATATTATTAAGGTTATAAGCAAAAATTAAGTATTGTAAAAAAAGGGGCATAAATAAAGCTTTTCTTTTTCTATTTCTATTCTTACTATTATTCTTATTCCTATTCCTATTCCTATCCCTATTCCTATTCCTATCCCTATCCCTATTCCTATCTCTATCCCTATCCCTATTCCTATTCCTATTCCTTTTCCTATTCCTATCCCTATCCCTATCCCTATCCCTATCCCTATCCCTATCCCTATCCTTATCCCTATTCCTATTCCTATTCCTATTCCTATTGCTGTTGCTATTGCTACTGCTACTGCTACTACTTCTGCTACTGCTTCCGCTACCGCTACCGCTACTGCTACTGTTACTGCTACTGCTACTGCTAATGCTATTCCTATTGCTATTGCTATTCCTATTCCTATAACTTCGCGGCTCTAGTTAAAAAAACATTACTTATTCAATTGTTTTATATTCATCTATCGTCAGTGAAGACAACTGCTTGCGGTCAAATATTTCACCTTGTTTAGAGCTTGAGTCCTTTCTTGCGGGACATCAGCGATCAGCCCAGCATAGCAGTCTGTCACAAGAGCATCATAAAAACCATATTGATGCTCCGGCCATAATTAGTGAGTTCATTTAGATTAAATTTTGATTATGGTATAGAGTATAAGCTTAAGCGATTTCAGTGTAATTAAATATATTGGGTGTCTAGTGGCGGAATTACGTTATAGGTCGAATAATCAATAAACGCATGCTTACTGATTATTTGTTACTAATATTGAGAGAACTTTAAGCAATAAGATGGCGCCACACCTTACATTGCTAGAGAGACCAAGGAGCTTCTTCGTGATTCCTTCCCTAACTAATTAACCCATTGTCAGTCGTAAGTGAGGTGACTTACGACTGTGACATCAGTACTTTGTCACGCGGGAGGTGACAAGGCGCGACATGTTGAAACTCGCTCTGTGTGAAATGCAGGCACCATTGCCTTATTATTTAAATATCCGTAACAGAACAATTGACATCTTCAGCTATATATCATTGCCTTTTCCAATTATATTTTTAATATATTGAGCCCGAAAATGAATAAAGTCAATGAAAGTATCTGTAGCTACAACCTAGCGAGTATCACGTGTAAAAAGCTAGCGACCGATAAGGGTTGATAAGTCAGGTCGCCAGATCTCACCCCCATGGCCTTTTTTCTGGGGAGGGGGGGGGGGTATCTTAAAATAGTTGTCTATGAAACAAACCCTACGATTATAACAGCACAAAAAGAAAATAGCTTGCTCAAAGTTAACGATATTCCAACTTTAAAGATTGGCGCAGAATACTGAGGCTAGTTTCCCCTAGAGTGCCCCCAACATGTAGACGAGATAATTTTTAAAAATTAAAAAGTTATTAAATTTTATTTATATCCTTTGTAGTTTTTACAATATTTATATTTGGAAACCTAATTCTGTTACGTTAAAATTAATTAATTTTTCCCACAAATCGCTTCCGCTTATGTACTGAGGCCGCTGACTGATGTGCGTCGGCGTCGTTTGAAGTGTCACTAGGCAAATGAGTGTCCGTGTGTCACTACGGGTGACTTATGCAGCCAGCCTCAATAATCTGCAACGCTTAAGGCCGCAGTTGAAGTGTTTGTGTCTCTGTTGCCCGGTATACATTCGCTCGATGTTTTTCTATTTTGTTTGTATCTAGACCAGCGTTTCTCAATCTGTTTTTTACTCATTGATGCACTAATATACTTTTTACAAATTCGCGACAACCTTACATGCTTACATTTTTTTTTATATATTCACGCCTGTCCCCCGCAGGGGTTGGCAGAGACCACAGAGCTCCATCCGCTACGATCCCGGCACACTTTCCCCACCTCCTCGACACTCATCCATCCTTTCGTCCATTCTTCCTCTCACATTCATCGCAGCGAACCGGTTCTCCATTAGTCGCTTACATGTAAAATTTTTGATAGTTGTAGTGAAGGTAGGTACAATTAATTATACATCATTAATCTATTAAAATTGGTTGACCACCAATTTTGGGTGACCAATTGGCTCAGTGGCGGGACCTCCCGCCCACGGAGTTCGATCCCCGCATCGGAATAAATATATGTATTGCCTGCGTATTGCCTTATTCCGAGTGTCGTAATCCCGCCAATCCGCATTAGACAAGCGTGGTGGGTTAACGTCTGTTCCCCCAGAAATGGAGAGGCCCGTGCTCAGCGGTCATTATGAGAGGGGTGAAGGGCGGGGAGTTGGGCCTCTGGAACTCAACCGCTCACCAGACGAAGCGCGGTAGTTAAGCTACTACTCAGACGCCGGCTCTTTCTTCGGACTTTTTCAGTCAACTTAAAAAGACGATACACGCATATCACTTCACTTATAAGCCATAATCGACATGTATTGTATAATACGCCACCACAATTAAACAATATAACTAATAATTATATAAGATCATGAAAATTAACCCTTCTTTGCATAATGGTGGAAATTTCCATCATAACATTGATGATGATGATGATTGATTCGAAGATGTTAATGCTGGTAGCCTATTGGCTTTAACAGCTTTATCGTATTCAGGGCCCGCGGGCTGAAAGCCCGCGGGCTAGTAGAATATAATTGGGAATCTGCGCAAATCGCAGACTCCATCGGCCTGATGCCGTGTCGGAGGTACACATATGTGTGTGTGCTGATTTTAAACTCGTCATGATTCTACGTTAAACATGTAGGGGAGGTTGAACTTTAGTAACTATAGTCCCTATTAGTCCCATAGACCCTAAGGTCTAGGGGTGAAAACCGACCGGGTACGTGAGAGAATCTCGTGTAAGCGGCCGGTGTAGAACTGTTCCCTACTCTACGTGCTCGGCTAGGGCCGGGGTGCGTGTGAGTGTTGGTGTCGTGAGTGGATCCGAACGACGCTGTTTCGTCGTCCGGATCGTGTAACACGTTACGCGGGCGTCGTCTTTTCGGGCGCGCGTTTAAATCGGGTGAATAATTTACCGATTGTACCACCAGTGGATTCGGATGGGATTCGGATCTCTCAAAATGTTTCTTAGAGAGTGTTTTAAAGTGTCATAACATTGAATGCCCAAAAATTATATAAAAAAACAAGTTCAATTTAAGTTGGTCATGGCTAGATACCTTTTTAATGTCCATTTGCATAAAAAAACAGCTGCCAAAAATAAGCAAGTGCCACTATCAATAAAACGAGCTTGAAGTTGTCATTCCGCTGTTTGTATTGTAGTTGCAATAAACATATGATTTTGTTTTATTATATTTGAGTTTCTAATGTTAAAAAAGTGAAAATGAGCGGAAGAAAGGTTTGTAACATGTGTTTCTGTTATTTTTAGAGCAATTTCTGAAAAAGTTTGCGTTTAATTTAAAAAATACCACATGATAAAATTTTACATCACTATGCAGTTACTTATCTCCTAATGTATGGGAAAAAATATTTTTATTTTTACTTTTTAAATTTTTACTCATTATTTATTATTAATAAAAATAATAATTGTTTATTATCATAAAGAATAAAAAATATCCAATGATATCCTCTTTTATTTCCATTTACTTTGCATGATGATGGAAATTTCCATCATATTGTTTTTTGCTAAATTTATACTATAAATATATACTAAGATTTTTTTAACCATTTTTCCTTTATTTTTGAACATGAATTATATCACCTTGATTTATTTCACCAATAAAGAAAAAATCATGCAAAGAATGGTTAAGACACAACGTCACTGATGCAAGTTGGCGGGAAATGTTCTATATCAATATTATCTATCTCCAATTATATTATACAAACTAACGGACGTGTATTTAGTGTTTTCGTATTTATCTGCATGTATAAATCATAGAATATTAGCAACAAGGATGAGATACAAGTATCAAATAAGAAAAGTAAAGCAAACGAAAAAACCATATTGAACACACAATTGAAACTAATTTGAAATATATCGAACACCAGTACAATAATCGATACGAACAACAGGGATAAACAAAGGAATATTTCTATGACTATCACTATTCAATCGCTTTGATTTCTCACCCAATTAACAAGAAAAACAGCGGCTGATTATCCACAAACAATGCCCGACACTGACATATTATTTCGATTTGGCGTCCGGAATTACAGTACAATTGTCTGTGGTTTTTCGTCGCTAACACATTTATGTATGTTCCAAAATTACTTCAACCGAAAAACAATCGTATCGCGACGGTTTAGAATACAAAATGCATTACAATGTACGTAGACGTGTTTCGTTTTGTAACAGAAATATGTAACAAACAGTAGGAGGCTTATTAGGTTGGTAGTCGCCGTGTGAAACGGAGGTATGCGCCTGACAGCCGCTAGATGGAGCTGACCAGAAGGCCGCATTGTTGCTTGATTGACCGATGTGCCACCACACAAATTGTTCGCTTATTGTAATCACTCTCTCGTGAAATATATTTCTAGTTGTCAGTTATCTTGCTGTAAAAAAATGTATAACAATTTTCCTTCTAGGGATACCACTTAAGCGTCGTGCGTAAAACTATCGCGCATAGGATGTTGACAGCGCTGTGGTATTTTATTTATGGGATAGGAAGGCAAACGAGCAGGCGTGTCACCGGATGGAAAGCAATCAACGCCGCCCATAGACATCGACAGCGCGATAGGCAGTGCGGAAGCGTTGCCGACCTTTAAGGAAAGTGACATTATGGAAGTGGGAGGGGAGGGGAAGGCGAGGATAGAGGGAGAGAGAGGATTTTGGGCCTCCGGAACTCAGGCCGCTCACCGTACGAAGCACGGTAGCTAAGGTACAACTCAGACGCCGATTTCTGCGGGAGTGTGGTACTTCCCTGGGCGAGTGGGCTCATTCACGCTACAGACAAATAATATGCCATTCTTGACAAAGTATTCGTATGCAGCCTGGCTCTACCACTAACCATACTATATACTGTTCGTGATCTATTTGTGTTTGTGTTCTGTTTATTTTCTGTCGGTGTTCTGTTTCTGTTCTGTTTGTATCGTGTTTGAGTTATGTTTGTGTTGAGATTGTGTTTTGTTTGTATGTATTGTGTTGTTGTTCTGTTTATATACTATTTGTGCCCCGTTTGTGTCTTGATAGTGTTCTGTTTGTCTTCTGTTCAGTGTTCTGTAACAATAAGTTGGCTTCTAACCCGCATTTAGTGAATGTCGAGTTTTTGACTTCTTTTTGACTTCTGCTTCGACAACAGTTTCTTCCCCTTGACCGCATACAACGTCGGGCTATTCGTACTGTCGACGACCAAGATCTCACCGAACGGCTAGATCCTTTGGTACTGCGGAGGGATATCTCATCTCACAATATCTTTTACCGTTTTTACCATAGGACACATTTCGAAAAATTGTTCGGGATAATTCCGGCCGCTGAGTTCCACTATCGTTTAATCCCCGCCATCTGAATGAGTGGCGAACCAGTACGGTGCGTTTTCCCAGATACTTCTTATCACGCACCACTACCCTGTGGTATCAGCTTCCTCCAGCGGTGTTTTCGAACCGATACGACATTGGAGCCTTCAAAAAACAAGCCTATACTTTCGTTAAGGGCCGTCAATGCTCTGCACTGTCTATGGCACTGCGGATGTCTATGGGCGGCGTTGATTGCTTTCCATTATACACAATACATGCATTTATTTTATATCAAACTAATTATACGCCTTAATCAAACTATATTGAATACTAATAAGTATTCTATAAGAATTAAACAATATAACTGATAATAATATGAGGTTATAAAAATGAAATAAACTCAAATTCATTTCAAAAACTTAACGGGAAAACTACGTTTTTGTTATTTGCACGTCCAATTTGTTCCGTTTCTAAAATACAGGCAGGAGCGCTTGAATTTTAATACCCCGCATTCATTCGCGAAGTGTCAAATGATAATCTTGACCTTGTACACTTGTATTAAAAACGTCAAGTCCGTTTTCTAATACGAATGTATGCAGTTCCGTAGCAATTAAATTGATTATTTATCTGAATTTGGCTCACCGTTCAAAAACCTTTGATTATTCATAAAACAAAACACAAACCTCATCTTCCGATATTCGTGTTTAAAATACATTAAAACTTTTTCACGCCAATTTATGTCATACGTGATTTTTTATTTTTTAATCTAATGTTAGTATCCAGATCTACCAGAATTAAACAATATAGCCGATAATAATATAAGATTATGAAAATGAAACAAAAACACAAGGTCACTGATGTAAGTTGACGGAGAAGTCTTTTAGTGCTTTTTAGTCCAACAAATATAGATTAAAAAAACCATAGAGATATAGATTAATAAAATATAGGCCTATTCTTGTTGTAATGGCTTTATTTCACTGAAATTTGGCACAAATTTATAATCTTATATCGATTTTTCATTCGAATGTAGGACCTTAATAGTGTAAACCACTTACATGAATATCAGAGATGTATTATTTTACCTTGGTGTCACGTTACACGAACAAAAATATCTGCGCACATTAGCTCGCTGCCTTTCCTATCGTGTTCCATTCGTTCACATGAAACCATTCAATCCGAATGAATGGCGACTGCCGTTTCATTAGGAACAATGGCGGCCGGATAAATAAAATAATTAGTACGAGTGTTGAATCATTTAGCATTACCTGCAATAATTGATATTTGAATACGGGATATTTTAGAACTTCTTGGTTGGTATAAGGTATAAACTAACAGCGATCTAATACTAATAAATAATTTAAATATTAATAACATAATAAATATCTATGGCTAAAGTGTAGATAAACATTCAGTGAAATAATTAATTTGACTGGTAACATTATTGATTGGGGTGTTAAATAAAAAAATTACAAGTTATTGACTTTTGATAATAGTCACTAATGTAATAAATGACTGTTTTAAATAATTTTAATATAAAAATATCTAATTGACTTGAAAAAAATGGGTTAATATCTGGTTTTAATTTCTTTCTCAGTACATATTTATGTATAATTAAAGTCTGAAGCGTTTTAATGACTTTAACCTAAAAATACAAAATTTAATTTAAAAGAAGCTCAAAGAATTAGTGACTTCGTATACTATCAAAGTTCTTCATTCGAAAACTATTAAAAGAAATGGTGGGTTCTTGTCTCTTTTATTGAATTTAAAGTATTATTGTAAGGACTCAAAGTTATTATTTTAAGGACTTGAAAATAGGCTTGCTTATTTTATGGGACCGGAAGGCAAACGAGCAAGGCTGTCACCTGATAGAAAGCAATCAACGCCGGCCATAAACATCTGCAGTGCCATAGGCAGTGCAGAAGCGTTGCCAACCTTTAAGGAAAGTCATTCTGGGAGGGGCCTCCGGAACTCAACCGTTCACCGGACGAAGCGCGGTAGCCACCATTCAGACGCCGGTTTTCTGCGGGAGTGTAGTACTTCCCCGGGCGAGCCGGCCCATTCATGCCACAGACAAATAATATGCCATTCTTGACAAAGTATTCGTATGCAGCGTGGCTTTACCACAAACTGAACGAACATTAAAAAAACGGAAATCATAAACTCTTCTGACATGCCCTACAAAATGTGTCTCACACGGAAAGCTTTTGTCTTTTTGTTCGCTAATCAAACAGCCTTATTTATGATTGAATGTTGTGTTTTGTTTTGCGATGTTTGGATGTTTTTAGCTCCAAGAAAAGAGTGATCGGATTATGTTTATAAATTATTTTTTTTAATTATATATGTAAAAGAGAATCTCCTCTATTATATTACGTAGACGATAACTGATAGATTTTTTAAAATAAGATTCGACATATGTCAATAAAAAGAGATGTCATAGTTATTAAAGTGATAGAGTATATTTAGACCTTTCCCGCCAACTTACATCAATGACGTGTGTTTATATCTTTTCTATAATCTTATATTATTATATTTTTTTGCGTCTTATATTATTCTTTATTATTATATTATTATATAATATAAAAGAATAATATAAGACGCAAATATAAAAATATATTTTCTCTTATATTATTATATTTTTTTTTACGTCTTGATGTAATGGCCACCATTAGATCAAGACGTAATAAATAAGTTGACTACATTTATTTCAAGACATTTGATTTCTTTTTTATAATCTTATATTATTATCAGTCATATTGTTTATACAATACAGTTCGATTAAGGCATATAAATGAAGTGGCATGAAATGAATGCGCGTTTTGTGACTTTTTATCAAGACGTAATGTTAAGCTCAGTAGTTACATTTGAAGAGATTTGATATTATTGTATTTTACTTGACACTGGCATAATAGTTATATTTATTGCCATTAAAGAAAAAAAAAAGAAATTAAAGAAAAAAAATAATTGCCTTTAAATGACGTTTCTCTTTACAGGTAAAAATATTTCATTTAGATTATAAAATTATATCAATTATAAAGGTTAAAATTATTAAGGTGTAAAATATTCAATAATATAAAAATTATGCATCTTAAATTTGTCCAAACGTAATTTTTGACCATTTACCATTCACAAAGAGACAGCTTTTGAATAGTTCAGATGTAAAATAAGACTTGAATCCGTTGGAGTAGGAAGTCGCGGTATTGTTGTGATATCTTAATTGAATTTTGAACGGTGCTGCTTAGCGCTAACAAGGCACTGGGGGCCTATCAAATAACACTCAGCGCGTTGGCGCTTCGATTCTTACTAGTGATGTGCTTTCCTTAGTCTTATAAAAAAAGGCCTGCAAACGAAAAACCTAAAAAAAAGGCACGATGACTGCCGACCGAAGTGCAAACTTAAAACTGTATTTTGAAATGTCAAACTGATTGTAATATTATACAAATTATGTAAATAAATAAAAATTGAAGTCTTAATAATATATAAATAATAAATCTATAATTTATCGAACAAATATATGTATGGATTTATAAATATTTATTCCGAGCCTGGTACCCCCCCCCCCCAATCCGCATTTCCGTTCCTGCTCTTTCCTTTCTTCTCTATCCTTTCCCTTCCTCTCCACCAATCCAACCCCTGCGGGGGATAAGCGTGAATATATAAAATTTTTTCTGATGCGAATATGCAGTAAAAAAATGTTGACATCGGTGTCATTTACAGCGTTTTCGCTTTTTTGCCGCGATACTAACAAATCTCCTCAAGTATTGTAAAATAAAACTTTATTTATTTTATTATAAAAACCAAGGTTTAAAATATTCTATCTGAGGGACATCTAATATAACATTATTATAGTACATCACTAGATCACGTAAGAGAAGTGAACCGAAACGATCGGCCCAATCTTTCTTTTTGGCGTGACGACGTTGATGGATGCATATTGTTGTTTTTGTGCTCTCACTGGCGTTTTACGCCGGTTTGAATCCCGGCTGCTGGTGAGGTGCTTAAAAGATTAATTCGGTTAAACGTTGAATAATATCCAAAATCTCATTTACAATCACTTAGGAATTAGTGGATATACAGCTTTGACACTAACTAATATGGCTGAAATGTCGTGAACAAAGTGATAAGCATAGTTTTTTTTTAATACAGATCTTTTACGTTTTTTTTAATACTGGCCAGTTTTATAAAACTGCCAAGAACGAATGGATGCCAATAAAAATTCATTTAAATTGCTGATGGTTGTATATTTGTATATTGTATATCTATAGTTCTTGTATTTATTATCTGTGGCTGCGACCACGGTTGTACTAAGCGATGAAATAAACTAGTATAGTTCGCGCTACGCTGGCTGTTGTTTCATTTGTCCCCGTATAGTTATAACAATTTCAAATGAAGAACTTGACTTGAGATAGATAGAATATATAAACGGAATTTTCCCGCCACAATATACATCAGTGACGTTGATTTTTTGTTTAAATTTCATAATCTCATGTAAATATAACTTATATTGCTCATTGTGGTGGCGTATTTCGTTTTTTTGTATGGGATAGGAAGGCAAACGAGCAGGCGTGTCACCTGATGGAAAGCAATCAACGCCTCCCATAGACATCCGCAGCGCTATAGACAGTAGAACGCGGAAGCGTTGATGAAATTTAAGGAAAGTGTAATTATGGGAGTGGGAATGGGAGGGGTTAGAGGGAGGGGGAGGGTGCTGGGCCTCCGGAACTCGGCCGCTCACCGTACGAAGCGCGGTAGCTAAGCTACCACTCAGACGCCAGTTTTCAGCGGGAGTGTGGTACTTCCCCGGGCGAGCCGGCCCATTTATGCTACAGACAAATATTATGCCATTCTCGACAAAGTATTTGTCTGCAGCGTGGCTCTACCGCTATCAAAAGTAGTTCAATTAAGGCATACAAGTGAAATAAATGTGTGTATCGTGTTTTTGTCTTGACCGCAAAAGTCCATGCAAGTTTTTATAGGACGAGCACCATTTTATCAAGACGACGAAAACTTCCATAGCCGCGTTAAAAGACTCTGGGTATGGAAAAAATCTATCGGTTCGCGTCAGCAACATGCTAATGCTTAAGATATATATTATTAAAATATTATATTAAAATTATTTATATATTATTTATTTATTAAAAATATTACTATTAATTTATTTATATATTATTAAGACTTCAACTTTAATTTACTTATATAATTATATTATATAAGTAAATAATTTATATTATTACGTAATTTCAAACTAATTTGTTCTTATAACTACATAATTTTAACTTGTAATTACATATTTTCAAACAATACAAAATTTTAAACTAATTGTAATATTTTACAATAAGTTTGAAATTTCCAAATACAGTTTTAAGTTTTCACTTATGTCGGCAGTCCTCATGATTGCCTCCGATTTTTCATTATATTATGGTTTATTAAT
The DNA here is from genome assembly GCA_031353405.1 of Baronia brevicornis. Lineage (NCBI taxonomy): Eukaryota > Metazoa > Arthropoda > Insecta > Lepidoptera > Papilionidae > Baronia > Baronia brevicornis. The sequence goes on along the minus strand of JASFAT010002648.1, from coordinate 295,733 downwards.
AAAGCGTAATATTTGGTTACAATTTATAGTTTCATTTTATTAACAAGGTACATTTTATGTGTTATAGATCACAACTTTTTTTTATAAATATCTTTAAAACGTAAAAAAATTCTATTGGTGCTCCGCGGGATTTATATCATAAATTTACTGGTCCATTAGTTCAAAAAGTTTGGCCACCGCTGATTTACAACTTTTTAGCGTCTATATGTTTTTTTCGAAATCGAAAAAATGTCGAAATCGAACATCGACTTCCGTTGGCTGGGTCACGTTAAGAGCGTATGTGGGTCGCCCAACTGGACGACGTCCTGTGGGTCGCCCCAGGTAGAGAGAGAGATATGGTGGAGAATGACTTGCGTACCCTTCAAATCTGCAATTGGCAGGAGGTGGCGCAGAACAGGGCACGTTGGCATAAGATCTGTTTGGAGGCCAAGATCCGTATTGGGTCGCTACGCCAACAAAGTTAGTTAGTTAGTTTTATGGTATTTTAAAAAAGAGACATTTGAAACAGTAGATACAGGTAACACATCTGATATAAACAGACAATCGCAAGCAGCTCGGCGCGTAATTTTCGATTTCAACAGCGCTAATACAATTTTGTGCGCAAGCGAGACTTTAATCAAAGCGCAACAATGGCCGAGTGCAAAGCGCGCGCAATTAACATTTCGATCGCAAATGAGCGCGGCGGCTCACTGCGCTTCACCTCGCCTCACCTCGCCTCACCTCTCCTCACCTCGGCTCACCGCGTCTCACCGCGTCGGTCCGTCCGTCTGTCCACTGCCTCGATTAATCACACCGCCGATTGTTGCCAGTGACAGTTAATATCGCGAAATGTACGGCGCAAGTGACAGGCGGTAGCGTTAGCGGGAGCGGTAGCGGGTATTTCGACGCGCAAAAGCGCATTTCTGTATGTGTTGTATAATTACGGTGATTTAACGACTATATTTAAAGAATGTTAATTGACATGGAATAAGAAAACGATGCGACGAGCGTTCAGGAAATTCCGTCAAGTCTTCTCGTCGCCCATACCACAAAGTCTGAAGACAAAAGTCTTCAACCAGTGCGTCCTGCCCGTACTCTCTTACGGTGCCGAGACATGGACACTGACAGTCCGTCTCCTCGCCAAGCTCAAAGTCGCTCAGAGGGCTATGGAGAGAGCTATGCTCGGGGTTTCTCTGGTGGACAGAATTCGAAATGAAGAAATTCGCCGGAGAAACACAGTCACCGACATTGCTCTTCAAGTTAGCAGACTGAAGTGGCAATGGGCTGGACACGTTTGTCGGAGAACCGACAATCGTTGGAGTAGACGAGTGCTGGAATGGAGACCGCGACTCGGCAAACGTAGTGTGGGACGCCCTCCTGCTAGATGGAGCGACGATCTGCACAAGGCGGCTGGCAGAGACTGGATGCGTGTAGCCGAAGATCGGGCTAGGTGGCGCGCCTTGGGTGAGGCCTTTGTCCAGCAATGGACTGCCGCGGGCTGATATTGATTGAAGAAAACGATGATAAATTATGAATGATTTAAAATTGGCGATGATCGATACTAAATTTTTTTTATGGGATAGATGGGCAAACGAGCAAGCATGCTGCCTGATGGAAAGTAATTAACGCCGCCCATAGACAACCGCGCCACCGCAGGAGCCACAGTCTTCGTATTAGTACAGGTGACCTTTATAGTACGTAGGATGACCGACCGGGTGACAGCCCTTGGGCTGCTCTAAGTAGGCGCGTTGCACAGTTCGATCCTCTCCCATATATATAACATGGCCCAGATAGCGAAGCCTTTGTGTTTCAATATCGCCTATAATGTGGGATAGAAAACTTGGTGGCCGAACCCAACCCAACATTATTATGATCGTTTATAACTTACACCACCCGCTGTCCGCAGTTAGCGCTTGCAACTTGAATGGAAGCCTCTTGAATACGACGTATTGCTGGTGCGCGATGCAGGTGGCTGTATTATGTGCCGATAATGGCTCTCAGTACCCCGACTTACCACAGATCTATGTTAGTGTTATCTGAATATGATAGAAATAGCGCTATCTGAATGTTGCTTCAAATATCAAGATCAAGAAGACTAGATTCTTCTGCGTTACGAAGAGATTTCTAATTTCCCAGCGTCTTTTAACAGTTCATTTTATTTTTAACGCTAATCTTCCTTTATATTTTCAACGCTTCTTTTTATTTTAAATGTTTTTTTTTATTTTTAATGCTTCTTTATATTTTTACCACTCAATCGCTTCATAGTAAATTTAAAAAAAATCCTCTTTTTGTATTTTCTCTTCCTTTATGGGAATTAGTAATGAATATTATGGAAGTGTCAAGTAAAATACCATTACATCAAATCTATTGAAATATAACTATTATTATAGTCAGCTTATCACGTTACGTCTTGATACAATGGTGGCTATTCTACCAAAACCTTCTGTGGACTTTTTGAGTCAACTTAAAAAGTCACGATACACGCATTTATTTCATATCACTTCACTTATAGGCCTTTATCGAACTATTATATATTGCATAATACGCCACCACAATTAAACGATATAACTGACTATAAAATAAGTTTATGAAAATGAAATAAAAACACAACGTCACTGATGTAAGTTGGCGGGAAAAATCTACTAACTATTCACACAAAGAAAATAAACAAAAAAAAATCCCTGCAAGAGTTGTACATCACGCCGAGTGTAACGAAAATCGATTAATCGGCTATGTTGCTTAATTCAGTGTCCCCTCACCCTTAACCTCTACCACGATACGCTAAAACCTGAACATTTGTTCTGTCCTCTCTTTTTTTTGTACGGAATCAGAACGCGACGGAGGATATGCATATAAGAACAATCTCTTCAATGGTACAGGGTTATTCGGAACCCTCTGTTTGGCTACCGGGGAAAATCCTTTCACACTTTTATCACATATTATGGTTAAGTGAAACGAATTGAAGGAGTCAATTGAATGTGATTTACTGATTTTTTTCTGACGACTTATAGATTTTATTGGCCTTCGAGTTGGCAAAGTGAAGTGACAATGGGCTGTTCACGGCAGCATGCAACTTCGTCACATTTTTTCGTCGCCTATTCCTCAGAGACTGAAGGCAAAAGTCTTCAACCAGTGCGTTCTGCCTGTATTCTCTTAGAGTGCCGAAACGTAGACACTGAGGATCCGTCTGTTTCACAAGCTTAAAGTTGCTCATAGGGCTAAGGATAGGTCTTGCTCGTAGTTTCTCTGATAGATAGAATTCGCAACGGGGAAATTGGCCGGAGAACCAAGGTCACCGACATAGCTTTTCAAGTTACCCAGCTGATGGACCGGACACGTTTGTCGGAGAACCGATAATCGCTAGAGTACACGAGCGTTGGAGTAAAGATCGCGTCCTCGTCGATCACGTCCGCTAGCTAGATAGTGTAACGATCTGCGCAGATGACACAGTCGTACAGGTTAGCAAACTAGAGCGATATCGCTGGTCAAGTTTGTCGGAGTACCGGCAACCGCTGGAGCAGACGAATGGTGGAGTGAAGACCGCGTCTCGGCAAACGGAGTGTATGAAGCAACTCCAGCTAAATAGAGCCATGAGTTACGCTGCACTGCTGGCAAAGATCTCTAGATGCTAGATAGAGCGGTCATCATTGAGGGTTGGTAGATTTTATGCCTCATCAGTTCTCTACTGTATCAAGACATTAATGGAGAAATATATTCACATATACATTTGATTTGGCCCATTGACTCAGAGGGAGGGCACCCCGCATACGAAGTCAATGGTCGCGGGTTCGATCCCCGCATCTGAATAAATATATGTTTGGATTAACCCCGCCAATTCGCATTGGACAAGCATGGTGGGTTAACGTCCGTTCCTCCGGAAATGGAGAGGCCTGTGCTCAGCAGTGGGACATATATGAGCTGTTAAAAAATATTGTTTTCCATTCGGTATTAGTAAATTTATTTCATATGTATGGATCATAAATATTTATTCCGAGTTTGGTAACCCCGCCAATCCGCATTGGACAAGCGTGGTGGGTTAACGTGCGTTCCTCCAGAAATGGAGAAGCCCGTGCTCAGCAGTGGGACATGTATGGGCTGTTACAAAAATATTTCGTAAAATATATTTCTAATTAACTTCAACTGCGATTTTTTTTTAATAAAATAATAAAATACCACTCGAAGACAGTTATATTAAATCAATTAAAATTTTAAAATATTAAATAAACGCTTTTTTGCGTTGATATATTAATATCAATGCAAAAAAGTGAAACGCAATTAATGTGAGAATTTGATTTGATTGCATATTCGGATAAGAAAAAACTACGGCGTCGAATCGTTTTAATCTCATAGCTTTACGATCAATAAAAAGTTTAGTAGTGGTAGAGCAACGCTGCAGAGAAATACTTTGTCAACAATGGCATATTATTTGTCTGTGACACGAATGGGCCGGCTCGCCCGGGGAAGTACCACACTCCCGCAGAAAACCGGCATCTGCGTGGCTAAGGGCGAGCTTAGCCGCAAGCGTGCCGACCGTCTCGGGATCGGGCTCCCCGTGTACTATGGTGCCTTACCTCAGCATGCAGGGCTCTGCTGGGGCTGACCTCCATCTTCCCCTGCGGCTCATAGGATTCATTATGACGAGTTATAATAAACCTAATTTGTTAAAAATGACGGCGACGTGGTTCGCCACCCTGATTCCGACGAGGGCGAGAAGCGAGTAACGGAGAGCCATTTCGCCACGATGAATGACAAAGAAAGGATGAATGAAAAGATGGGGGAGTATGGAGGAAGCAAGGAAGGTGTGTCGGGATCGTAGCGGATGGAGATCTGTGGTCTCTGCCTACCCTTACGGGAAACAGGTATGACAATATGTATGTATGTGTCTGATATATATTAATATAGAGTTATTCTTTTTAACAGTCCATATATGTCCCACTGCTGAGCACGGGCCTCTCCATTTTTGGAGGAACGGACGTTGACCCACCACGCTTATCCAATGCGGATGGCGGGGTTACCAGACTCGGAATAAATATTTGTAATCCATACATAGGTACATTTATTCGGATGCGGGGATCGAACCCGCGACCATTGACTCCACAGGCGGAGGGCTCCGCCACTGAGCCAATTGGTAGTCACACGCTACAGTAATTGTTTTAACACAATCCCGCAGTTATAAACCATAGAGGAGAGTTCCTCGCCAAATATTTAGTGAAGGCACCTTTCAAAGCGACCACTCGACCACCATACAACACAAACAGTGTTATCTCAAGTGCGCGCTAAATGCGCAACATCCCGCCCTAAGAGAACATCGCCCCATTACGCTGGAGTGGCGCTAAGACAATGGGCCACGAGGGTCCTCTCCCCCTGTTGCCTTGGCGCGCGGCCTATTTGCGCAACCGAGCGCCCCCTGTTGACATTCTCTTGTCTACGCTTTAGCATAAATATTTCCTTTTTTTAATTTCTTCAAATAGTATTAACGTGTGACGCGAGGCCTCGTGCTTGGGGTGAGACTGTTGAAATTCCACCACCTTTTTTATTCCTTATTTTAAATGTACTAAGTAAGCGTCCATTATTAGATAAATATCTCATGCATGATCAATGTTATTTATATTTCAGCTTTACAATAAATATCATCAAGAATGTCTTTAAATAACAGTAAAAGCATATTATACTTGAAAAAACAATATTCAAATTAAAATGTCTTCTTTTTGCTGATGACAATTAGCTATAACTATTATGTCATTGTCAAGTATAATAATAATATAAGTATCTTGAAATGTAAATTCAGCTTGTCCAGATACGTCTTGATAAAATGGTGGCTATTCTACCAAAACCTTCTATGGACTTTTTCAGTCAACTTAAAAAGCTACGATACACGCATTTATTTCATATCGCTTCACTTATACGCCTTAATCGAACTATATTATATTAAACAATATAACTAATAATAATATAAGATTATGAAAATAAAATAAAGACACAATGTCATTGAGGTAAGTTGGCGGGAAAAGTCCCAATATCTTCTGTAATAGCAATGAAGTATTTAAAGGGTTGCCACTCGCAAAAAAAACTACTGATAACTTTATTAAATTAGAATTGCCATTTTCTTATTATTCGATAAATTATGAGTTAAAAGTTATTGATAATACGCCGTTTCACAGCTCTAGTGTTGTTTTAATGAAGAAAACTAATTACCGTTAGTTTACAATGTCTATTAAATATTCAGGTGCTACCGCACCCGAAACTGTCCGCTATCAAGTGAATACTCTATTAACTATACATTGGAAGTCCACTCCTGAAGCTTGGGGATACTATAAGCTTCTCTTTGAAGTGTAACTCTCTCCATCTCTAACTTTGATAAACTTACGGCAGTAGAAAGAGACAGATATTGCCACGATAGAGGAAATTTGAAATGGGCGCAGTTTGTTAAAGGAGTCTCTTTGTAAATAAAATTGAATATTCAGAGAGGTGTTGCCGAAATCACGGTTATCCAGGCGATGGACCCGTACTATCCCCGTTTCATTACGTGTCTATCAATTTCTATTGGTTATTAAATCATGCAATAATTTCTATGGCAGTAGTAGTGGATTAATTAAAAATGCAGAAATGGTGTACTTTCGAGTTTATTTTTCACAACACATAAAGTATTAAAATGTGTTCATTAAAATGCAAAATTTCCATCCTCACAATCAACAAGCAATACAATTTTTTTTAAAGTCAATACCTATTTTTATATCCTGCTAAATATCTAATAAATAATATTAAAACTTTGTCTCTCATTTAAAATAATATTAATATATAAATAGTGTATACGCATTTACAATAATATACCTCATGAATTAAAAGAATGAATGCAACTTTATTTAAAAAAAGATTACATAAATGGCTAATAGATGCCAATATTTATAATATTCAAGATTTTTTTGCTTTAAAGAGTCGATCAAATAATCAAATAAATATATAGTGTAAAGTAAAAAGTGATATATAAATGCAATATTAAATTATAATTTTAATGATATTATATTATAATAATCTAGCTATGTATTTAGATTTGTAATAATTGTTTTAGTTATTTCTAAAAGTGTGTCATTATTAATGAAATTTGTACGCCGTAAGTGGCAATGTGATGGAGCTTTTATACGTTTCTTTTTTCATCTTGTTATAACCTCACATTATACAAATAAAGAATTAAAAAAAAAACTAAAATTAATTATAATAATTAAATTTAATTAGTGAATTAAAATTTGAAACACTGTATTAAACTCAAGTGCCATCCACTACAAGTTTAAAAAAATGTATTTGAAATTAAGTGGATGAATAAAAATGTATTTTGTTAACAATTGAAAATTTGAACAATACATACATGTAAATACATAAAGATAGAGAGAGTATGAACTAATAGTATGAATTGAAAAAGATCAAAAAGAAAGCTCAGAGGGCTATGGAGAGAGCTATGCTCGGGGTTTCTCTGGTGGACAGAATTCGAAATGAAGAAATTCGCCGGAGAACCAGAGTCACCGACATTGCTCTTCAAGTTAGCAGACTGAAGTGGCAATGGGCTGGACACGTTTGTCGGAGAACCGACAATCGTTGGAGTAGACGAGTGCTGGAGTGGAGACCGCAACTCGGCAAACGTAGTGTGGGACGCCCTCCTGCTAGATGGAGCGACGATCTGCGCAAGGCGGCTGGCAGAGACTGGATGCGTGTAGCCGAAGATCGGGCTAGGTGGCGCGCCTTGGGTGAGGCCTATGTCCAGCAGTGGACTGCCGCGGGCTGATATTGATATTGAAAAAGAAAGAGTTGCGTTTCAGAATGGTGCATTTCTGTCGAAACTTCTTTCCACCCACCACCACTCTATAGAACCGATATCAGCATTTTTAAATCGATACGACGTTGGAATCTTTAATAAACAAGCTAACGCATATCTCAAAGTTCGAAAACGCCTCTGCTATCCCTGTGGTGTTGTAGATGTCTATGGGCGGCGTTGATTGCTTTTCATCAGTTGATAGGCTTGCTCGTTTGCCTTCTTATTTCATACCATCACGCGACACGCCTGCTCATACGCTTTCTCAAACAAAAAGAAATCGATTTCGCCTACATTTTTTTTTCTAAAGTATTTTGTCGACGTAGCAATCAACTTGGTATTTTCCCGATAGAACCGGCCAATTCATAATTCTTCTTCTCACTATTGTTAGAGTGGTCGTGGTTATCACTTCTAATATCGACTTGCTTTACGCTCTACCACTAGCCTACCACTATTAACAAGAATTTGTTATTCTTTTTAATAGTGGTAGGCCAGTTAAGCAATGGAATAGCAAAGCAAAGCAATAGAATAGCAAAGTAAAGCAACAGAATAGTAAACTAAAGCAATAGAATAGCAAAGCTAAGCAATACAATGACAAAGTAAAGCAATAAAATAGCATAATAAAGAAATAGAATAGCAAAGTAAAGCAACAGAGTAGCAAAGTAAAGCATTAGAATAACAAAGTAAAGAATTAAAATAGCAAAATAAAGCAATAGAATAGCAAAGTAAAACAATAGAATGACAAAGTAAAGCAAGAGAATACCAAAGTAAAGAATTAGAATAGCAAAGTAAAGCAACATAATAGCAAAGTAAAACACGACACGTAATTTACACGGACTCGCTAAAGCCTCTTGTCAGTCATAGCAAAATTAAATCGGTTGCGCAGGGCGCACTGGAGTCGACAGCGTCTATTTTTCCGCAGCGCACTCCGGATGATGCCCCCGTCCGGAGTCCGGACGAGTTAATGAATTGCGAATTTTTTTACTTCGTAGTAGGTACGTAAGTCGAGCAATACGAACATTTTACCATTTCCTTTTTACGTTTTTAATTATTAGATTTCTTCATTTAAAATTCGTGTTGGAAAAAATTGTACAAATATTTATCAACTGTACCAATATTGTATGCAATATAATCTGTGCAATCCTATTTTGGCCAAATTGTTTTACAAATATTTGTTAAAAAGACTATATGAATGGCCAATAGATGGCACTAATTATAATACTAAGGACTTTTTACTTTTAAAGATCTATTGAATGAAAGCAATCAATTATAATTTTAATGACAATATAATAATTTAATTATGTATTTAGATCTCTATGTATGTAATAATTAATGAAATTTGTACCCCACAAGTGGCAATGTGATGGAGCTTTTATACGTTTTTTTTTTCATCTTGTTATACCTTACATTATGCAAATAAAGAATTATTATTATTAACTTTCAGTTACTAAGAGAGCTGTTGGATTGTCGATTAAATAAATAAATAAAAGCTATTGAGTTTCAAGATCCTATATAGTCACCGCATGAAACATTATAACATATATGTAAATATGCAATCAGTTAACGTCTATTTTTATAAGCATTTATTGTTAGTTAGTACTTTTTGTTTCCTTTCTTTGATAGTAATTAGTTATAACTATTATGCGACTGTCAAGTAAAACGCAATAATATCAAATCTCTTGAAATATATGTATGTAACTAGTCAGCTTATCATGTTACGTCTTGATAAAATTTTTCAGTCAACTTAAAAAGTCACCATACTCATTTTTATTTTATATCACTTCATTTATACGCCTTAATCGAACTATATTGCATTATATAATATAATACGTTACAATTAAACAATATAATAACAATATGATGATTATATAAGGTTATTAAAATGAAATAAAATCAAACGTCACTGATGTAAGTTGGCGGGAAAAGTCCGTGTTAGTGTACTTTTTTTTTTCTTTTCTTTGATGGCAATTAGTTACAACTATTATGCCAGTGTCAAGTAAAGTACAATAATATCCAATCTCTTGAAATGTAACAAGTCAGCTTATCACGTTACGTCTTGATAAATTAGTGGCCATTTTACCAAAACCTTTTATGGACTTTTGCAGTCAACTTAAAAAGTTACGATACACGCATTTATATCATATCACTTCACTTATACACCTTAATCGAACAATATTGTATAATACGCCACCACAATTAAACAATAAAACTGTTAATAATATAAGATTATGAAAATGAAATAAAAACACAACGTCACTGATGTAAGTTGGCGGGAAAAGTCCGTTAGTGTACTTATATCCGTATAAATTGGGCCATTGACATTTTCTGTTTTTTTTTAAAAAAAGAAAACTAGTGATGTTTTAATTTGCAAAGATAGAATCCACAATATAAGGTTTTAAAAGCAATATGACATATTTAAATTTAATAATTCTTCTATACGAATTGCAATTTTGAATGGATCTCGGAACGGTTTCAAATAAATTAAATTGGGACGTATTTGGGGCGGCCATTGTCGCACGCCGGAGTGAGATGATGCTAGATTGAAAAGTAAATTGTTTTCTTAAGGGTCGATGTGGAGGACCTCTTAGAGTGGACTGTACACTATATGAGAATTATATCAGGGGTCGACACCAAATTGTCAGTTGTGAAAGTCAGTTAGGGATCTATCGATTGTAGAAAAAAAAAACAAATATTAAAACCCGACTCCATATATTCATATATATTGAGTGTATTATTTCTGGTATAAAAAATAATACACGTTAAAAACACCAGTTTTTTTCTTTAAAAAAAATTCTGCGTTAAATCGTGGATTGAGAGGATGCGTTATGGAGTATCCGAAAAAACCTGGTGCAAATACTTGGTGCACCAGCCAAACATTATGGGTGAGATTAAGGTATTTAATTATTAAGTAAGTAATTAAGATTAAGATATCGACTTCGTTGGCTCGGTCACCTTGAGCGAATGGGCGATGATCGAAGTGTGAAAGGGATATTTGTGTGGACCAAGTGACTGAAGGCTTTGATCACGTGTTCGACACAACAGTCGATCGAAACATCGACCAAGCACGCATATTTGTGTCGAGAAGTGATCGCTGGAGAGATAGAAGTTTTCACTTCAAAAAACTTATCCTGAAAGTAGGTGTTTTTTGGGCCACCATTATGCGCTATTTTTTGGTTATATATGTGGCAACGTAGAACACAAATAATCTGATGCAATATTCTTCTTTTTAACAAATGGCAATACTCAACCCTGACGTCTTACATAATCTATCAACACACGCTTCTTTCTATTTAATTCGACATTGACATTTCGATGTTAGTCTGTGACATGCAACCTTGGCCGGGTCACTAGCTTATGAAAATTATTTATCAACTAAAATGATACAAAATAAAATAAATTTCCTAAATTTAAAATAAATCAATATCGATATATACCTCTTATTATATACATTACATATATTTTAGTGGTAGAGTCACGCTGCAGACGAATACTTTTTTAAGAATGGCATATTATTTGTCTGTAGCATGAATGGGCCGACTTGCCCCGGGGAAGTACCACACTCCCGCAGAAAACAGGCGTCTGAGTGGTGGCTAAGCTACCGCGCTTCGTACGGTGAGCGGCCTAAGTTCTGGAGGCCCAACACCCCCCCCCCTCCCCCTCCAACTCCCACTCTTATAATGTCAAAGGTCGGCAACGCTTCGACGTCTATGGGCGGCGTTGATTTCTTTCCATCAGGTGACACGACTACTCGTTTGCCTTCTTATCTTATAAAAAGAAATCTCAGTTAGTGAATTCTTCGGAAAATAAATGAAGATAACCGTATTTAGACACTTCAACCACCGACCTCAATGGTTGTCGTTTTACTATTGTTCGAAAGCCTACGCTCGAGTGCTAGATAACTCGCGGAGTGGAAGGCGCGCTATAAATTATTTTATCTGACACGCTAGCGCCGTATCGCGCGACCGCATCGCGTGCAAAGGCACCGACGCGTAATGAAGAGTCTCCACCATATTAGTACCATCTCGACCTATGATCGTGCTAAAGGAGAAATGTTAATTGTTTGCAGACTCCTTGTGCGGAACTACGACACACGGCAGCCACGATTGGTGGCAGACGGATAATGATCGATGGTAGTATTCATTCAATCAACATAATCTCATTCCTTCAACATAATTTCATTCGTTCAACATAATTTCATTCGTTCAACATAATTTCATTCGTTCAAAATAGCTTCATTCGTTCAACATAATTTCATTCGTACAACATAATTCCATTCATTCAACATAATTCCATTCATTCAACGTAATTTCATTCATTCAACATAATTTCATTCATTCCTTCGTCGTTAATTCGTTCATTCATTCATTTGTTCGTTCATTTATTCATCCATATTAGTCCCATGTTGGCCTGTGACCGCGTTGTCGGAGATATATTAATTGTTTTGTAGAGTTCTTATGCGAAGCGGTGACACACAGCCGCGATACTTGGCGTCACAATTGTAATTTAGTGATTTATTATATCGTTCAATTTATCATTCCTTCAATTTTTATTCCCCAATTTTTCATTCATTCATTGATTGATTCGTTCAAATTCACTAATCAATACATATGTTCATTCATTCCTTCCTTCCTCCATTCGACAAATCATTCATTTATCAATTTATTGATACATTAATTCATTCTTTGAGATTCTACGGTTGTCCAATACATAAGTGCAAGAAACGGATAATGAAAAAAGAAGACGTAATGGGAGCGAAATCGATAGAAAAAAGTAAAATGAAAGTATGACAAGCAATCGCAGCATTAAAACTAATATTCGGAAGGCGATTTTCGGCTAGCCGGTACTTATTTCAGGGGACGCACGGAATGGCGAGGGTCGTTTATACAACAGATTAAAAATTACCACAAAACTGACATTCTAAAACGTATGTCAAAGATTTTTGACAAAATATGCAGCAGCTTATATAATAATAATAATAATATATATTTATTGTTCATTGATAAGTTTACAATTTTTATTTCCCCGTCTGCCGAACTAGGGCGAACCCTGTACTACGGCAGACGGTTCCCTTCTGTGACACATTTATGAGTTACATATATTATTTTCTTGCTATACTTAATATAACTATGCAAATTTAAAATTTAAAAAAAAACTTTATTAAGTTATACAAACCAAAAAGATTTTTTTTTTACATGTGATAATATATTGTGATATTTCTGAATTTATTTTATTTTATTTTGTCCTACTAAGCTAATGTTTATTTAATATTAATTCTGTAGAATTATATGCTAGGTTGGATAGCCATTTGTTTATGAGTTTTTTTATTGAATTGATATTTAGATTATTAGTCTTCTCTATGCGATTTAATTTAGTATAAATAAACGGAGCCATATAATTATATTGTAGATATATAATTATATTGTAGATATTGTAGATATAGTAGATATAAACGTAAAAAGTCACGATACACACATTTATTTCATATCACTCTACTTATACGCCTAAATCGAAATATATTGTACAATGCGTGACTACAATTAAACAATATAACTGATAATAATATAAGATTATGAAAATGAAATAAAAACACAACGTCACTGATGTAAGTTGGCGGGAAAATGTTGTCATTTTATATCAATAGTTTTTTTTTTCTTTGAAGTCAATTATATTAGTTGTATCTGTTATGCCAGTGTCAAGTAACATACGATAACATCAAATCTCTTGAAATGTAACTAGTTCGCATATGTATGAAAATTAATTATATAATATACATTAAAAACCACGATTTTTTAAGATAGCAAAAGTCATGTCAATGACTCACAGAACTCTATCCATTTGTAATTTTTACTTTTTAATCTGTGTACCTCAAGCGCGAAGACCATAAAGCGTTCTGTTTACGCGGAAGGCAGGTTTATCAGATATCGTGTGCAGGTACTGGCCGGCAAACGCCAAGTCAAAGGCGGCAGGGTACGCAATAACTATGCGAGGGACCCCAGTGAATCCGCGACGTGTCAGATCAATGCATCTACACTGGAAACTGAGACCTCTATCCGCTTAATTAAAATTCACCGTTAGTCGTATTGTTTGCATTAAAACTTCCATGTATATATCGACGACAGAAAACGTATTTTGGTAGAAAATAACGTATTTCAGTTATACGCTATTTGAATAAGAAAATAAAACTGCTTCGAATGGTCTCAGTTATTTTTTAAAAGAACTAAAAAATTAAAAAAAAAAACGAGACTATTCTATGCTGTTTTTTTTTAAATTATGTAATTTAACATTGAATTTTCCGATTAAATATAAAATTGTTTGAATAAACATAAATTATTGAGATGAACATTCTGGAACTAGTAATAAGACATAGTGCAATACAATGCCCTAAAGTGTGTGTTAAGACTAGAACGAATTTTATTGCTGTTTCACAAAAGTTACGTTATAACTGATATAGACATCTGCAGTGACGTAAGCATTCCGGAAGCGTTCTGCACTGCCTATGGCACTGCGAATATCTACAAGCGACATTGATTGCTTTCCATCAGGTGACACGCCTGCTCAAATGAGCCTTCATATCGTAAAAAAAAAACTGCGACTAAATCGCATGGTTGTAGACGGCCAGCCATTCAAATTATGAGGATTGAACCTATTCTATGTGTCCTAATTGGATTACATTGCAGTACTCATTTATTTTTTACGCAAAAGTAATGATGAATAATGGATTATGGTTTAAAAAACAAAGGGGCTGCATCATAATTCCATTACATCGATGAGTTTTCAGTTGAATCTATAATATTATTTCGCTAAGCATCTACATTGACTAACGGCCGAGTATTTTCGAAAATGGCAACAGGAAACAAGGAGTCGGTATCAGATAGTCTTTATAAGTACGATGTAAAGAATTTCTTAATGAGCTCCCCAGCTAAGTACAACACAAGTTATTGGCCAAGCAATACTTATACAAACGCTAATAGTTTCATTTACAATTGAATATATATCAATTGGAAGTAATTTTTAAAGTGAAATAGCCGTGTTTCAAATTTATGGGTTCGCGTGAGCAACATGCTAGGGCTAAATTTTAAAATTACTTAAATATCATTTATTTATTAAGAATATTATTAATTAACATTAATATTAACTTCTTTATTTTTTATTATTTATATATTACTAAGACTTAAATTTTTATTTACTTATATAATTTATATAATATTACAATTAGTTTGTTATTTCAATATACAGTTTTAAGTTTTCACTTCTGTCAGCAGTCCTCATGATTTTTAACAACTCATCCACTTCTTTATAGCCTTAACTCAACATATAGTATTTCTCTCTCACTCTCTTTCTCTCTCACTCTTGTTATTTGTATATTTACTTCATTTTTTCTATATTGCTTAATTAATTTCCTTTACGAATAATAATATTATGTGTATACATATATGCATAATAGTAATAATATAATAATATTTTTTTTTTATATTTTCACGCCCATCCCCCGCAGGGGTTGGCAGAGACCACAGAGCTCCATCCGCTGCCATAATATATTTATTGAGCAATAACATGTTTACAATTTTGTATACTATATAAATTACCTAATCGTATTTTATTAATATTGCATGGATTATTAATGTATATTTATATAATAATATAATATATTTTTAATATAAATTTTCTTTTCTTTTCTTTGAAGACAATTAGTTATGACAATTAAACCAGTATGAAATAAAATACAACAATAATATCCAATCTCTTGAAATGTAACTAGTCAGCTTATAAAGTAACTTTTTGATAAAATGGTTTTTATTCTAACAAAACCCTCTGTGGACTTTTTCAGTCAACTTAAAAAGTTACGATAAACGCATTTATTTCATATCACTTCACTAGTACGCCTTAATCAATATAGTTCATATCGTATAATACGCCACCACAATTAAACAATATAACTGATAATAAAATAGGATTATAAAAATGAAATAAAAACCAAACATCACTGATGTAAGATTTTCGGGAAATTAAACTAAATATTACTGAGAAAACAGACGTTTTTAAGTTAAAGTTCTGACTGTCCACATATTTATCCGGCATATCGAAATCGCTATTTATAATTTAATATCGATCTTGAAAAGCAATTTTAAATTATTTATAATTAATCACCGTTTTTTATCGCAAGTTAATTAACATTCTTTAAAGATACTCGTTAATAGAACGTAATTATACAACACATAAAGAAATGCAGTTGTAACACGCGGTGTTGATATTTCTTTAAAGTTTTTCATTAGCATATAATGCTGTGACAAAAAAAAATCGATTTAACAATCGATACAGTATGTATTATTGGAACGTTGTTACTACTGTCAACTTTTTAAGCCGAGATCACATGTAATCTACTTAATATAGTTAATTATTAGAGTTTTATTTTTTACTTAATATAGTTAATTATTAGGGCTTACACAGACTGGTTTGATATCTATAAAAGTGTTAGACAGGGATGTGTAGCGTCACCGTGGCTTTTCAACCTTTTCATGGATAGTTGCCTGACAGACCTGAAAGAGAGTCAGTGTGGCTTAAGAATGAATGGAGTACTCATCAAATGCCTCTTATATGCTGACGATCAGGTGCTGCTAGCTTCGTCGGAAAAAGAGTTGCAGGAGATGATGAACATAATGCATGGAGCGTTAGAAAGGAAAGGAATGAAGATGAATGTTATCAAGACGAAAGTGATGGTTTTTGAAAGGGAGGACACTTCGACGCAGTGTGAGGTGATGATTGCAGGAGAAAAAGTTGAGCAAGTGAATGAGTTTATATATTTGGGGTCACTGTTTACAAGAGATGGAAAATGTGAAGGAGACATTGAAAGACGAGTGAAAGTTGGTAATCAGGTTAACGGAGCTCTGCACTCCTTTATGAAAAGTCAAAATGTGTCAGAAAGGGCCCGACTTGTGGTTCATCAGGGGGTGCTTGTTAGTGCGTTGCGGTTGCGTAGTGAAAGTTGGGTTTGGCAGAAGAAGCATGAAAGCAGACTGAATGCGGTGGAAATGAGAGCATTAAGAAGTATATGTGGTGTAACCTTGAATGATAGAATAAGAATTGAAGATATAAGAGAGCGATGTGGAGTAAAAGAAGGTGTTGTGACAAAAGTAGAAAAAGGGATGCTTAGATGGTTTGGACATATAGACAGAATGGATGAAAAACGACTGGCAAAAGAAATTTACCTTGCGAATGTGGATGGAAGGGCCGGAAGAGGAAGACCACGAAAAACGTACCTTGACCAGATTGCTGAACTTTTTAAGAAAGGCCAGGTCAAGAGTACCCTCAACCGGCGGGCTTGCATGAGGAGAATAATGAGTGTGGAGGAAGCAAGGGAAGTATGCCGAGATCGTAGCAGATGGAGATCTGTGGTCTCTGCCTACCCTTACGGGAGACGGGCGTGACGATATGTATGTATGTATGTAATTATTAGAGTTTTTACAGAAAGAAATAATATTATAGAATTAAAGACGACTGACAAAAGAAATTTACTTTGACAACCGTTAAGTCTTCCGTAGAGTCTTAACGGTTGTCTTCCGAAGAGTCTGCTATACCTGATGATGCCTCGTGTTGAGGCGAAACACTTGTCGTGTGCATTGTGGAGGAGTGGTGGTGTGGGAGTGGAGAGTTGCTGACACGGCCGTTTTTTCGGTAAGATTTAGTTTAAGTTCCCCGTAAATCCATATCTTCCAGTAAAAAAAAATCATTATTATTTTTCTATTTTTTTGTTTGCTTGTCGCGGATCTTAGCTAAGTAGAAATTCTGACTGTCCACATAGTAATGGATTTCCGCAATGTAACGCCTGAGTCCATTAATAATTTTTAACAATTATAGTTTGCATTTAAAAATTAGTTAAATTTTATACGAAAAAATTTACTATTTTTTTAATTAAATTTGCTGTTTTTAAAAGAAAAGGACATGAATTTAATTCGCCTTTGACAAGCGTATACCTAGTTGTGACTATTGTGTTCTCTCTGCAGTGTAGACCCCGCTTTAGTGGTTAATATTAAAACAATGTAACCATATCAACGATCAGACAACTTATTTCCATTTTACTGATAATTAAATGGCGGTTACCTTGTGGCGTGTTATAGAACACTGTCGCTTGTGTACTAAGCTTTACAATGTATTGTTGTATTAGATGTATCCTTGGAAATAACCTAGACGTTTACTCATTTAGAATTCTAGACTATATTCATCTCATTACTAAAATTACACGATACTATTTGGACAGTAAAAACTTTTACTTAGCTAAGATCCGCGACAAGCAAACAATAACAGAAAATTAATAATGTGTGTTTTCCCGCTGAATGAAGTGGATTTATTTGGACAACCGAAAAGTCTTCCGTAGAGTCTACTATACCTGAAGATGCCTTGTGTTGGGACGAAACACGTATCGTTTATAAGGTGGAAAAGTGATAGTGTGTGTTTAGTGTTTTCAAAAATTAATTGTAGTATAAAAATTACCGCTACTCGCCAACCGATAAAAGCTGAAACAGAACCAACTCATAGTTACAGATAATAATTACAGAAATTAATGGAATTAGGTGTTACTTTGCGGAAATCCATTACTATGTGGACAGTTAAAACTTTTACTTAGCTAAGATCCGCGACAAGCAAACAACAATAGAAAATAGAACATAACAGTTGTCTTCCGTAGAGTATACTATACCTGATGATGCCTCGTGGTGGGGCGAAACACGTGTCGTTTACAAGATGGAAAAGTGGTAGTGTGTGTTTGGTGTTGTGTATAGTGGTTGGTGGATCGAGAGTTGCTGACAGCAGTTTTTCGGTATGTTTTTGGTTTAAGTTCCAAATAAATCCACTTTATCCAGCAGGAAAACACACATTATTAATTTTCTGTTATTGTTTGCTTGTCGCGGATCTTAGCTAAGTAAAAGTTTTTACTGTCCACATAGTGGTGGATTTCCGCAAAGTAACGCCTGGCTCCATTAATCATACACGATACTAGATGAAGAATAGGATTAAATATACGTTTTTAAGTAGCCCATACATGCCCCACTGCTGGGCACAGACGTTACCATTTGTAGAGGAACAAAGATTAATCCAATCCTCGGAATAAATATCTGTAAGCCGTACCTACATATATTTAAAAACGTACGTAAGCTTACCCAAGCCCGTCTACTCCGAAATTGCTTATGCCACAGGGCCTTTTCTGTTGTAATGAGGTAGATATTTTTCAATTCCTACTATTAGTTCATACTTTCCCTATATATTTATATATTATATAGAAAGATAGATATATTATTTATATATACTTTATTGTACACCAAAAACAAAGTTATTGCATTATTGACTAAAATTTTTAAACAAATGGCGGTCTTATCGCTAACAGCGATTTCTTCCAAACAACCGTAGGATGGACACAGTGTTTAAAAAATAATTTGATGTATGTTGGTAATACATTATCGTTAGGATAATAGAAAGAAATTATTTATTAACAAAGTTAATAGCCATAATCAAAAATATAAGTATAGTTGTTTCATAGACTCATAGTTTGTTTGTATTGAAGACGCGTTGTGCTTCGAGTTGATATTAAAAGAAATCCAGATTCACTTGCAAACTTTCTATTTATTACTTGTACACACACAGTATATTCTTACACGAATGCTAATATAAACATTACATAATATCGTAATATAAATTGCAAATAATACAGCTATATTAAAATTACGCGGAACAAATATGACGCGTGTCATCGCTATTCGAGCGGACGGAGAAGTGGACGAGGCATTGGGTGTACTATGTTGCCACACTAAAAACAATGTGGTGTGTCCAGACGCCACAGTATAATTTACAATAGCGAATAGGATAGAATATTTCATAGATATATAATACATATAGGTATAAATATAGTTTGTGAATAGGTTATAAAATTGTATATAATAAAAACGTGGCAAGGGGGTATAAGATGCGCTACCCATAATTTGCCATCTCGCTCGCACATCCATTCGTCGTCTGCCCATGACATAGATGGCGAATGGATGCGACGTAAGACACGCACTTTGTAGGAAAAATAGGAAGAAAGTCTCATCTATACCTCCGAATGTAATAGAAGAAAAGTTAGCGTTTTATTTCATTAACATAGTGAAAAAAAGATATTCCCTATTGCTATCAACGTCACGCTGCCCCCCCCCCTCATCGGTACAGGAAGCGAATGTTCCGTATGTATTCGATGTTAAAAATAGTGCAGCTAAAATATAATATAATATATATATTTTAATGCAGCCGATTACAGTGAGAGGCAGTCAGTTAGTTCGCAACTGGATACAGCGTCCGTGTCGATTCAGCGAAACAAAAACACGCCGTACTGCTAAATGGAAGGTGTGCCGTGTGCAGATTAAGTTATATTTTCATTTAACAGTTGGTTTAAGTTATAAACTTATTACATAATTTTGGATTTAAACGTTCTTCGCCTCCTTTTGTCTTTGGTGCGTAACAAACAACTGGCAAATACAACCGTACTCTCTGCCAATCCATAGACAAGACTCTGGGTTACAAAATGGCGGAGCGTTAATGTTGATCACAGATAATATAATGAGATTATAAACATGAAATATATACACAACGCCACTTTTTAAGTTGGTAAGAAAAGTCATAATACTAATTCCCTTATGAAATACAATTTATCTAGCCCTGTAAAATATTTATTTAATCATTATGGTGTAAATAAATATTTTTCTTTAAAAAGGGGGCGTTAGTTCATAAAAAGTTGTGAACGTGTGATTTTGTGTAAGTCGTAATTAAGTGGGAACATCATTCACCCCCCTCCCCTGGCGCCACAAGGAACACCGACTCCGGTGCTGGCCAGAGAGGGAGCATTTACCAATGGCCAACTGCCTGAAGCACCGGCGCGTCTAGAAGCGCCACCATGCCTGCGCCCGGAGTGGATGATGACCGTTGATGAGGTCTTCATCTTCAACCTTCATCTTCTTCAATCTTCATCTCAACACCAAGTCGGCAAAATACTTTATGCCCCAAAAGCCGCTGGAAAAAGGGATAAAGTCCGGGGGACGGTCGCCCATTTGAGCATAAGCTCGAGTTCTGGTTCCCGAGACTCGTTCCCACACTAAGGTGTTGATGTCCCCGTAATGGTGATAATGACATCATTCATTCTAAACTCAACCTTTGCGCCGAAATGTACAACAGCGATAAGTTTATATTTACTATTACATAATTTCGTAATTTAAACGCTCTTCGCCTCCTTTTGTCTTTGGTACGTAACAAACAACTGGCAAATACAATCGTACTGTCTGCAATCTGCCAATCCATAGACATGGCTCTGATTACAAAATGGCGGCGCGTTATTGTTAATCACAGATAATAACATGAGATTATAAGTTTATACTTTAGATCGCTCGCAGACGGGCCGCGGACGCGGAGATGAATCGAGTGCGCGTAACAGAGGCGCCCGCGCATTTCGCCCGGCCGATATATGGCGGTCGTAACGTTTCATTTGGACATAATTTAATTTGAACACACCGCTCGCGACTTAATTATGATACCTCCTTCGAGACCGGTTCGAAGGGTTTTGCTTTTCAATTAAATAAATACTTATATAATACATTGTTACTTTTATGCTATTTCTTGGAATGTATAATAATCAATTGGATGGTATAATATTGTAGTGGTAGAGCCACGCTGCAGACGAATACTTTGTCAAGAATGGAGTATCATTTGTCTGTAGCTTGGATGGGCCGCAGAAAACCGGCGTCTGAGTGGTAGCTTAGCTACCGCGCTTCGTCCGGTGAGCCGTTGAGTTCCTGGTCCCAACCCCCTCCCCCCTCTCCTCTCTCCCCCTCTCCCCCTCTCCCCCTCTCCTCTCATAATGATATTTTCCTCAAAGGCCGGCAACGCTTCTGCACTGCCCATGGCCCAGTGGATATTTGTGGGCGGCGTTGATTGCTTCCCATCAGGTGACACGCCTGCTCGTTTGCCTTCCTATCCCATAAAAATAGTTATAAAAACTAATATCTACCTTACATCCGGAAGCACGGCACGGCTGATAAATCTATGCTGGTAAACTATTATGTTTATAAAAGAAATGTAAATACGTACTTAATTGCATTATAGAGATGACACGCCCAGGGAAAGGAATTTGACTCTCTAGACGTTGAAAACGTGGAGAATTTCCTCCTGGATAATGTCTGGCATCCGTTCCTTACCGGAGCAACAAATAGGAATTCCTGGCACGGGTTCCCTTGCTTTTTCATCGACTGTGTGACGAAAACCTCGAAGAATGTTTGGGTTTATGACAGAGCCCCTGTATTCTAAGTTTGGAATCACACGGGATTAATTCAAATATGTATGTATGGGTGTATGTGTGTGTGTCCGTATCAATATCGTCACTGTGGTCCGCGATCTGACCACGTTGGTTCTTGCTGAAAACCAGCGCCGGGTGCTCCAATAGAACGCCTGGCATATGCTGAGTAAGAACCATTTTATGGCACTTGTTAGATTAAAATTATTTTCTTTGCTTTGTTTATTTGTATATTATAATATTATTAAGGTTTTGATTTTAGCTATTGTAAAAAAAGGTATCATGAATAAACTATTTATTATATCTATTGCTACAAATTCTTTATTTTTCGACATAAGAAATTACATTTAATTTTGCAAACATCAGTACGATAACAATCAAGTGTTTACCATCATTTCGCAATGAGATTCCTCTGAACGGAGAAGAAACGGCGAAAGAAACTCCGCAGATATCCTCTTTTTGAGTTCAGTGACTAATATACATCTTTCGGAGACAATGGTCGCAGGTTCATTCCCGCATCAATATAACTATATGTAGGAAGGTACGTATGAGCCACAGCAGGAGTGATATTTATCCCGATGCGGGAATTGAATCCGCGACCATTGAATTCCGAAAGCGATGATCTCGCCAAATAGCCAATTATGTTGTAAGGTCTCTTAAGATTAAAAAAGACAAATAAATTAGCTGCCATGTAACCCTGAGCAGTTAGCCAGAGAAGTAATCAGCAAAAAAATAAATTATCTCAGTTGCATATTTTGTGACCTTGAAAATAAACACAATATAAGCTAAAAGATTTGACCTCCCTACGGACTCACTTTCCATCAGATAGCGTAAAAACAAATTAGCGACGAGATTTAAAAAATATTGAACGCAGCTGAATTATGCGTTGTAATTAAAGACTGCCGTTTCCACGCAGGTCGGCTCGCTGCAAAACAACTCCAATCGCTCCGACACATACACCGTACGATTGCATTGATAATTATTTAGCTGTAAATTGGTGTTTAATTCGTCGTTTGCTGCTAAATACCACGCTTGCAACTGATGCTTCAATCATGTAATTGTGTTTCGCGATTGTGATTTCACGTAAATTTGATAAAATATGTATCTAATCATATTACTAATGTTTATAAATCTAAAAGAAATAAAAATATTGAACGCAGATAAATTACGCGTTGTAAATAAAGACTGCCGTTTCCTCGCAGGTCGGTTCGCTGCAAAACAACTCCAATCGCCCCGACACATACGCCGTACGATTGCATTGATAATTATTTAACTGCAAATTGGCACTGAAATTGTTATTTGTTGTCAAATATCTCGCTTGCGATTGATGCTTTGAACATAATTGTGTTTTACAATAATGATTTTACATAAATTTTAATATATTTATCTAATTATATTGCTAATTGTACAAAGTACATCGTATGATATGTTATGCGACCTCAATGTATAGTGGCGAAATCGTAAACTTCAATTCAGCACAGTCATTGAACCAGAAATGTAACTATGTTAAGTTAGTGTCTAAGTCAGCGATTCTCCACCACCGTGTCGCGACACATTGGTATGTCGCAACCCCCTGTCAAGTGTATCGTAAAATTTACAAATATTATATTTGGATCTATTTTTTACTTTGTGTTTGTACAAAAATACGCTTAATAGATTTTTTTTATATATTCACGCCTATCTCCCGCAGGGTTTGGCAGAGACCACAGAGCTCCATCCGCTACCATTAACCGCAGCGAAACGGCTCTCCATTGGTCGTTTCTCGCCCTCGTGAGAATCAGGACGTGATGGGTGGCGAACCACGTCGCCGTCATTTTTCAACAAATTAGGTATATTAAATTTGTCTTGGTTAATCCCACTAGTCGCAAGGGAAGATGAAGGTCAGCCCCAGCAGCACCATAGTAACCGGGGGAGCCCGATCCCGGGATGGTCGGCACACTTGCGACTAAGCTCGCCCTTAGCCATGCATCCTTTGGCACGGCAGACCGTGGATTGGCGGAGAGGAAGGGAAAGGATAGAGAAAAAAGGCAAGGGCAGGAACGGAAATGGGGATTGGGGGGGGGTTACCAGACTCGAATAAATATTTATAAATCCATATATATAATTATTCCGATGCGGAAATCGAACCCGCGACCATTGACTCCGAGGGCTGGGGGCCCCGCCACTGAGCCAACCGGTCGGTTTAATAGATTAACGATGTACTTACTAAATGTACATATATCTACCTTCATTTAAACTATCAAAATTTGTATCTAAGTAAGGGTGTCACGAATTTGTATAGAGTATGTTAATTCGTCACTTAGTATAAAAGGTTGAGAACCACTGGTCTGAATATACCTCATCGAGTTCACACTCGCCTTTTACACCCGCACTACGCCATCCCCCCTAATGGGAGCTAGTGGGGGTGGCTAGATGACATACATCATATATCATCACAGAATAGATTGACATTGCATCCATTACATATTAATTCCACAGAGAAAGGCAATTAATTTACAATTCAAACTTTGGTTTTTCAAATGCCTATGGTCGACGGAAATTATACATATTTACTGTTAGCATTAGAAGGACTTTTCCCGCTAACTTACACCAGTAACGTTGTTTTAATTTCATTTCTATAATCTTATATAAATATCAGTTATATTGTTTAATTGTGGTGGCGTATTATGCAATATAGTTCGATTAATGCATATAAGTGAAGTGATACGAAATAAATACATGTATCGTGACTTTTTAAGTTGACTGCAAAGGTCCATTAGGTTTTGGTAGAATAGTCACCATTTTATCAAGACGTAACGTGACAAGCTAACCAGTATATACCAAGATATTCGATATTATTATATTTTACTTGACACTGGCATAATAGTTACGACTAATTGCCATCAAAGAATATAAAGACCTTAGATCTTAAAAAAAAATATGTACATTTATCAAGAGCCGGCGTCGCTTTTGTAATGTCTATGCAACACCATAGACATTGCGTGAAAGCGATGTAAATGTGTGAAAATGTCTATGAGTGGCTTTGAATTCTTTCCATCAGGCGAGACACGCATTTGCTTCTTTTCCGATAAAAATAAAACATATGCTCAATTCACACGCTGTACAAATGTAGCCTTCAAAAACTTCTTAAGAATGAGACGAATGCAGAATATCAAGGTAGGATAAGTGTAGAGTTTATTTATTATAATATTTTTACCAAAGTTTAAAAAATATTTTACATTGTTTTTTCAATTTTTAACAAGTGGCATAAGGGACTTATAGTAACAGAAGCTACTTATTACCGTACAAAGAGGATACTGAGATAATAGGAAACACTCTATAATGTATTCTATCTCATTCTCTCATAGGTTAAATACAATAGATGTATATGTTTGTCTCTTTTTAGTATCGCTTTTTCGCTTCATCGAGTTTCAAATTACGACGGTGTTAAATAAGTTTTCAAATTAATAATAAAAGAAGATTAAATAAATAAATTAATAAACGATCCTGCAACCTGGCTCAAATAACACCTTAACAACAAGTTGTCAAACGCACGGGTAATTTATAGTCTGTGGTTATTGCTGTATCTGTGGTATTCATATTTAATAAAAGCGAAACACGCCTTAGCTATTAAGGTGACAATATTTAATCTATATTAATGAGTTTGTAAGATTTAGAGCTTTTACTAACTAATATACTAGTTTGTAATAAAATTGTAAATATAAGAATCGAATGGTATAATGGTTAAAGTATTGAATAAAAAGTTTGAAGTTCAAGTTTGCAAAGAACACAACATGATGATCATGTTTTGCTTGACTAAATCCCAAACTATCTATATGTGGTCATGACTGACAACGGCCAAAAGACATTGAAATATATGACAAGGGAGGCTGACCCCAAATAGATGGGACTATGATCTAGACAGAAGAAGAACCTTCGTGGGCATACTCAGCAATAACCACCGATTCATCACAGATTAATGATAAACGAACGCATATAGGTCCAATATATAAAAAATAAATACATTTGTTTAAATTTATATACATTTCGTATTAAAAGTATTTTTGTATCTGCATAATAAATACATGTTTTATCTATATTTAAGTTGTTGTTTTTAAGATGTCATTAAGATCATAGTATCCCTCCTTTCCTGTCTTCTCTATCCTTTTCCCTTCCTCTCCGCCAATCCACGGTCTGCCCAATGGATGCGTGGCTGGGGTGAGTTTAGTCGCAAGCGTGCCAACCGTCCCGGGATCGGGCTCCCCCGGGTACTATAATGCCTTACCTCAGCATGCGGGGCTCTGCTGGGGCTGACCTCCATCCTCCCTTGCGGCTCGTGGGATTCACTATGACGAATTTTAATATAGCTAATTTGTTATAAAACGACGGCGAAGTGGTTCGCCACCCGTCACGTCCTGATTCCCACGAGGGTGAAAAGCGACTAACGGAGAGCGGATTCGCTGCGATGAATTCGAGAGGAAGGATGCGTGAAAAGATGGATGAGTGTGGAGGAGGCAGAGGGGATGTGTCGGAATCGTAGCGGATGGAGATCTGTGGTCTCTGCCAACCCCTACGGGGTATAGGCGTGACGATATGTATGTATGTAAATGCGAATTAAAGTTAAATTTTAACTTCAATTCGCATTTACATAGTCCAACACAGAGATAAAAATATCAATTCAATGCGGCTATCCCGATGCCAAGCACTTGATAGCTAAAAAAAAAAAATAAGGCAAAGGCAACTATCTCAAAGGATCGATCGAAATTTGAAGTGAGCCCGTGCGCGGTGCTAGAGGGCCGCTAATTCAGGCGTCCCCGCTTTATTTATGTCTTCATACGCGCCGCCGATCGCCTCTAATTACGTCGGCGGAGCAAAAACACTAATCGCACATCGTACACCCGCGCAATAAACAAAATACAAAACTCTTCAAACCGTGCCACACGCAAAACCATACCTTACGCCACTATGTTAAATTTGCTTTTCCAACAACCATCATTTACGCTTGCAACATTATAAAACACAACCATTTGCACGATAAAATTTGTAACATCATAAAATAATAGATTAATGTGAATCAAATTTAATCTTTCCATTATTTGTTTGTAAGTTGCTTATATCTTGTCTTTCAACGCATAGCAGTTACAACGATTCGCTTCTGAAGCAACAAAACCGGTGTTCGCTTTGAAAGACGGCTTTAGTTATACGCGATAAGATTGATATTTATTCGCGTGATACGAGTCGATAAGACGTTAGGCGTTTGATACGAAGCGACGGGCAAGAGAAGCGTTAATGAGCGTAGACTCCTTCGGATTCCTCCGCAGGTATGTTAGTGTATCGGCTTTTGTCGGCACGTTAGGACTTTTTGCGATATCCAAATGATAACAATGAGCGGTGTCGAGAAAAATGGGACGCGAAATTCCGAACAGACAACAAGAAACGGGATAATAACTTGTTAATTAATTAACAATCCATCCCCTAACGAAGACGTTAGTCCGTCGAACAGAGTGTCGCTGTCGACAAACCGACAAAGAATACCGTAAATTATCGATCATGTAAATGAGACGGAGGGATTGTTTCTTTGGATATAAATCCTCTTCGTTTTGTTACATCTTTTAGCACATTGAATGTATAATACTCATGTGGACAGTCAAAAGTTTTACTTAGCTAAGATCCGCGACAAGCAAAACAATAACAGAAAATTATTAATGTGTGTTTTTCTGTTGGATTCAGTGGATTTATTTGGAACTTAAACCAAAAACTTACCGAAAAACGGCCGTCAATTCTCCACCCACCAACCACTATACACAACACCAAACACACACAACCACTTGTAAACGACACGTGTTTCGCCTCAACACGAGGCATCTTTAGGTATAGTAGACTCTACGGAAGACAACCGAAAAGTCACTTTTTGGTAAGTTTGGTAAGTTTTAGTTTAAGTTCCAAATAAATCCACTTCATCCAGCGGGAAGACACACATTATTAATTTTCTGTTATTGTTTTGCTTGTCGCGGATTTTAGCTAAGTAAAACTTTTGACTGTCCACATAGTGATGGATTTCCGCAAAGTGACGCCTGACTCCATTAATAATATAATACTCATGTTTACTCTGTATATGTATGTACCTGTACTCTCCTACGGCTCCGAAACGTGGACGCTGACAGTCCGTGTGCTTCACAAGCTCAGAGTCGCTCAGAGAGCTATGGAGAGAGCTATGCTCGGAGTTTCTCTGGTAGATATGATTCGGAATGAACAAATCCGCCAGAGAACTAAATTCACCGACATAGCCTTTCGAATTAGCAAACTAAATTGGCAATGGGCTGGTCACGTTTGTCGGAGATCTGACAATCGTTGGAGCAAACGAGTGCTGGAGTGGAGACCGCATCTCGGTAAACGTAGTGTGGGACGCTCCCGGCTAGATGGTGCGACGATCTGCGCAGGGCGGCTGGTAGAAACTGGATGCGTGAAGCCGAAGATCGGGCTAGGTGGCGCTTTATGGGGGAGGCCTATGTCCAGCAGTGAACTGCCGCAGGCTGTTGATGACTCATGTTAAACAGATTTGCATGCTTTTAAATGTAATACCGGGGAGTAAGGGGAGAACGGTATAAAATCTTAACAGGCCCAAGTCAACCTCACCTTCACGCGCTTCGACGGCGATACCCAAGCGGGTACCGGGTGCTCCCTGCTAGACAACAGACGAGGCTCTGGCTGCCAAGCAATGGCGGTATAACCATACACCCGACCGGGAATCCGGTCCGAAGAGGCTTCAGCGAGCCTTGGGGTCTAAATAACTCCAAAAAAAGTCTAGTGCAGAAGGCAATGAGAAACCACTGCACTAAATTCCCAAGAAAATCATCATGAAAGTCACGAAGAAAACAGCGAGTTCGTCATGAAATTCAAGAGCCTAATGAACCGCTTGGTGAAGTCTGGTGATCGCGATCTTCAGACACGAAAAATCGATCAGAGAACAAGAGAGAGGGAGTGTCATTCACAGCATTTTCGCATTTTGACGTCGATATATACATATATAGATTTATAGTAACGAACAACCTTCTTTCCGTCGCTTTGGGCAGTGCCAATTTCAAAAGGTTTTGATGACATAACACAAATGCATTATTATATGCGCGGAATGGCATTATTATAAGAAATAAAACGTGAATAAATCTGCGACAACTGCTAGTTTCATCGACCTACTGCTGTGTCAGTACTAGCGTGTTTTAGCTGTGAACACGGCAAGGAGTTTGACCTTTATTTTTTTTTATGGGATAGAAGGGCAAACGAGCAAGCGTGTCGCCAGATGGAAAGCAATTAACGCCGCCTATGGACATCCGCAGCACCATAGACAGTGTGGAAGCGTCGCTGAACTTGAAGGAAAATTATTATGGAACTCCCTCCATAATATGGAGGAGAGGGTTTGGGCCTCCGGAACTCTTTGTTGTTGTCTTTCTAACAATTTATTTGTTTTTTATTACGTATGTAAAAAAAGTAAAAAAAGACGACCGATTGGCTCAGTGGTGGGGCACTCCGCCCGCGGGGTCAATGGTCGTGGGTTCGATCCCCGCATCGGAATAAATATATGTATGGATTTATAAATATTTATTCCGAGTCTGGTAACCCTTCCCAATGGATGCGTAGCTAGGGGCGAGCTAAGTCGCAAGCGTGTCCCGGGATCGAGCTCCCCGCGTACTATGGTGCCTTAGCTCATGCAGCGCATGCAAGGCTCTGCTGGGGCTGACTACAACGAATTTAATATAACTAATTTGTTGAAAATGACGTCCACCCGTCACGTCCTGATTCTCACGAGGGCGAAAAGCGACCAATGGAGAGCTGTTTCGCTGCGATGAATGGTAGCGAATGGAGCTCTGTGGTCTCTGCTAACCCCTGTAGGCATGAAAATATATAAAAATAAATATATATATAAAAAAGTAATATAATATAAAAAGTTTTACAGTATTCAATTAAAAAGTTTTAAAACATTAGTGACACATTTATGAATGTATCACTACAGTACACGCTCGCTCGGAACGTCACCCTTCGATACGGCGATCGACTCCTCATAGCTCGTTTGCCTTTTTTCTGCCACAGCACTCCGTGCTAGATTTTTTACATCACCAGTCACTTGTGAAGCGGTATGCGTCTATATGTAGATGCGAATCGATGCAATGGCGTGACGAGTTATTTCAAAATTATTAAACAATATCTACGGCTAGAATAATCTCCCCTGCATTTTGCTGTATCGATACGTTCATAATTTCTATTAGTGGTAGAGCCACGCTGCAGACGAATACTTCGTCAAGTATGGCATATTATTTGTCTGTAGCATAAATAGGCCGACTCGCCCGGGGAAGTACCACACTCCCGCAGAAAACCGACGTCTGAGTGGTAGCGGTCTGAGTTCCGGAGGCCCAACACCCTTCCTCCCCTCCCCACCCTCCCCTAGTAGTGGATGACACATATTTAATTCATTAATTTTAGTTTTATATGGGAGAAAAATAATTGTGTTATATAAGATATTTAGCAGGATATAAATTAAGGTTATGAATGGAGTCAGGAGTTACCGAAAAGTGGTCACTTTTCGGTTGTCTTCCGAAGGGTCTACTATACCTGAAGATGCTTTGTGTTGGGGCGAAACACGTGTCGTTTACAAGGTGGAAGTGTGATAGTGTGTGTTTGGTGTTGTGTATAGTGGTTGATGGGTGGAGAGTTGATGGACAATTTTCGGTAAGTTTTTGGTTTGAGTTCCAAATAAATCCACTTTATTAATAGAACACACTTTATTAGCAGAAAAACACACATTATTAATTTTCTGTTATTGTTTTGCTTGTCGCGGATCTTAGCTAAGTAAAACTTTTGACTGTCCACATAAATTAAGGAATAAATAACGCTGGAGAAAAGTAGGAATTGAATTTAATTTTTTTTTATATTTTCGTCATTTTCTGTTACCGTGAGGTCAAGAAATCAGTAATCAGTAATTTTTTTAATTATAAATTACCAAATATTGCCGTAACAAAGACCCTACGCACTTTTTCCAGGAATCTCGTTTACTCAAAAAATCCAAAGTTAGCGACGTGTAAAATTGCTAAAGACATCAACAAGTCAAGCAATACCACGAAACGATGTTAACAAAAGAGTCAGCGCGGGTTTTTAGAAACTCCTTTATAGCAGCGATATCGCTTACACCTCCTATATTTGGTCGGGTTACCGTTTAAGGCAAATTGTCGGCCTCACACTAACAGCTCTATAGGAGCGCCGTCTCGACTAGGATGACCATGTTTTTTGTCGGACACAAAGCGAGACGACTTACGTCATATTGTAAATAAATAAAAAAATTGTTTTTTTTAGCATAGCAGGCAAACGAGTAACCTGGTGGTAAGTGGAGTGGTAAGTGACGCCGGAGTCATCTCAGATGTGCTGAGCGCCTTTTGTGAATACATACTCTCGTCTCTAGAATGCCCCTATGTCTTACTCACGTGGGAACACAGCATCGTATATATATATATATATATATATATATATATATATATATATATATATATATATATATATATATATATATATATATATATATATATATATATATATATATATATATATATGATGCTTTACGTTACATACGTTTCATTTCATTCCGTATGTCTTTTTTTCTCTTTGATAGTAATTAGTTATAAGAACTATGCCAATGTCAAGTAAAATGTAATAACAAAGTAATTAGTCAGCCTGTCACGTTACACCTTAATAAAAGGTGACTATTCTCCAAAACACTCCATAGACTTATGCAGTCGCCTTAAAAATACAGCATTTATTTCATATCACTTCACGTATAATCAAACTATATTGCATAAAACGCCACCACATTTAAACAATATAAGTGATAATAATATAATATTATGATAATGAAATAAAAACACAATGTCACTGATATAATTTGGCGGGAAAAGTCTCTGTATAACTTTCATTTTTCTTTTACCTGTCTTCTGTCATCAACTTCACACCGCTCCATAGGTCAACGTGAGAGATTCATGCATTCCATTTTAACTCCCGTCCACAGATAAGTCAATATAGTCTGTTTGTAACATCTGTGGGGACAGCAGGGCATTAACTCCGAAAGCGGGAGAGTCCTGCGAAAAGTAGAAAGTATGGTCACATTAGTATTGACGCAGTGGGGCATGGCGCTGGCCGGCCGTTACTACAGGTCCAGCCAGTTTTTTCTTCGATAGCAATGCGGGTGTAGTGCGTCAAACAGCGGGAACATACCGCCACTGCTGGCGCTTGTCACTTAATAATATATGGATTGTATTCAAATAAAAATAAAATATTCTTATTTGAATGCAGTCTCAGTTTCCATGATAAAAATCCTAAAAAACACAACATTTTTCTATATTTTTAAACAATGTAATAATTATTTATTTATTTAAACTTTAGCACAACAGGCGGCCTTAACAACCTGCGGGCGAAACTGAGTAAAATGTAGTACTGGGTTGTAGGTGCTGGGAAAATAAAAATTAATTATATTAATTTAGACTAGCTCAAAGCTATGCGAACGTTTCGGACTTCTGCTAAATTTCAACGAAATCGGCCCAATTTGATTCGAAAATGTTGATGCTGGTAGCCTGTTTGACTTTTACAGCTTTATCGAATAGTGGGCCCACGAGCTCGGGCTAGAAAATCGGCCTACAAATGCCGACTTTAGCTTTATATGGCGGCCATCTTGTTTTTTGCCATTTTGGTTTTTTTTCCTCCCCACCTTTGTGTTTACACTTGTCACCACATATTGTTCGAGAGCGACCCCGGGGTAGATATTACGGTTCGGGAGGGCCGTCGAACAACTTTTTACCAGGGTCAGGTTTTTAAGGTTTAGGTATAATTTCTCTGCCTCGTGTCATATTCGAACATTTCCCTAGAAAAAAAACTTACCATCAATCTCTTACAGTTTCCCAAATAACATGCCAGTCAATGAGTGGTAATGCACTTTTAATATAATGTCTATGGGTGGCTAGGTTCGATTTATCTATTTTTTTGTTTCATTAATTTATTGGGTTAGATATTTAGTATTTAGTAATTTATTATCAGTTTAAATTGTTTCCATAACGCTTTAATAGACAATCGCTCCATCCGTACACTCACACCACACCCTACGCTTGTACTTTTTGTTTATTATCATTTAATTTGAACGCAAAGTATCGGTGTAAGTACTGACTATAGTTAGTTTAGTTTAACTTCATTCACTAGTATGTGTCTCCGCAGACGAACACAAGTCGCGGGCGGGTATTTGACCTAAAGCATGGCCCGCGAGCGACACAAAAACACCTTACAATGAAAAGTTGTGGCTCCTGTACAGCGTTTATGGCTAACGCATTAAGTTTTTTTTAGCTCTACCCGCATATACCGCGGACGTTCTTAACCTTGTGTTCTATGAATGTACTGATGGCTAAATCCAACAGCTAGATGGAATGCATTAGTTTCGTCCTCATCTTCTAGATTAAAGTCGTTCGTACGGTGCGTTTCTCACGAAACTCCTTTTCATGTACACCACTTGGTTGAAGCTACCTTCAGCGGTATTTTCGCACCGATACGACATTGGGACCTTCAAAAAATGTGCCTAAGTATATTTCAAAGATCGGCAACATGTATATGATACTTATGATATTGCAGATGCAGGGCGGCGTTGATTGATTTCTATAAGACAGCACGCTTGCTCGTTTACCTTCTTATCCCATTGTTGTATGTGTGGGTAGTTTTAAGAATTTAAATTTACCCACATATACAACTTTAAATATTATACTTTTTTAAATTTAATATCTGCGATAATGCCCGCACAATAGATGCTTATATTAAAATTAGTTTTATATTGTAAGTTGTGTATTTTAAGTATAATTTCGAATTGTTATCTATAAGGAGGAGGAACTATTGTATATGTGGGTAGATTCAAGAATTTGTGATATCTGCAATAATACCCGCACAATAAATCAGTATGTAACAAGCCAGTGTATTAACATATA
This sequence comes from Baronia brevicornis, assembly GCA_031353405.1. NCBI lineage: Eukaryota > Metazoa > Arthropoda > Insecta > Lepidoptera > Papilionidae > Baronia > Baronia brevicornis. The sequence continues at coordinate 261,670 of JASFAT010002648.1, read as the reverse complement.
TAGACACATAACTTGTGGCTAAAAATTTACATTCTTAAATCTAGCTTAAAATATAAAATATTTCAATTATTTATTTGGTAAAAATTAGGCTTAGTAAATTAAAATTAGGCTAGTAGTAATAGTGTTGAGTTGATATCTTCCACTAGACAGTAGTGGTCTGTAAGACTCAGACCATTCGACGCAGTATTTTATTCTGATCCGAACAAGCAATAAATTATTGAAGTGAAAACTTCTATAGCCGCGTTACACGAGTCTAGGTAGGGAAAAAATCTATGGGTTCGCGTCAGCAACATGCTAATGCTAGGTATATATCATTAAAATATTAAAATTATTTATATATTATTAATTTTTTAACAAAAATATATATATATATAATATCGAAACAATGCCGAAATCGAGCATCTGGTGGCCCAACCTAATGTAATAGGAGTGACTAAGGCTCACCGACTTCGTTGGCTGGGCCTCGTGGACAGGATGGGGGAGGATCGAGCAGTCAAGAGAGCGTATGTGGGTCACCCAACTGAACGACGTCCTGTGGGGCGCCCCAGGTACCGCTGGAGAGACATAATTGAAGATGACTTGCCCAGCCTTCAAGTCTGTAACTAGCAACTGACGCAGTACAGGGCAAAGTGGCGTAAGATCTGTTCGGAGGCCAAGATCCATTTTGGGCCGCTGCGCCAACAAAGTTACATACATACATACATATCGTCACGCCCGTCTCCCGTAAGGGTAGGCAGAGACCACAGATCTCCATCTGCTACAATCTCGGCATACTTCCCTTTCTTCCTCCACACTCATTATTCTCCTCATGCAAGCCCGCCGGTTGAGGGTACTCTTGACCTGGCCTTTCTTAAAAAGTTCAGCAATCTGGTCAAAGTACGTTTTTCGTGGTCTTCCTCTTCCGGCCCTTCCATCCACATTCGCAAGGTAAATTTCTTTTGCCAGTCGTCTTTCATCCATCCTCTCTATATGTCCAAACCATCTAAGCATCCCTTTTTCTACTTTTGTCACAACACCTTCTTTTACTCCACATCGCTCTCTTATATCTTCATTTCTTATTCTATCATTCAGGGTTACACCACACATACTTCTTAATGCTCTCATTTCCACCGCATTCAGTCTGCTTTCATGCTTCTTCTGCCAAACCCAACTTTCACTACCGTATATAAGCGTCGGAACAAGCACCCCCTGATGAACCACCAGTCGGGCCGTTTTTGACACATTCTGACTTTTCATAAAGGAGCCAACAAAGTTAGTTAGTTAATTTATTAAAAACATATTAATTATATTTAAAAAATAATAAATATTAATATTATTATTAATTAATTTATTTTTATTTATATATATATAATATTACAATTAGTTTGTAATTTCAAAATACAATTTTAAGTTACCACTTTCAAGTCATTTATAAAGTTTTCGCTTTTTTGCGTCGATCACATTGTATTTCAACAATATATTTCAAATGATAAATGTTTGAAATGCCACAATCAACTGGCATGCAACATTCAGACTACATACAAAATGTCGGGCGACGAGAAAAAGTACATTGCAATTAAAGCCCTAGGTATTACCAGGTAATCTAGAGTTCGATTAATAATATTGTCTTTACTATGAAATATATAGTAGTGTAAAGTACCCGATAGACGGTGCAACTTGCGAGATGTTTTATTTATAGCTGATAGGCGCTTTTACACCGGACGTTAACGACACCGATACGATATCGTCGGATTGGTAATTTCATACAACTCATTTACAACAAAACGATTTTACACTATTTTTATGGCTGAGGAAGGCAAACGAGCAGGCGAGTCACCTGATGGAAAGCAACCAACGCCGCCCATAGACACCCGCAGTGCGGAAGCGTTGACGACCTTAAAGGAAAGTGAAATTATGGGAGTGGGAATCGGAGTGGGAGTGGGAGTGGGAGTGAGAAAGGGAGGGTGTTGGGCCTCCGGAATTCAGACCACTCACCGTACGAAGCGCGGTAGACAAGCTACCACAGCAGACGCCGGTTTTCTGCGGGAGCGTGTTACTTTCCCGGGCGAGCCGGCCCATTCATGCTACAGACAAATAATATGCCACTCTTGACAAAGTATTCGTCTTGCAGCGTGGCTCTACCACTAGAAAAACTACACTGTATCGTTTCTGTCACTGAAGAAAGAAAAAAGGATTGAGGAATTGGACCGCCGGATCCCTAAAACTCACCGTGCGAAACGCCTGAATAAGGTAAAATGCTACCAATTAATTTCGACAATTAATTCTTAGCTTATATTTATAATCTACCACTACTGGAGACTGCTCCAGGTGAAATACTGCAATCGTGCCTCACACTGACAATGGACCGATATGTAGGTGTCTTTACAGCTTCCGATATATCGCCGATATATTGTATTGTATGGGTGTTAATGTTAGCCATGTAAAAATAGTCGTTGCATAGATCACTTTTTTACATCCACCGACTACAAATGTAATAGAGGCTGTCGTCATATCGGTGTATATATATATATATATATATATATATATATATATATATATATACATATATATATATATATATATATATATATATATATATATATATATATATATATATATATATATATATATATATATATATATATATATATATATATATATATATATATATATTACGCCTATCCCCCGCTAAACGGCTCTCCATTGGTCGCTTCTCGTCCTCGTGAGAATCAGGACGTGACGGGTGGCGAACCATGCCGTCATTTTCAACAAATTAGGTATATTAAATTCGTCTTAGTGAATCCCACGAGCCGCAAGGGAAGATGGAGTTCAGCCCCAGCAGAGTCAAGCATGCTGAGGTAAGGCACCATAGTACCCGGGGAGCCCGATCCCGGGACGGTCGGCACGCTTGCGACCAAGCTTGCTCTTAACCATGCATCCTTTGGCACGGCAGACCGTGGATTGGCGGACAGGAAGGGAAAGAGAACGATCTGGAGTAAAAGAAAGTGTTCTGACAAAAGTTGAGTAAGGGATACTTAGTTGGTTTGGGTATATAGAGAGGATGGAAGAAAAAATATTTTTTTTGACTCGAAACTCATATAAAACCCGTCACCATTCACATTAAAAGAACACAGATAAGTTGTCTGATAATTAAACTAAAAGAATGTAACACAATCCAAACAGCCTCCAGTTGAGACGTTTTAAATACCTCAATATATCTCGAGAACGCGGGGAAGATGTTTTTGTGTAATTACCGTTCGATAGGACAGTCAGACAGACAAACGGGTGTGAAATGGCCTCCGATACATAACGAGCCGGTGTTAATTGTGGCTTTCTAACGTGATATTAGTAATTACGTTGCTATTAGTCAGGAAAGAGTTATTGGTTGAGAAAAAAAATGTTTTTAATAGCGGTAAGTAGCAATGATGGATTGACTACATGATCTGAAGTTTGAAAACTGTTATATAACAAACTGGTGGCTATTCTTCTTCTAAGAGTGCCTCTCCGATTTGGCAGCCAATTCAGCACATCTTTCCTCCTCCTTCGCGAGGTGCAACAGTTCTGGAGCACTCGCTGTGCCGGTCCACTCCCTGATATTACGTAGCCAAGACTTTCTTTTTCGACCCACTTGTCTTTTGCCCCCGATTTTTCCCATCATGATCTGTTATATCTCATGATATGACCCAGGTAAGCAACATTTCTACCTTTGACTGTCTGCAAAAGTTCACGTTTTTGCTTGACTTGTCGGAGAATCTCGTCATTGGCCACCCTTTGAGTCCAGCTAATAGCGAGCAACCGTCTATATGCCCACATTTCAAACGATTCTATACGTTTTCTGAGATCTTCTTTCAGCGTCCAAGCCTCACATCCGTATAGAAGAACGGGCCAGATGTAACAGTGGAGCATTCTAATGCGCAACGAAAGTTTGAGGCTGCGATTACAAAGGACACGTTTCATCTTCTTGAAGGAGCTACGAGCGATTTCAATACGGATTTTATTTCTTGTTTCACTTACCCAAGATTTATTTAACCACGATATGTGTTGGATAAACTACGATATGTTTTCTCATATACATTTTGCTCATCGGTGGGGACAACGAACCAGAACATTGAAGCAATTTTCTAGCGTTTCGCTAATAATCCGTAACATCGTAGCAATAAAGCGTGACCTCCTCGGAAGGCGTTGCTGGTAATGAATGTTCTTTTTTTTTGTGTCGACGTGCGTTGTGTGAATGGCCAGTTTATATTCTTTTTACACTCAATAGCTAATAAATCAATGTTTGTCATCCCGCTTTGCAAACCATCTTGAGTTATATAAGAATGTTTTTTTTTTTTAATGGGATAGAAAGGCAAATGAGCAGGCGTGTCACCTGATGGAAAACAATCAACGCCGCCCATAGATCTCCGCAGCTCTATAGGCAGTGCGGAAGCGTTGCCGACCTGTAAGGAAAGTGATATTATGGGATTGGGAAGGGGAAGGAGAGTGGGAGGGGGGAGGATGTTTGGCCTCCGGAACTCATGCCGCTCACCGTACGAAGCGCGGTAGGTAAGCTACTCAGACGCCGGTTCGCTGCGGGAGTGTGGCACTTCCCCGGGCGAGCCGGCCCATTCATGCTACAGACAAATATTATGCCATTCTTGACAAAGTATTCGTCTGCAGCGTGGCTCTACAACTAAACACTGTAGAAGAATATATTTTTTATTGCAAACGAGCAGGCGTGTCACCCGATGGAAAGCAATCAACGCCATTCATAGACATCCGAAAACAATTTTTTTTTGTAATTAATCGACTCGGCTGGTACTTAATATTCTGTAATTACAAACAATTTATTGATTTATTTCTTGGTTTTTACTTACTTAATAAATAAAGACAGAACGGAGTGGAGAAACATCGTGTCTACTTCAAGGGGACTTAGGACCCAGGAGAAGATAAATAAATAATATGGCGCTGCGGATGTCTATGGGCGGCGTTGGTTGCTTTCCATCAGGTGGCACGCCTGCTCGTTTGCCTTCCTATTCCATTGAAAAGAATTAGGCTACAAAGAAAATCAGCGCTATGGTTTGTCGCGACTTTTTGCTGAGTGTGGACCTTTTTATAACCCATACTACAGTATAGGTAACATATTTGATTACAAGTACTATTATTTTATTACTATTAGGTACTATTAGGTACTATTATATTATTACTAGACTTTGCCCGCGGCTTCGCTCGCGTGGAATTTGGTCTGCCACATAAAGTTTCGTGACCGATCATTTTAAATAAATATATATTTCTTATTTACGTAATTCATGGTTCATAATTTTGGTCATATTGCCTTCCACATAAAAGGTGTCGCGGACTTTTATTTAGAACTATTCAAGACAAACAATCCTACGGTACATCATTTTTGTGTAACTCCAATGGTTTAGGCAGCGTACGCCAAGATAGCTCTCAGAGGCCAGATTTTTTTTTTATATTCACGCCTATCCCCCGCAGGGGTTGGCAGAGACCACAGAGCACCATCCGCTGCCGTTCATCGCAGCGAAACGGCTCATCATTGGTCGCTTTTCGCCCTCGTGAGAATCAGGACGTGACGGGTGACGAACCACGTCGCCGTCATTTTTCGACAAATTAGGTATATTAAATTCGTCTTTAGTGAATCCCACGAGCCGCAAGGGAGGATGGAGGTCAGCCCCAGCAGAGCCCTGCATGCTGAGGTAAGAGGCACCATAATCCCCGGGGGAGCCCGACCCCGGGACGATCGGCACGCTTACGACTAGGCTCGCCCCTAGCCACGCATCCATTGGCACGGCAGACCGTGGATTAGCGGAGAGGAAAGGAAAGGATAGAGAAGAAAGGAAGGGGCAGGAAAGGAAAATGTGGATTGGGGGGGTTACCAGACGCGGAATAAACATTTAAAAATCCATATAAATATTTATTCCGATGCGGGAATCGAACCCGCGACCATTGACTCCGCGGGCGGAGGGCCCCGCCACTGAGCCAATCGGGCAGATTTTTTTCCGACTTAATTGACATGTATCGTTATATTACGACCCAAAAAATTTACATAAAATCATTACAAATTGTAGCCTAAATGTTATTCCGATGTATAACCTATATATAACCTGTCGCATTTATAATATTAGTAGGAAGTAGAAAGTAAGATGATAATTGTATGTTTTGTTATTTTTCACGAACTTTAGTTCGTGTTAATATATATGTCTTTTCTTTTATACATATAGTAGCCAACATTAGTGATTTATTTTTTATTTTATATGTATATATATTTTATATGTACATATATATTCTTTGTTTGTCCGTGCTGCTTTGTAGATGTTCGAATAAAGTTTTTCTTTCTCTCTCTCTCATTACCAGAGCAACACGAATAGCGTAGGTATTATAAAGCAGTTATTCGCCTCGCATATGAAGCGTCACACCATCGCCATGCCTGTCCACAGTTATCCAAGCCATAAAAACACCTAGGAGCGTCCGCGCCGGCCCGATTATGTCATTACGGAGGCACTTGTGAAAAAAAATCAAAGAGCATCGCAGCATTCGATGATACAGCGCAATTAAATGAGCCGATCGGCTTGACGTCCCGCGATCGCATAGCGCGCATATCGCCCTTTGGCGTTTCCCGACCGAATCGGCCGTCAGTGCTGCCTTTTTGCGATAATTGGACGAGCGCACCTATTTAGGGCTCGCTTGACGGCCCGGTTCAACGATTGACGTAGGTTCTATAACGCGCCTGCCGTACTGCTTACGGCGACACCCGGGATCTTTTAGGGGCTTCTTCAAATAAAATGAAATTCTTCAAAATGATATTAATTTATTCTTGCATTTCATTGTATATTTATATAATAATTATATTTCAATGACACTTTATCAATTTACATTCTATATATCAATATATTATATATGATTTCAATTACTTATACCGGAATGTCATCCACATATCAAGTCAAAGTAACAAAAGACTTCAGTCGAACTAATGAATTTTGTTTTATAACAATTTATTTCTTTTTCATTTTAAATTTGAATATTTCGAATGTAAAAAAAAATCGAAAAATAATATAAAAGGTTTTAATGCATTAGTGATATATTTATGAATGTATCACTACAGTAACCACGCGGCTGTAAAAATCATTGTATCACACTAATTTCTACGCATCATATTGATTTTAAGATAAGAACAAGTTCATCTATTAAAATAGTCTTGATTTTGCTTGTACTGTTCCTTCTTTTAGATACATACATACATATCGTCACGCCTGTTTTCCGTAGGAGTAGGAAGAGACCACGGATCTCCATCTGCCATGATCGGCACATTTACGATGCTTCCTCCACACTCATCACTCTCTTTGTGCAAGCTTGCCGGTTAACGGTACTCTTGGTCTGGCTTTAACTTAAAACTTCGGCAATTTGGTAAAGGTACGTTTTCCTTGTTCTTCCTCTACCGATCCTTCTATCCACATCCACAACGTAAATTTCTTTTGCCAGTCGTCTTTCATCCATCCTCTCTATATACTCAAACCATCTAAGCAACCCTTTCTCAATATTTGTCACGACACCTTCTTTTGCTCCACATCGCTCTCTTATATAATATCTTCATTTCTTATTCTATCATTCAAAGTTATACCACACATTTTTCTTAATGCTCTCATTTCCACCGCGTTCACTCTGCTTCATGACTCTTTCGCCAAACCCAACTTTCACTATAGTACATCAGAGTCAGGCATTTCCGGATGAACCGCCAGTCGTGCTGTTTTAGACACGTTCTGTCTTTTCATAAAGGAGTGCAGGGCGCCATTAACCTGATCACCAGCTCTCACTCGCCTTTCAATTTCAACTTCACATTTTGCGTATCTTGTAAACAATGACCCACATATACAAACTAATGCATTACTTATTTTACAAGTTCCTCGAAAGCCTTACTTTATATAACTTTGACGACCACTGGTTCGTCTAGTTGTACAGTCGATAAACCAACCACTTACGTCCCAGTCAATCACGAATAAAATCCAGATCGTTCGAAGAAATAAAAAATGTACTGTCGCTTGAGATATATGACATTCAGTGCTCTTAAACAATTACATTCTCACATATCTCACAACACACAAACAGATGACGATCATGAAACAAACAAAGAGCAATTAAAAAGCGAAGAACCGACATACGCGACAGCCGCCATCTTATATCGTAATTACGCAAAATGGCGTCCGCGACGACTGGGTGCGCGGTAAAAAAAAAACAGCAATGAAGTGTTAACCGCTCCAGATTCACAGCTAACGAACTGTGATTGGTCATACTCACTCGCGAACGTCGAGTCGTTAGAGGCATAAGAAACGCGTGGGATAGCGGCACTTAGCAAAGATAGCTATCGTTCTATCCTATCTCGATACGCCTTGGAAATTGTTTAATTTACATTTTTTTATATATATTCACGCCTATCCCCCGCAAGGGTTGGCAGAGACCACAGAGCTCCATCCGCTGCCATTCATCGCAGCGAAACGGCTCGTCATGTGTCGCTTCTCGCCCTCGTGAGAATCAAGACGTGACGGGTGGCGAACCACGTCGCCGTCATTTTCGACAAATTAGGTATATTAAATTTCTTCTTTAGTGAATCGAAATATAAAATAGAAAAAGATTCTTTAGTGAATCCCACGAGCCGCAAGGGAGGATGGAGGTCAGCCCCAGCAGAGCCCTGCATGCTGAGGTAAGACACCATAGTCCCCGGGGAAGCCCGACCCCGGGATGATCGGCTCGCTTGCGACTAGGCTCGCCCCTAGCCACGCATCCATTGGCACGGCAGACCGTGGATTGGCGGTTAATTTACATATTCTTTATTGTTCGATTAGCAACACCTTAGTACACGCGGGATTGTAAATCTATTTTTTATGTCACTAGTACATCAATGTAACCGACATAAAATACATTGCAATGCAAAACGAACGGTTAAAGCGAACCTTTCCAGCGGTTTCCTATAGCACTCTTTCCTTTTTTACGCCGGTTAAACTGAAGGGTTTCATTTATAAATCTTATCATACGGCCCATACTTTGTGTGAAAATTTCGCGTCATCGAAATGAGAAGATTCCATTGGATGTATTATGATATGATCCTAAATAACAATTAACCACACCCGCGGCAGTTTTGGCTTGACTTCGTAGGCAAGCTGAAGGAAAATTGGCTCAGCTAGTACTATATATATTCACGCTTATCCCCCGCAGGGGCTGGCAGAGACAACAGAGCTCCATCCGCTACCATTCAACGCAACGAAACGGCTCTCTTTTAGTCGCTTTTCGCTATCGTGAGAATCAGGACGTGACGGGTGGCGAACCACGTCACCATCATTTTCAACAAATTAGGTATATTAAATTCGTCTTAGTGAATCCCACGAGCCGCAAGGGAAGATGGAAGTCAGCCACAGCAGGGCCCTGCATGCTGAGGTAAGGCACCATAGTACCCGGGGAAGCCCGATCCCGAGATGGCACAACAGTAGACTCTACGGAAGATGCCTCGTGTTGAGGCGAAACACGTGTCGTTTACAAGATGGAAAAGTGGTAATGTGTGTTTGGCGTTGTGTATAGTGGTTGGTGGGTGGAGAATTGATGGCCGATTTTCGGTAAATTTTTGGTTTAAGTTCCAAATAAGTCCACTTCATCCAGCACAAAAAACACACATTATTAATTTTCTGTTATTGTTTTGCTTGTCGCGGATCTTATCTAAGTAAAACTTTTAACTGTCCACATAGTGATGGATTTCCGCAAAGTAACGCCTGACTCCATTAATAATCTTATATTTTAATCTCACTTTAATAGTTTGGAAATATATTAATCAAACGAAAATATTTGTAATGCATCGCACGTGATTCACGTAAAGTATGCAGCAGATACGCGGACCAAGAATCATGTCCGCAAAAAGCGGCATAGTCGAAATACGAGTCGGCAAAAACCGTGGCATTCGGTGAAGTCAGTCGGTTCGATTTCACGTACTGACGACGCCTCTTATGGTGAGCGCATCGACGCCGAATGAGGCGATCTAGTGAGATTCTCCGAATAATTTTTTCTCGACCTCCAGCGCGGCGGGCCGCAGGTTGTGTAGGTATAGCAATGACGTAGTTACTCTATACAATTTGCAGCTGACCTAGATGTAGTTACTCTATACAATTTGAAGCTGATCTAGATGTAGTTACTCTATACAATTCGCAGCTGATCTAGATGTAGTTACTCTATACAATTTGCAGCTAACTTAGATGTAGTTACTCTATACAATTTGCAGCTAATCTAGATGTAGCTACTCTATACAATTCGCAGCTGATCTAGATGTAGTTACTTTACACAATTTGCAGCTGATCTAGATGTAGTTACTCTGTACAGTGGCAGCTGATCTTGATGTAGTTACTCTATATAATTTGCAGCTGATCTAAATGTAGTTACTCTATACAATTCGCAGCTGATCTAGATTTAGTTACTCTATACATTTCGCAGCTGATCTAGATGTAGTTACTTTACACAATTTGCAGCTGATCTAGATGTAGTTACTCTGTACAGTGGCAGCTGATCTTGATGTAGTTACTCTATATAATTTGCAGCTGATCTAAATGTAGTTACTCTATACAATTCGCAGCTGATCTAGATGTAGTTACTCTATACAATTTGCAGCTGACTTAGATGTAGTTACTCTATACAATTTGCAGCTAATCTAGATGTAGCTACTCTATACAATTCGCAGCTGATCTAGATGTAGTTACTTTACACAATTTGCAGCTGATCTAGATGTAGTTACTCTATACAATTTGCAGCTAACTTAGATGTAGTTACTCTATATAATTTGCAACTGATCTAGATGTGGTTACTCTATACAATTTGCAGCTGACTTAGATGTAGTTACTCTATACAATTCGCAGCTGATCTAGATGTAGTTACTCTACACGATTCGCAGCTGATCCAGATGTAGTTACTCTGTACAATTTGCAGCTGATCTCAATGTAGTTACTCTACACAATTTGCAACTGATCTAGATGTAGTTACTCTACACAATTTGCAGCTGATCTAGATGTAGTTATTCTATACAATTGGCAGCTGATCTAGATGTAGTTACTCTATACAATTAGCAGCTAATCTAGATGTAGTTACTCTACACGATTCGCAGCTGGTCCAGATGTAGTTACTCTGTACAATTTGCAGCTGATCTCAATGTAGTTACTCTACACAATTTGCAGCTGATCTAAATGTAGTTACTCTACACAATTTGAAACTGATCTAGATGTAGTTATTCTATACAATTGGCAGCTGATATAGATGTAGTTACTCTATACAATTAGCAGCTGATCTAGATGTAGTTACTCTATACAATTCGCAACTGATCTAGATGTAGTTACTCTACACGATTCGCAGCTGATCCAGATGTAGTTACTCTACACAATTTGCAGCTGATCTAGATGTAGTTACTCTACACAATTTGCAGCTGATCTAGATGTAGTTACTCTATACAATTTGCAGCTGATCTCGATGTAGTTACTCTATACAATTAGCAGCTGATCTAGATGTAGTTACTCTATACAATTTGCAGCTGATCTCGATGTAGTTACTCTATACAATTAGCAGCTGATCTAGATGTAGTTACTCTATACAATTTGCAGCTGACTTAGATGTAGTTACTCTATACAATTCGCAGCTGATCTAGATGTAGTTACTCTACACGATTCGCAGCTGATCCAGATGTAGTTACTCTGCACAATTTGCAGCTGATCTCAATGTAGTTACTCTACACAATTTGCAGCTGATCTAGATGTAGTTACTCTACACAATTTGCAGCTGATCTAGATGTAGTTACTCTATACAATTTGCAGCTGATCTCGATGTAGTTACTCTATACAATTAGCAGCTGATCTAGATGTAGTTACTCTATACAATTTGCAGCTGATCTCGATGTAGTTACTCTATACAATTAGCAGCTGATCTAGATGTAGTTACTCTATACAATTTGCAGCTGACTTAGATGTAGTTACTCTATACAATTCGCAGCTGATCTAGATGTAGTTACTCTACACGATTCGCAGCTGATCCAGATGTAGTTACTCTGCACAATTTGCAGCTGATCTCAATGTAGTTACTCTACACAATTTGCAGCTGATCTAGATGTAGTTACTCTACACAATTTGCAGCTGATCTAGATGTAGTTACTCTACACAATTTGCAGCTGATCTAGATGTAGTTACTCTATACAATTTGCAGCTGATCTAAATGTAGTTGCTCTATACAATTCGTAGCTGATCTAGATGTAGTTACTCTACACAATTTGCAGCTGATGTAAATGTAGTTGCTCTATACAATTTGCAGCTGATCTAGATGTAGTTACTCTATACACTTTTTCCTACGATGTCTTCACATGAATTTACGTAGTTGAAGAAACACAGTTTAGCTGTAATATAGATTACAATCTTACGCGTGTATGCGGTGTATCGATTTCGTTTCTAAGGTGGTAATAAAAGGCTAGTAGGTGCGTGATGTCTGGTGCTGGGCGGAGGCCGCAGGCGAGGGCGGAGCGGCCGGATATTTATTGACCACCAGATAGTGACCAAATATCTTCATTAGCGAATCGCGTCGCTGGGAAAGATTTATATGGATAAGACTTTTATTATCGACGCGAAATGTGACCCATATAAAATGTTTTTTTTAACTTGCAATTTTATTTGTTAGACATACCAAACTTTTCCAAAAAAAAAAGTCAAGGATATAATTTAACCTACAATCTATAATAACACTTTGAAAAGAATTCGTCCAATTAATAGCATTGATTTAGAAAAAAAAGGAAACAAGTCGCTATAAACACAATTGTTTATTTATTTTCGACCAGAATGCACTTTCTATACCTTATTATTTTATTTTCAACTCAACTTTTTATTAACTAATGGTTGCATCATTGGTATACTCACATTACAGCCAAGCCTTATCCACACCATCTTCATCGTTGGCGGTCCATCATCTTGTGATAAAGTCGCAATTTCCTGCCTTTAAACTCCCTGCACTGGTAATTATAAATAAATAAAAAATCAAAAACTTATCCATATTAGTCGCAACACTTCAGCGAGAGTTCACTGAGTGACCTCATAAGTCAGGGGGTCTTATATTAGTGGGGCACGGCGCTGGGCGGAGCGGGGGGTCGCTAATTAATGACCCCGTAATTGCCGGTTGAGATTGAGATGTCCAGCGGGTATCCGGATACGATGTTTGCTCCATTCCTTTGTATTTATACTCTTCCTTTGTATCTATACTCTATCGGTGCTATACTCTGTAATGGATTTAGCGATATTAGAATAAAAATATATAAAAAGAAATCGTTTTTTTTTTAAAAGATGCAACGACTTTCCCGCCAACTTACATGTTGTGTTCTTTTTTCATTTTCATAATCTTATATATCAGTTATATTGTTTAATTGTGGTGGCATATTATACAATATAGTTCGATTAAGAATTGTTAGTGAAGTGATATGAAATAAATGTGTGCATCGTGACTTTTTATTTTGACTGAAAAAGTCCATAGAAGGTTTTGGTAGAATAGCCACCATTTTATCAAGACATAACGTGATAAGCTGACTAGTTTTATTACAAGAGATTTGATGTTATCGTTGTAACAGTTGTAATTGATTGCCATCAAAGCAAAGAAGGAAGTGTACAGTATGAAAAATAATTATGATAATGCAAAAGTTCGTAAAAGTAGAATGGCCACCATATTATCAAGACGTAACGTGATAAGCTAACTAGTTATGTTTCAAGAGATTTGATGTTATCGTAGTTACTTGACACTGGCAATAGTTATAACTTATTACCATCAAAGAAAAGAAAAGACGCAAAGTTTTTAATATAACATATAATAAATAATCTATGGACAATGTTGTATTTCTGAAAATTGGGATATCAAATTACACATAAAATCAAAACACCAACTAGTCGCGCATACTAGTTTATTATGAGAGCGTTACTACGGAATTTTTTATTGTCAATTATTAATATTCGATTTTACGATATTATTAATAACAAATTGATCTACCAATCAGTCATCCACCTGAAGCTGTGTTGATTTTAATACAGATTGCATTATTTTTTTTTATCAAAATTTAATTAGATAAATAATATATATAAATATATATATATATATATATATATATATATATATATATACATATATATATATATATATATATATATATATATATATATATATATATATAAATAAAATATATATATATAAAAAATTACATTTTAATATCGAAAATAAAGAACATGCTTTCAGAGTTTGAGGAGTTACGTATTTTCAACAGGAGTTTCAAAAGTTTTCAAAAGTTTTGAGGAGTTACGTTTTTGAAACACCCAAGATTTTAATTGTTGGTTATCTCAACCAACAATTAAAATCTTACATTTATTTCTTATATAAAATATCAGACAAATAATTTAGAATTATTTATAAATCACGTATCGGTATCAAAGGAGCCGGTTGCGGTCAATGCTATCATATTCTTATAAAAACATCAGGTTAGATTTCAATCTGGGACCGCGGGATTTATTCCACACCTCGCACGCCAGAATCCCGCCCCCATTACGTTCTGGCCGCATAAATCATTCCTAACTACCTACTAGACATTATAAAGATAAAGATCCATGCTTCACAACAACAGTGTGGTGTGACTGGCTTATGATACATGACGTATTTTTTTTTTTGTAGAAAAATTTTTTTTTTCCTTAGTGGTAATTTTTTTATATGTTCACGCTTATCCCCCGCAGGGGTTGGCAGAGACCACAGAGCTATATCCGCTACCATTCATCGCAGCGAAACGGCTCTCCATTACTCGCTTCTCGCCCTCGTGGGAATCAGGACGTGACGGGTGGCGAACCACGTCACCGCTTTAATAATTTTAATTTAATTTAATTTTTTAAAAACTCCTCTATATACTTCTTCGCAAACACACAATATTATTTTTTATATTAAAAAAACTATAAATATGTTTTAAAAAAATACAAAAATCTAATTTTAAGTATGCAATCAGGAAATTGTTCTTTTGGTTGCGGTGAATTTATTTATTTTTATTTATTTATTATTAATTAATAAATTAATTTATTTATTATTACATGACTTAGTTGTTTTTAATTTTATTGTATTGTATGTGTATTTATGTATATGAGTATGAGTGCTAGTATATATATGGATGTATGTGTGAGTGTCCGTATCAATGTCGTCACTTTGGTCCGCGATCTGACCACGTTGGTTCGTGCTGAATACCAGCGCCAGGTGCTCCAATAGAACGCCCGGCATATGCTGAGCAAGAACCATTTTATGACACTGTTTGATTAAAATTATTGTCCTTTTTGTTTTGTTTTTTTTTTTGTGTGTTATTAAGGTTTTAAGCAATATTAATTATTAAAAAAAAGGGTCCTAAATAAATTTTTTCTATTTATATTTTTCCGATTTGTGTGCGTGTATCTCAGCAGAGTAAGTTTTACCGTCCACCTTTATAACACTCCTTGTCTTTCGCGAGGCGAAGTATCACTGGAGTACTCACTATCCCGGTACCCTCCCTGATATTGCGTAGCCAAGACTTCAATTTATGACGTGCGAACGATCAATTTTGATCAATTCGAGCTTTTATACATTTGTGTAAAACTAAGTAAAAACGTCGGTAAGTATTTCAGAACAGATTGCCGATTAAGCTGCTCCTTCCCTATAGCCCCCGGTAGCATTGTAGAGCTTTAAAATCTGATTAGCCGTGTTTCGTTTTCAGGAAGGAGTCGACACAGAGTAGCTTTGTTGGGACTAATTGCAGCCCTCGGGCGCGACGAGACTACCCATCTAAGTGGTAATTTACCCACGGACCCAGCACAAAGGAGTCGTTTACGTGATATTTGACGATCAACGTATCTGGGGCGGGAATAACTCGCTTTGTGGAGTAAATTACAGTGTGGAGTTGTAACCTGATAACGTTAAATGGGAGATTAATCGTAGGAACTGAGACTGAAATTGAGCATTTAAGATATAAATGAAAAACAAACTACCTACATTTTATCTATGACATACCTGGCTACTTTACATATATACATATATACAATAGTGGTAGAGCCACGCTGCAGACGAATACATTGTCAAGAATGGCATAACATTTGTCTGTGGCATGAATGGGCCGCCTCGCCCGGGGAAGTACCACACTCCCGCAGAAAACCGGTGTCTGAATGGTAGCTTAGCTACCGCGCTTCGTCCGGTGAGCGGCTGAGTTCCGGATACCCACCCCCCTTCCCCTCCTCCTCTCCCTCCCCTTCCTCCCTCCCATAATGACAATTTCCTTAAAGGCTGGCGACGCTTCTGCACTGCGGATGTTTGAACTTTGAAAAAACTGCGTCGGTTGATCTCGGTCTTTTTTTAAAAGGATTAAAAAATTTAAATAAGCGACCGAGAACATTCGATGCAATTTTTTTTCATCATTTTCTACTTAAAGCAAATGCGAATTCATTCGTCGATATATGTACATATATTTTTTATTCAAACGAATCCCCCTGAATATAAGTTCGTAAATATGATAAAGAGAAATGCATTTGGTTGTATAACAAAGCGGCTCGTGGGCCGGGATCTGGTAACGAGATCAGAGTACGGTCTGGCGGTTGACAATATTGCAGGCGCGCCCCCGGGGCTGTCGTCCTTCGCGGAGATATTACACTATGGTGTGCTCTGATGTGATTTTATATTACCTTTATTTTAACATTTCTATATTAAAACTCGTCTCCGCACATCTAATATTTTTTGAAGTGAAAAATTCTATGGCCGCGTTACACGACTCTGGGTAGGGGAGAGAAATCTATGGGTTTACGTCAGCAATATTAGCATGTTGCTAATGCGAACCCATGAATTTTCTTATATGTCAAAATTATTTATTTATTATTTATATATTATTAAGACTTCAATTTTTATTTACTTATATTATTTATATCCGGAAGCCAAACCATCCCATCTCCCCTCTACCATAATGACACTTCCCTTAAAGGCCGGCAACGCTCCTGCACTGCCTATGGCACTGCGGATGACGTATGGGCGTATGGACTAGAGAGTGCCCATAGACGTATGGGCGGCGTTGATTGCCTTCCATCAAGTGACACGCCAGCTCGTTTGCCTTCCTATCCCATTAAAGACATGTATTCGAAGTTTGTTGGGGTTGACATTCATGAAACAAGGGACTTTTAGAATAGAACTTGAGTGTAAAACGTGTTTTTTTACGGAAGACAACATTTTGTCTTCCGTAGAGTCTACTATACCTGAAGATGCCTCGTGTTGAGGCGAAACACGTGTCGTTTGCAAAGTGGAAAAGTAGTGTAGGAAAGGTAGTGTATGTTTCGTGTTGTGTATAGTGGTTGGTGGGTGGAGAGTTGCTGACGGCCGTTTTTCTGGTAAGTTTTAATTTAAGTTCCCTGTAAATCCACTTCATCGAAGAGGAAACCACACATTATTAATTTTCAATTGTTGTTTGCTTGTCGCGGATCTTAGCTTATTAAAAGTTTCGACTGTCTACATAGTTTTTTTTTTGTTATTTTATTATTGTTAAAATTAAATTCTATCGAACACACTGACGCGTACATCGGTATAATGATGAGGTAATATTTCAATTTGCCTATTTATTCAGAGTTAACGTAATACAAATTGACTCCGCGCACCGAGCACCGAACCCCCGACTGGTAACACGATACCCTAATCCCATAGCAATTACGCCCGGTATGCCATAAATGAGAAAATAAGTGAATCCCGTGCGCATCGCTTGCTTGCTTGGGGTAACGGATTAGGTACTGATGCGTTTAGCATTGCGAACACGGTTCCTTTTTGTTGTTGAAATAATTACAATATATCATCCGGAGGCGTCTCTAGTCCATGTGCATTCATTACCCTAGCGCCCTCTAGGAACCGCGCGGTCAGAATGGCACAGGTACAAATGTCAACATGACTTTTTTTTTTCTTTAATGGCAATTACTTATAACTATTATGCCAGTGTCAAGTAAAATTATGACAACATGGAATCAAGAGAATTACAATAAAGACTATATTACACGTCAAGATATCTTTGAATTCCTTTACATTTCGCCCCTCTCGTCCTACAGAAAACCGGCGTCTGAGTAGTAGCTTGGCTATCGCGCTTCGTCCGGTGAGCGGTTGAGTTCCGGAGAAACTGACTTTTCTCCCCAAACTTTATCAGTGATGTTGTGTTTATATTTTAATTCTCATAATCTTATTTTATTCTCAATTATATTGTTTAATTGTGGTGGTGTATTATACAATATAGTTCGATTAAAGCATATAAGTGGAGTGATATGAAATAAATGCGATATATAGTGAGTATTTAAATGGATTGCGATAGAATAGCCACAATTCTATTAATACGTAACATGACAAGCTGACTAATAGTACATCTTAAGATAATTGATGTTATTATACTATAGGCCCATTCTGGAATACAACTCAACTATTTGGTCTCCATTTTACAAAGTGCATACTTATCGCATTAAAAGTATTCAGAAGAAACTGCACAATACGTTGTGTTATAGAAATCATGAAAGTCTTACACTTAATTAATACTACAACAGATTGCGAAAATATCATATGCAGTCACTAAAATCACGTCGTGATTGCCAAAACGAGAGCAGTTTTGGTCTTTTAAATTTTAACCCCAGCATCAGAACACTAAATCCTCATAAAATGTTTAGTATTAGATCTTATCCAAATAACATATCACATTATAATCCCATTGTACGCATTTGTCGTCTATACAATAATATATTTATTGACCACGGTACAGAAGCGTACGATATTTTCAATATCAAAATACACCAATTAAAGCGATCGCTCCGTGATGTCTTTCACACTGGCATAATAGTTATAGCTAGTTGTCATCGAAGAAAAAGAAAAAAGGAATTATTTCACTTTGGACTCATTACAAAAACAACGGTCGTTACAAAATATTAATTTGTCGACGGACTAGACAAAGCAAAGCGGTAGAATCGGCGATGCGGTAAACGTCGTTAGAGCCACGTCAAAAATGCGACTAATTTTAATTCGGTGCGCTGATAGAGTGGCACGCTAATTCCGCTCCCCCACCCACACCCCACCACCACCCTGACATTTAATTTTTAATGCACTGATTTTTCTTACAATCACAACAACCGGGGTCCATTTGTAGCAAGCTTCTTTCTTGTTTGTATGGTGTAAATAATAAAAAAAAACTATATAGGATATCAATAACATTCAATAAGTTTTACGAAGACCAATTAGCTCAGTGGCGGGCGCCCGCGGAGTCAATGGTCGCGGGTTCGATCCCCGCATCGTAATAAATATATGTATGGATTACAAATATTTATTCCGAGTCTGGTAACCCCGCCAATCCGCATTGGACAAGCGTGGTGGGTTAACGTCCGTGCCTCCAGATATGGAGAGGCCCGTGCTCAGCAGTGGGACATATATGAGCTGTTAAAAAAAATTACGAAGAAAAGTGCGTGTTTTATTTTTTTTTTAATTACAAATATTTTTTTTTTAATTTAAATTTAGCATAGTACGTATCGAGGCAAACAGTGAAAACGCTGTAAATGAGAGTTCAGAAAAAATGTTGCGTCAAATGATCTAATGCTCATAGGTCTACAAATAAAAAATTTTGTATAGCGATGAACTACTGACTGTTTTTTTTTAACATCGGATACAATGTTATCAGAAGTCTTAAGAGATTTTTCTGTTCATGGTGGTAAGTTTTAATTTTGTCGCGTTATAATTTTATGCGTTGATATGGAGGAGGATTGCAGAAAGATAAAACTACGAACTACGATCGTGGACAGTCAAAAGTTTTACTTAGCTAAGATCCGCGACAAGCAAAAACAATAACAAAAAATTAATAATGTGTGTTTTCCTGCTGGATGTAGTGGATTTATTTGGAACTTAAACCAAAAACTAACCGAACTTCGGTAAGTTTTTGGTTTCATAATCCAGCGGGAAACACATTATTAATTTTCTGTTATTGTTTATGCTTGTCGCGGATCTTAGCTAAGTAGAACTTTTGACTGTCCACATAGTGATGGATTTCCGCAAAGTAACGCCTGACTCCATTAATAAACTACGATCGTATTTCGACCATTTAACGTCCACTAGAATATAAGAGCGATCGCATTAAGAATAACACATTCTAGAACATAAGAGAAAATGTACAAAATGGCGACGCGACCGTCATGCAAGTAAAACAATACAAGTGACACGACGGAATCAATCACCCCTGTCTACGCGTCTCGACGTATTGGATCAAGTCTGCAGATTGAATCCCGGACGAGGATCGCCGGGACAATATGTCGCCGGGATTGTGAGTGATTAAATTTACCGGATGGAGCGGTACAGTCGTACTTTGGTTGTGTTCGAGGCGCCTGGGGATCTGTTTTACGAATCTGATATATTCATTGATATGTGGACAAATATAATTTAACTTTGCTAAGATCAGAGATCAATTGACTACCAAATGGCTCAGTGGCGGAGTCCATGGACTCAATGGTCACGGGTTCGATCCCCGCATCGGAATAAATAGTATATAGGTATAGTCTACCGATATTTATTCCGAGTCTGGTAACCCCGCCAATCCGCATTGAACAAGCGTGATGAAACAGCAGTGGGACATATATAGGCTGCGAGAAAAAAAAAGATCTGAGATAAGGGTAATTTTATCGCGGATCTTGGCCAAGTAAAATTCTAACTGTCTACATACAGTTAGAATTTTACTTGGCTAAGATCAGCGACAAGGGTTATACTGTCGCGAATCTTAGCCAAGTAAAATTCTGAATGTCCGCAAAGTAACGTCGGACTCCGTTAATCATATTCATTAATTGTTTTATGGGATAGGTGGACAAACGAGCAGGCGTGTCACCTGATGGAAAGCAATCAATGCCGCCCATAGACTTCTGCAGCGCCATAGGCAGAGCGGAAGCGTTACCGACCTTTCAGGAACGTGACATTATGGGGAGCAGGAGGGGAGGAAGAGGGTGTTGGGTCTCCGGAACTCAGGCCGCTCACCGGACGAAGCGCGGTAACTAAGCTACTCAGACGCCGGTTTTCTGCGGGAGTGTGTTACTTCCCCGGCCCATTCACGCTACAGACAAATAATATGCCATTCTTGACAAAGTATTCGTCTGCAGCGTGCCTTTATCCCTAAGAAAGAAAGTATATAGGCTGTTATAAATAATGGTATAAAAGCTACATAAATTAATTAGACCATCGTTATGTTATTTCCAACAATCGAGTGGGACATGGAGTGCCCCAGCCAACATTTAACGATGAAACTTGTCCAAAATGTGGAGAGATCGTTAAAGTTTCAAAATGGGTTACAACTGCGGCCGGAATAACCGAATTGTACTCGAGCCGCGACATTTTAAAATGCCATCGTGTCGAACTCATTACGTCTTTTTACTTTTTTAATTACGTTACCTGTCTAATGGTTCTTTTATTTTTTTTCTAAGCAATCAATTGTTACAATTATACCAGTGTTGAGTAAATACTATATCATTAAATCTCTTAAAATATAAACAGTCAGCTTACCATGATATGTCTTTATTAAATGGTGGCTATTCTACCAAAACCTTCTACGGACTTTTTCAGTCAACTTAAAAACTTACGATACACGCATTTATTTCGTATCACTTCACTTATACGCCTTAATCGAACTATATTGTATAATACGCCACCACAATTAAACAATATAACTAATAAGAATATAAACATATGAAAATTAAATAAAAACAACGTCACTGATGTAAGTTGGCGGGAAAAGTCCATAGAAGGTTTTGGTAGAATAGCCACCATTTTATCAAGACGTAACGTGATAAGCTGACTGCTTATATTTTAAGAGATTTGATAATGGTTAAAATATTTTATTTTTTTCTAGGCTAATAAACATTACGATCTGATTGCAGTCCACAAATAGCGTGCTCAACCTTCTTGTGTAAATATCTTAATTACGTATCTAAATAGGTACGTAAATATTTTAAGAGTTTCAAGATACAATAAATACTAATGGCCCAGCGCATCCTAGTAAATGTCACGCTAACATTTTCACAGATAATAAATTGTTTAACTGCCATACACTATACAATATATAATCTTTCTTATTCGTAACATTCTTTACTCTAATAATTTGATATTACATTTTTAATTTATAATTTATAAATATTTTTAATTAAAATTTGTAATTTATAAATATAGATTTCCCTTATTGTTCTCGTAAAATATAGTCTATTAAAGAATACTTTATAATTAAAAATATTAAATATAAAAATTCAATATTAGCAAAATTCTGGCAAGATATACCGTAAAAAAATAAAAAAAAATTTCTCTCAATATTAAAAAAAACCATTCGCAACACCTGGAGGATTGAATAGTTTTAAACAGTTAACAAACGATCGAAATCAAAAAGCAAAGAAGTGCTTCTGCTGTTAAATTAACAATTAAAAAATAATATCGAAAAGTCTCCAAGGAATTACAGAGTCGATGGCACAATACGCACTCGAGTTAAAGTCAAAGAAGACAATGTATAGTTGAAACGTTAAAATTTTCCCACCGCAGTAACATTTTGAAGGACCGCGGAGTATGAATAAAATTTAACCCCTTGACTAATCGAGTGGATCCACTCGACCCTCGTAATGGGCCCACAGAAACAAAGGCCCGGCTGCTATTAAGCTCTATTTTGCAAACAGCACTCTCGTAAAATGAATAGCGTTTCGATTAAAGTCAACATTTTATAATTTGTTTCCATTTCGAATAAGATGCTTACGATTTCACGTGGGAATTTTCGACGCGATTTCTACGTAATTGTTTTTTTTTATTTAATTTTTTTTTTTCACTTATTCTTGACACTGGCAACCTTGCTTTTGTGTTGACTTTTGCGCGCGCATTTATAGAAAACGATTAGTATGAGAAAATAATTATGAATATAAAAGAGTATGTATATCTTTTTTTTAATAATAATACGTTTATTTTTACGTCAAAATGTTTACATATGTTACAGGACACTAGATCCACACTAGGATTCCCTGTGTTGTGGGAAACTAGGCTTTTGCCCTCGTAAATAATACGATGTTATACCATAAATATTAAAACAGTGGAGAAAAAAATTAAACACTAGTGAGAATAAAAATAGATTGAGTAAGATAATAGAACTTTTCCCAACTTACATCAGTGACGTTGTGTTGTTATTCCACTTTCATAATCTCATAGTATTATCTGTTATATTGTTTAATTGTGGTGGCGTATTATGCAACATATTTCGATTTAAGTGTATAAGTGAAGTGATATGAAATAAATGCATGTATCGTAACTTTTTAAGTTGACTGAAAAAGTCTATAGAAGGTTTTTGTAAAATGGCCACCATTTTATCAAGACCAAACTTGATAAGCTGACTTGTTACATTTCAAGAGAATGGATATTATTGTATTTTACTTGACACTGGCATAATAGTTCTAATTGCCATCAAAGAAAAAAAAATTAAGATAATAAATTATTAAAGATGTGATCTGTTTTTGTGTATTTGTGTGAATGTGTGAAATTCTGTGGTATAAGTTTTAATTTACCTTTAGAAAAATAATATTTAGACCATACGTATATTTATGCGAGAATCGAAGCCGATGTTAAATTCGCCACCAAATCAATTAGGTCATCAAAGAAAACAATATCAGTACATTTCTTTTTAGTCTGTTCGAAAAACTTGAATATGCCAAAGAACATAACCTTACTACGCAAAAGAAAAACAAATCAAAAGCGAAAGAAACGAAACTGGCATGTTATTCCGTCGTATGATTTTAAAGTCAACAACGGTGAAGGGATTTGGCATAAAGGCGCCGAAGATAAGCCGCCCGCAGTCTATAGCAGCTCGTTACAGAACCCAGCGTGGAGAATGGGGAGACGGATCGACCTTGCCGAGGGTGTGCATACGTGGACTACATTATGCAACACAGACTCACGATACAAGAATATAACTAAACTACTAGTCCCCTCAATCCTAAGAGACGTGACACAAAGGCGGTGCTATTGGTGTAAAATACTTGCCACCAATCGTCTGCCTTCCTGCATGTCCATCTTAAGTGTGTAGGTTATTTGTTATGCTCATCATATCGCCTTTCAGCCAAGAGGTTCTATACCATCTACCCTCCCTAGTAGAAATCTACGTTTTAAGTTTTCATGCTGCTATTACTACAGCATGTTGCTGACGCGACTCACAAAACTTTATTCATCCATGAAGCGTCCAACGCACACATACAATCGGTTATATACAATGTGTTGGCGTGATGCGTGTACATAGGCAGCTGCGCGCGCATTTACTGTGTTTAGAGTAGGTAAATAGCTATATACTCATAGCTATAGATAATAATACTAATCATTAGCATGTTGCAGACGCGCACTCATAATTTTTTCCGTAACCAAAGTCGTGTAACGCGATTATAGAAGTTTTCACTTCAAAAAGGGAAGCGTCGTAGAACGCTTGGCAGATGTGAAATATTAACGACGGCTCAGTCTCTGCCGTACGCTCACGGACAAAATTTTACATGTGACTATGTAGGGATGTCGCGAATTTGTATAGAATTGTTTAGTGCGACATTGAATAAAAAAGTTTGAGAACTACTGCTTAAAGTAAGTACAGAATCTTGAAAGGAAGAAGACCGAGGAAAAAAATATTTGCGAATTTTTTTTAACGTAAAAACTTCATTGCTCCTTCTTACATAACGCGGGCCAGGTTTGTTTGATTTGTCGCGATGTTTTATGCACCATCGGTCGCGCCGTGATCGCGGACTCACCGGCGTTACGATATTTGCTCAATCACGGACGCGGGGTGAGCGGGGGAGAGTGGGAGAGAGAACAAGCAGGGGTGCTGCATCCAACTTTTTCATCGATTCAGAGCATGACACGAATTCAAATGGTGCAGTGTCAACACTCTATTGACGATTTTCCACTCGACTACGTTTAGAATAAGTCATCTATTTACTTAGCTTTTATCGCGACAGTGTTGCCAACTTAAACTGTGTAATCGGAATCAGCGAGAGACACGATGTTCTTTTTTTTTTTTGCGAAAGGAATGCAAAGAAGCAAACTGAAGTGGCAAAGGATTGGCCAGCATACGTGTGCTGGAGACTGCGTCTTGGCGAACGAAATGTGGTACGCCCGGCTAGATGGTGCCACAATCTGCGCAGGGCGGTTGGCAGATACTTTATGCGTGAAGCCGAAGACCGGGTTAGGTGGCGCTTCTTGGGGGAGGCCTATGTCCAGCAGTGAACTGCCGCAGAGTGTGGATGATGATGGGTAGTCAACACTGATATGAAACTTCCTTCTTTATACAGGCTTCGAACTGGCAGCTTCACAGTTGTTCCGAATAATCCCGGCCGCTAAATTCTACTACCGTACAACCCGCCGCAAGGAAAAGTTTCATCCCCACCATCGGGACGCGTGGCGATCCAGTACAGTGCGTTTTTCAAGAAACTTCTATCCACGCACCACTACTCCGTGGAACCGGCTACCTCCAGCGATGTTTTCGAACCGATACGACATTGGAACCTTAAAAAAGAAGCCTACCTTCCTTAAAGGCCGGCAACGCTTCTGCAGTGCCTATGGCTTCGGATAACTATGGGCGGTGTTGATTGCTTTCCATCGGATGACACGCCTGCTCGTCTGCCTTCCTATCCCATAAAAAAAAATTATATACTGTTCGAATTTTCAACCGCTAATAAAATACATTTTTTTTAAACTTGTAGTGGATAACACTTGATATTAATACAGTTTTTTTTTTTAAATATCAGTTCATTAATTTAATTAATAGTACAAATTTACTTTAATTTTTTTATATTACCTACTTGTTATTTAGGTACGTCTGTTAAATTCATATATGAAAATAAAAGCTCTAACATTCCGAAATTAGAATTGTAATGATTATTTAAATGTCGCTTTAAAGGAAGACATTTTAACGCCTTCAGCAAAACCATTAAGGGAGCGCATTAGGTTTCCGAACTGGCACGTATCAAAGCAACACGATTTTCTTTTACGATGGCAGCCATTACACAAATTAAAAAAGATACAATTTGAAAATCGAATACAAATGGAACGTTGACAACAGTTCTGTTAATACGAAATTGGTTTTTTTGATGTTTTAAAATACGCAAATTGTCACATATACGCCCAAAATATTTATCAAAAGTCAATGCTTCTGTAACGCGTATTATGTCGCAGATGTCTATGGCCGGCGTTTATTTATTTATTTATGGACCACCAACAGGAGTTACATTCAATATAGATTATTTTAAATAGTTCTAAAAACACACTAAAATATAGTCCTAATTATAGATGGACACAACATTAACACAAAAGGGATGCGTGGCTAAGGGCGATCTTAGTCGCAAGTGTGCCGACCGTCCCGGGATCGGACTCCTCTGGATACTATGGTGCCTTAACTCAGCATGCGAGGCTCTGCTGGGGCTAACCTCCATCCTCCCTTGCGGCTCGTGGGATTCACTTTGACGAATCTTAATATACCTAATTCGTTAAAAAATGACAACGACTTGGTTCGCCACCCGCCACGTCCTGATTCCCACGAGGGCGAGAAGCGACGAACGGAGAGCTGCTTATGTACGATGAATGCGAGAGGAAGAATGGATGAAAAAATGGATGAGTGTGAAAGAAGCAAGGAAGGTGTGCCGGGATCGTAGCGGATGGAGATCTGTGTATGTATGTATGAAAGCAGACAAATCAGATATTCATCATCATCGACACGCCTACTCGTTGGCCTTTAGTAACCTATAGAAAGCAACTTGCCAAATATTTTAAAAAACTTCCTGCCCACTTCTGGACACGGGCCTCCCGATTTCTGGGATGAAGGCCATATCCACTACGCGTGTCTAAGGAAGATTGGCAGAAAATCCACTCTCGGAATAAATACCTGTAGGACATTATATTCATCCCGATGCGGAAACCGAATCGACTAACATTGAGTCCGTAGGTGGTAACCGCGCAACTGAGCCATTAGGTATTCAAAGTTGTAGTATTGTAATAAAAAAATAGCGGGGCTGACCGCTTTCGGAGTCAATGGTCGTAGATTCGATCCCCAAATCGGGATAAATATATGTATGGTGTACAAATATTTCTATCTCACCTGCCACCCTCTTAATGCGCATTGGAAAAGCGTAGTATTTCATTGTCGTCCCTTTTCTCCAGAAATAGGGAAGCCCGTACCCGCCAGTGATACATATATGTGTTGTAAAAAAATATATATCCGAATATAATCAATAGGTATTTCTCATTAGCTCTAAAATATACGGAACAGAAAAATAAAAAAGGAACGCACACCTAAAACGCATTTCCCGCCAGTTTCGTGTTGCCATTCAAAATAGGAACGTATTACCGGCCAGTGAAAAGAACTGTCTCAAATTACTTTATACTATCCGTTTCATTCGCGCACGCACATTTGTATATATCTCTCCCTCTCTGGCGCTATACAAACTCAGATAAACAAATACAAAAGGCCTAATTGAGTAACTAGTAAAACGAACGTCTCTGTCCGTCCCTTCGCGTATCATTGCAAAGTTTACTTTGCGATTATAATTTCGATCGTCGTGCATAATTGTACTCTATTTCAACGATATAAGGAATATATTAGTGTAATATGTATGCAAATGAATTTGTACGCAAGTACAATTTTGGAGAGTCGCTCTCTCAAGTGGTAAGGGAATTCTACTCCGGGGTAGGGAACTTAATTTGTCAACAATTTTCGATATTTGAATACGTTTCGCTGCTCAATGAGCTTCTGTCAGCTTAAATTGTTTTTCTTTCTTTTAAATTTCGACTGCTGGGCCGCTCAAAAAATTACGTCTCGATAAAGGAACAATATTTATACAGGACGGCTGACTAACAAGTTGATACTTTGTATTGAATTATTTGGGGCGTTGGGTGAAATAAGAAATCAACATAATGAATACATGTAGACAGTTAGAACTTTTACCTAGCTAAGATTCGCGACAAGCAAAGAAAAACAAAAAAATAATATTGTGTGTTTTCTACTGGAAGAAGTGGATTTATGGGGAACTTAAACTAAATCTTACCGAAAATACGCCCGTCAGCAACTCTCCACCTCCCAACCACTATCAACAACCAAACACACACTACCACTTTTCCACCTTGTACACTACACGTGTTTCGCCCCAACATGAGGCATCATCAGGTATAGTAGACTCTACGAAAGACAACCGTTGAGTGATTTTAATTCGGCCGTTTCTTCGAGTCAGTCCATGGAGCATATTCCAGATTGCTCACTGTACCTTAACACCTGCACATGTCAAGATCTCATAGAGGCGAATGCTGCTGCCATTGCAGTGGCGAATTACTGGGCCGCAGAAATAAAGGTCATCAGTGATAGAGTCACGCTGCAGACGAATACTTTGCCAAGAATGGCGTATTATTTGTCTGCAGCATGAATGGGCCGGCTCGCCCGGGGAAGTACCACACTCCCGGGGAAAACCGGCGTCTGAGTGGTTGCTTAGCTACCGCGCTTCGCACGGTGAGCGGCCTGAGTTCCGGAGGCCCAACACCCTCCTTCCCCACTCCCACTCCCATAATGTCACTTTCTTTAAAAGTCGGCAACGCTTCCGCACTGCCTATGGCGCTGTGGATGTCTATGAGCGGCGTTGATTGCTTTCCATCAGGTGAGACGCCTGCTCGTTTGTCTTCTTATCCAATAAAAAAATAAGGAAAGAAGATCATTGACAAGAAAAGAAAAGGAAAGATAGAAAAGAATAAAGGTTTGCTCACTGTACAAATCTTACCATAAAACACATTCCCATTCGCACCCCGACAGTGGGGTAATTTTTAACCCATTGACTGCCAGCTACGAGATATCTCGTATTAAGGGTGTGTATCAAAACTGCCAGCTACAAGATATCTCGTATTAAGCGTGTGTATCAAAAAAGTGTTTTTTTTTGTTCAATAAAAATTACTGTAAATTAATGCTATTAGAATATTATATCAGTAACTTGATATAATTATATTTTGTAAACTTTCATGTATTCTTCAAAATAAAACCTTGGCAACCAGGGCAAGACGCTCTAAATATGTCTGGCAGTCAATGGGTGAATAGCGAGTTTTATGTCATCTACTAATAATTAGAAAGCACGTGTCCGGTAGAAGACTATTTATACGGTAATGCTGTTGCTAAAGTCGCACGATCCGCCATTGGCTGCCGGCAGCAATTGCTCTCATCCTGCCCCGCAATGAGGATGTACCGATCATGATGATTGGCGGATGTCCACGAGAGTCAGACGCGCCTACAGAATGTCCACCACACCACACTGTTGAGTATCACAGTGTTCGTTATGTTACATACATATATTCGGACTGCAAGATGAATATATCTTTTTTCAAATGTTTTCTCGTATGTATATATACAAGTAAGTACGAGAGAATGTATGTATTGTATGTATATCCCCACCATCTGGATGAGTGGCGATCTACTACGGTGCGTTTCACTCGTAACTTCTTTCCACGCACCTCCAGTTTGTGGTACCATCTACCCTCGGCGGTCTTTCCGAACCGTTACGACATTGGAACCTTCAAAAAACAAGCCTATACGTACCTTAAAGGCCGGCAACGCTTCCGCGACTCCTGCGGTTTCGCGGTGGTCCATGGGCGGCGTTGATTGCTTTCCATCAGGAGACACGCCCGCTCATTTGCCTTCCTACCACATAAAAAAGAAAATTTAGATTTATATAATTAGTTTTTTAGTACTGCAAATTATATTAAAAATAATAAAAAACTAATTATATCAATTTAATTTTTTATAACCAATAAACAAAAGTAATAAATAAAATAATTAATTATTTCCCCAACTTTTCCAGCTACTTCCTCTATAGGGATACCCTATTGTGGTGGCAGATTTCGATCAAATATAAAATTTAAAAAAACTACAAAGGAAACTATTAATAAAATACAATAAATTTTACGAAGAGCATAATTAGGGGTTTCATTTTTAAAAATTATTTCGTCTAAACGTTGATGGCAAATAAAGTCTTTTCTATTCTATTCTTTTAAAGCTGAAATGGTGGTTGGGTTTATTTCATAGATTTTACTTTTCTCGTGGACTCGTTAATGTCTAGTTCTTTATATTCTTTGAGGGTGTGGTAATTCCCCGTTCTAGCTATCTTATTTAAGCATGGCTCTATAACGTTTAAAAATTTAGAAGCTTAAGAGAATCAATTCGTCTATATCTGAACTCGCTGAGACACGTCAGAGTGAATCGTAGATGTCATTGTAATTAGATAGGGTTGCAACGAACGTAAATAGACATAAAATTATTTTTATAAGTAAAATTAAAATATGGAGAATAAATAGAAACACTTGTATGTATGACACCTTTTTTATGGAATGGAAAAGTGATAGTGTGTGTTTGGCGTTGTGTATAGTGGTTGGTGGGTGGAGAGTTGATGGCCGATTTTCGGTAAGTTTTTGGTTTAAGTTCCAAATAAATCCACTAAACCCAACGGAAAAACACACATTATTAATTTTCTGTTGTTGTTTTGCTTGTCGCGGATCTTAGCTAAGTAAGGCTTTTGACTGTCCATATAGTGATGGATTTCCGCAAAGTAACGCCTGACTCCATTAATACACCTCAAGACATTATTGGCCTATTTATCAAAATTAGTAACTTTACAAAAACATTTTTTCATACTTCTCATTTTTGGTACCACCTCACGGATAATCTTGAAGCGTATGCGAAAGAATACTTCGATAAATACCTCTTTTTATACCTAAGTAGCAATTATTTTATATTAATATCAGCCCGCGGCAGTCCACTGCTGGACATAGACCTCATCCAAGACGCGCCACTTATCCCGATCTTCGGCTACACGTATCCAGTCTCTGCCAGCCGCCTCGCGCAAATCGTCACTCCATCTAGCAGTGGGGCGTCCCACACTACATTCGCCGAAACACGATCTCCACTCCAGCACTCGTCTACTCCAACAATTGTCGGTTCTCCGACAAACGTGTCCAGCCCATTGCCACTTCAGTCTTTTTTTTATATATAAATTTCTCAAACTATGAAAGAAAATCAGTTTTTTGTTGTACCTGTAAAATTTACTCATATGGACTTCCTTCTTCTAAAAGTGCCTCACCGACTTGCGAAGGTTGGCAGCCAATGAAGCACAACTTTCCTTCTTCTTCGCGAGGTGCAGCAGTTTTGGACCTGGACTTCCGAATTATAATAATTAGGACGACCAAAAATATAGTCTGTTTGCAGGTAAGGACAGAAAAGTTGGTTTGCATTAGTGAGGATACGACGAAATACGGTCGCAAACCTCTGAGATGGAGATAGCACATAAAGAAGAAAACTTATAAATATTTCATCGTTTGTGACAGCCCTGAGGTTAAACACGGTACTCACGTACCGTGAACGTCAAAACCGAAACAACTACGTGGAGGAAAAATAGAGGAGTCAGACAACCGTGGAGCCAGTAGCGAGGTCGGACAACGCCTTTGTCCGCCCGTCAGTACACCACTACTAACGACTCGGCTGTTTTCACTTGTCCGCCCGTCAGTACACCACTCCTAACGACTCGGCTGTTTTCACTAAACAGTTTAAGAAGCTTCCGTTCACGGTGGACGTTTAGTTTGCCCGCGTCTATTGTGGGTAAACGGATCGCTTCTACATCTAATTGTTCGGGCACAAACGA
Organism: Baronia brevicornis; assembly: GCA_031353405.1. Lineage (NCBI taxonomy): Eukaryota > Metazoa > Arthropoda > Insecta > Lepidoptera > Papilionidae > Baronia > Baronia brevicornis. Next base: position 229,964 of record JASFAT010002648.1, on the reverse strand, counting down.
ACTGACACATTGTATTTTTTACTATAATCAAATAAACATTCATTTTGTGCGGGGTATTGTTGTAGCGTGACGTGTGTGAATACGCCGGCATGCAACGCTCTACCGAGGCAGTCACCTACCGGACTTACAATTAGAGATAATTGGTTGTTAATATCGACCCTTCGGAAATATGGTGTTATTTCGAAGCAGTTTGGTGGAATTAGTGTTTTGGATTTTCTTTATGAGATAGGAAGGTAAACGAGCGGGCGTGTAACCTGATGGAGAGAAATCAACGCCGCCTATAGACATCCGCAGTGCCATAGGCAGTGCGGAAGCGTTGCCGGGCTTTAAAAAAAGTGTCATTATTCCCCCTCCCCTCCTCCACTACCCCCCTCCCCTCTACCTCCCCCTCCTTCTCTACCTCCCCCTCCCCCTCCCTATCTACCTCCCCTCCCCCTCCACCTCCCATAATCTGGAGCGCAGAAAATTGGCCTCTCCTGGAGTAAAATAAATCGCGTGTCTGCCGACAGAATGGAATGGAAACACACCAGGGCGACTTAGGACCCAGAAGGACTTCATACAGACTCATTTCTTTCAAGTTAGAAACCAATATCATCTGGCGAGACACTTCCTCTGCGGAATAAGCATACGTTGTATGTATTACTGACTTTAGGAGCAAAACCTTAAGCGCTGGAACTATCTCGTGATTCCGGTTACTGCTCCCAAATGTGCTAACGTGATCTACACATAATTTGGTTGCGGTTTTTCTGTCTCTTACCTTCGCTAGTCGGAGGAGGACACTAAAATAGATAATTTATGGAGTCAGGCGTTACGTTGCGCTTATGTATGTATGTGATATATACATAATAATGGATTTCTGCAAAGTTACGAATGACTTTACAATAAGTGACCAGGCACCAGAAAGTTAAACGTCAAACAATACAGTCCACAAAAAACTAGATCTAATAATACCGTATCGCATATTTTCTTACAAGCCGTTATCCCATCTGGGCATTAGAACAACAAATTACCCCATCCCTTTAATACCGACCGTTCGCCCTTTGCGAGGGGGTGTAAATCAACACTATATTGTTGTGCGTCTCGACTATAAGCGATCACCTTAGCCTGTTTATACTTCGCCGTCAATAATAAAAGTGAGAAATAATAAATAATGTTTTAAGACATTAGATTGGACTCCTCAAGTGAAAAGAAAGCGTGGCCAACCCCAACATACCTGGAAGCGCTCCGTAGCGGCTGAGATGAAATCCATCGGGTTGACGTGGCCTGATGTGAAGCACGTCGCTCGAGACCGATCCCAACGGAGAAGCACTGTGGACGCCCTCTGCCCCACCTCGGGGACATAGGACCATAAGAAGAAGACGGTTGGATGATCCAGATATCGCTGGAGAGATGGTGGACACTGATCTGGGTGTACTTTGTGTCAGCAGTTAGCAAGAATTAGCGCTAGGCAGAGAAAAATGGAAGAGGTTTCGAAGGCCAAGATTCGCCGGATCACTGAGCCGGCGGAGTAAGTAATAATTAAAACAGACTACGCATCTGATGCACCCCTAGTATTGTAAACGTACGTCGTAGCAGTGATTATTGATTGTTGGAGATCACTTGATTGGATACAAGAGGACACAATAAATTAATAATCAAAACAATTAAATAGATAGTAGACTAAAGTGGCGTTGGTCTGGATACGTTTGTCGGAGAACCGACAATCGTTGGAGTAGACGAGTGCTGGAGTGGAAACCGCGACTCGGCAAACGTAGTGTAGGACGCCTGCTAGATGAAACGACGATCTGCGCAAGGCGGCTTGCAGAGACTGGATATATGTAGTGAAAAATCGGTTGAGGCGTTCTATCAGGATATCAGGAGCACCTGGCGCTGGTTTTCAGCAAGAACCAACGTGGTCAGATCACGTACCACAGTAACGACATTAATACAGACACAAACACATACATCCATATATACTACTACTACTACTACTACGATGTAATAAATTCACCGCAACCAAAAGAACAAGTTCCTATTTGCATACTTAAAATTACATTTTTGTATGTATTTTTTTATATATATGTTTATAGTATGCAAGTCAAGAAGATGTTGTGGCAACACTTGTGTTGTGGCGGTGTATTTAAAACTACCACGAGACGCAGCATATATATTACAGATATAAAGAAATGCCGATCCATACAAAAACAAAATATAGATAAATAATTTTGTAAGTGTATTTTATTCGCCCGCTACAACAAGCACCCCACCCCCAAAGTAACGGTGCGCGAAACTTATCACATTATCAAAAGCTACAAATCGCCGAATCCTTTGATCTGCAAGACTCGCTAATTTGACAATTACACCGGGTCTAACGTGGTAACGAAATAAAAAACGAACGTGGCGAATCGAAAGCGAAACGAAATTTTAACTTGACAGACGATCAAATAAAATGTCTATTTTACTTCAATATGAAAATTTTACTTCAACAATTTTGTAGTATATGGTACAGCAATTATTACTACATTTTTGCAATTGAAAACTTCTATAGTCGCGTTACACGACTCATGGGTAGGGAAAAAATCTATGGTTTCGCGTCAGCAACATGCTATATATATTATTAAAATGTTAAAATTATTTATATATTATTTATTTATTAAAAATATTATTAATTAATATTATTATTAATATTTTAATTATTTATCTATTTAAATTATTTATATATTACACAAGAGTGACAGTCAAAAGTTTTACTTAGCTAAAATCCGCGACAAGCAAACAATAACAGAAAATTAATAATGTGTGTTTTCCTGCTGAAGAATTTAGCTGGAACCCAAACAAATTCCGGAGAGTCTACTATACCATTCAGGTATAGTAGACTCTACGGAAGACAACCGAAAAGTGACTCTTCATAGTGATGGATTAAAGTAACATCTGACTTCATTAATCAGATAAATTTAAATAATAACGTTTCGACGTAAAAAAAAATCGCTTCGCCTATCTACTGCGCCGGTTAAGCCCCGCGAACGACGTCACAAAGGCGTCTGATGACGTGTCACGTGCCAGGCCGATTGCTACTCCACTCGGCTCACACAACCCCCATCGGGGAGTGATACTCAACTGGTAGTCATTCGATAAGCGAATATTTAGTCGTTTCACTAATAACGCCTTATTACCATTAGAATGTAACAAGACCCGATGAAAGAACGGTTAAGAAGTGCAGTTTTCAACGTAGAAATTTAGTAAAGTGGACCCGCTATAATCCGGATCCTGTCTAATCCGGCGCGTCTATATATATTAATTAATTTTAGTTTTACATTGGAAATGAAAAAAAATCCCTTATATAAAATATTTAGCAGGATATAAAATTAGAAATTGACTTCAAATTTTTTTATATATTACTTGTTATTTGTACAGACGAGCTGTTTCTCGCGGCCTTTTAAAACGTACCTACTTCCACACAAAACAAAGAATAGCAAAATATTATAAGCAATTTACGCTAACCCAGATCCGGTCTCTAATCATAAATAAAAATTCTTTAGATTCTCCGCATTAACAATGACCCGCCGTACCGGATTACACAGCTTGAAAAGTGCATCGGCAGAAACAAAACAAAAAAAAAAAAGAACAAAACCGCGCGAAACCATCCAATATGGCGGAGCGGAGAAACATTCGTACTAATTTCACCTACCAATTTGCAGATCACATTCATTACGCGGGCGATCATACAATTCGGTGGGCTTTGATTAACACAATACGGGCCCTAGCAACGCTTCCTACGCACAATGGGGCCTTTATTTCGGTTCAGTGTGATGAGAAATCGCTGGGGCCATTATATGCTCATTTGGGGACGCATTCATCTCGAGTCGGTGACACTGGTTCGTTTCCGCGGCTTTTCATCAATTAGCCGACACAATGCGCGCCGCTCGCTGTCTCCTATAACTGCATTTCTATTGAAAGGTTCTATTGAACACCGATTAAGACGGCGTCAGCCGCGAGTTTGTACACCCGAGCATGATGAAACTACGAAAACACATTCCAAAGTAGTGTATGTGGACGTATTAGTCCATTTTTTTATTGAAATAATATCATTATTTTATGCAACAGATAATACTTAATTTTATATCACTTGTGGCGCCATCTGTTGGCATACGATTAAAAAATAATCTTCATCATCATAATCATCAAGGCGTTACAGCCGCGGGTAGGCCTTAGCCTGATCCAGTAAATTTTTCCAGTCCAAGAATTTTCGTTTAGCTTTTTCCCTCCAGCCCCACACACAGTTTGTTGCCTGAGCTTAGGCCTTCCGCGGCTTCTACGACCATCTGGTTTGCCATCGAATAGGCGTTTGGGTACTCTAGCCTCGTCCATCCGTACCACGTGCCCAGCCCAACGAAGGCGTTCAATCTCAATGGTTTTGATGACGTTCGATTCATTGTACAGCTCATATAGCTCGTTGTTGTGAAGTGTACGCCATCGCTCATTTTCCAACACGGGACCAAAATTATGTTGTTGGCCCTAAAAAATAATGTTGATTTATATAAAATAATTATAATAATTGTAATTTGTGTGAAATAAATTATTTAGAATTGTGCAAAATTGAACTGGAAAGACCACGGAAAACATACTTTGACCAAATTGCTGAAGTTTTTAAGAAAGGCCAGGTCAAGAGTACCCTTAACCGGCGAGCTTGCATGAGGAGAGTAATAATTGTGGAGGAAGCAAGGAAAGTATGCTGAGATCGTAGCAGATGAAGATCTGTGGTCTCTGCCTAACCCTACGAAAGACAGACGTGACGATATGTATGTATGAATGTCTTAGCCCTACCACTAGAATATTATAAACAAGCGTTGAAACTAACTGATATTAAGTGATCAAATACAATTTTTTCAGAAATCTTATAAGTTTTTTTGTCTCTGGCGGTAAGTTTACATTTGCGGTTTACGACTTTCGCTTTATTTGTGTCGATATATTAAAAATATACTCATAGCCCCACACTAGGATTTCTTGTGACCATTATAAACACACAAACGACAAAGATAAACAACTTACATGCGAATAATCGAACCCTTGGTACTTGACTTCGAAAGAGAACGCTTCATCACTGCGCCATTTAATGTAAATTTACTTTTGACATTTCATACAAAGTTGTCTATTAAGTGAAATAGGTTAGTTTTTTTTTAAAATTTTTAATCTATAAAATCTATTGCTACGCCACACAGGCAGCTGCTATATACACTCATGTACATCTACTATTTTTTTCTTTGATGACAATTAGTTTTACCTATTATTCCAGTGTCAAGTAAAATACGATAACATTAAATCTCTTGAAATATAATTAGTTAACTTATCAAGTTACGACTTGATAAAATTGGGGCTATTCTACCAAAACCTTCGATGGACTTTTTAAGTCAACTTAAAAAGTCACGATATACGCATTTATTTCATGTCACTTCACTTATACGATATATTATATATCAATCGAACAATAATGTAAAATAAAAAAATAATCCACCACAATTAAACAATGTAACTGATAATAATATAAGATTATGAAAATGAAATAAAAACACAACCTCACTGAAGTAAGTTGGCGCGAAAAGTGTAATGTAAACTTACTTTTGACATTTCTAATATATTTGTCTATTAAGTGCAATAGCGACTTTTCCCGCCAACTTACATCAGTGACGTTGTGTTTCTATTTTATTTTCATAATCTTATATTATTATCAGTTATATTGTTTAATTGTGGTGGCGTATTATGCAACATAGTTCGATTAAGGTATATAAGTGAAGTGATATGAAATAAATGCGTTTATCGTAACTTTTTAAGTTGACTGAAAAAGTCCATAGGTTTTTGGTAAAATTGCCACCATTTTATCAAGACGTAACGTGATGAACTGACTTGTTACATTTCAAGAGATTGGATATTATTGTATATTATTTGACACTGGCATAATAGTTGTAACTAATTGCCATCAAAGAAAAGAAAAAAAAAAGTGAAATAGCGTTGTAACTTTTTTTTTAATTTTTAATCTATAAAATCTATTTCTGCGTCTCACGAACTGCTATCTACACGCATGTACATCTACTACAATGTTAAGGTACCTTTAAAGTAAAAAAATGATCAAACAACGACAGATTATACAAACGCCCCGGTAAATTGAAAAGTCAAACGCGATACAAATTACGCGTAAAGGCGAAATTAACCCAACAGGAGTTTATTTAAGGTGTCGATCGAACGCTTTGATCATCGCGAGCTATACGCGAACCCAAAAGGATTTTTCCTTTGTCAGTTGTTAGTATCGCGGAATGATTGACGGGTGATTCGCGAGCGGGAATTATAATAATGCAACGTGATTTACATTTCGATACACACAAGCCAACCGATTTTGATCCTTAATTCCTTATTGAATGCAGTCGACAGCGTTTTTCAATAACGGCATTTTATAAGTTAGTCGTCGCATAAAGTAACAACATTGTAGCGCATTTATAATAATATTTTTTGTGTGATTCTCAACTTTATTGCGTTGTATTAGGGTAGGTTATCTGCGATTGAAGTGTAATGTAGATTTGTTATACTATAATAAGCGCGGAGGTTGAGTCGTCTCTGGAAAATGAGTTTCCCCGCGTCGTGGGTTGCGACGGGGCTGAGGTGGGGGAAGGGGGATGTAATGGCTAGAGGAGTGGCTGTGTTAGGGACACCATAATTTCAGTGTATTTATTGCGGACTGTTATAACGGGGGGCTTATATTTATTGTAGGCTTATATGTGACGTAGTTACTGCTCAGTATCTACCCAAGAAGTAGTTTTGAGTTGGAGGTCCCGTAGATACAAATACGTACATTCGATCCGGTGGTTTACAATTTTTAAATCAAAATTACTTCCGCTGCTAAGCTTTCAAATAAATGAACAGTCAGAATTTTTACTTAGCTAAGATATCGCGACAAGCAAACAAAAACCGAAAAATAATGCGTTTTTTACTGGAAGAATTCACGGGGAACTTAAACTAAATCTTACCGAAAAACGGCCGTCAGAATTATTATAATTAAATTTAATTAAAGAATTAATATTTAAAAAAACTGTATTAATATCAAGTGCCATCCATTACAAGTTTAAAAAATATGTTTCAACTTAAATGAATGAATAAAAATGTATAAACGATTGAAAATTTAAATAGATATATAAATATATAGGGAGAGTGCGAAGTAATAGTAGGAATTGAAAAAGAAAATTTAAATAATAAAATGTTTTAAAGGACGTATGCGAAAAAGCATAATACATTGTCACCCTATATCCTATCCGTCAGATCAGACCGCGCGGCCTTCGGCGCCCTTTGATTGTTTTTCCGCGGGTCGTACGGCGATCTCGCTGCGTTTTTACCGCGACCACCTGTCCGGTTAATAGCGCAACCGCGGCTGATTTACGAGGCCGACTGTACCACTGCAACTCGGCCATATCGTCGTGGCAAGACATGTAAGAATGGAAGGAATGAAACCAGCGACTTCAAAAAATATATTTTTAGAAAAAATACGCCATCTCTTATTATTTTGTTTATGAAACCACTACTCTATGGAACTAGCTGCCTTCAGCGATATATCCGATCCGATATGACATTGGAACCAAAAAAAAAAAGAATAAAAGAACATCTTCTTTTTTCTTTTATGGCAATTAATTATAACTATTATGCCAGTGTCAAGTAAAATACAAATATATCAAATCTCTTGAAATGTAACTAGTCAGCTTGTCACGTTACGTCTTGATAAAATGGTGGACATTCTATCAAAACTTCTATAGACTTTTTCAGTCAACTTAAACAGTCACGATACACGCATTTATTTCATATGAACTTCACTTATATGCCTTAATCGAACTATATTGTATAATACACCACCATAATTAAACAATATAACTGTTAATAATATAAGATTATGAAAATGTAATAAAAACACGACGTCACTGATGTAAGTTGGCGGGAAAAGTCAAAAGAACATCTTTCTTATAAAAAAAATTCAAGTCAATAAATGACGACAAACGATACGTTATTTTGCAAAAAATAAACGCCTTATCTATTTATGTAAAACGGTTTACTTTCTTAACTTTACTTTTTCGCCATCTCTTTAAAAAAATAATTTATGGAACTAGTTGCCTTCAGCGGTATATCCGATCCGATATGACATTGGAACCAAAAAAAAAAGCTTAAGTATGAAAGAACATCTTTCTTACAAAAACTATTCAAGTCAATTAGTGGCGAGAAACGATACGTTATTTTGCAAAAAATAAATGTCTTATCTATTTATGTAAAACGATTTACTCCTTTACTTTTTCGCCATCTCTTTAAATAATGATTTATGGAACCACTCCTCTATAAAGCTACCTTCACCGGTATATCCGATCCGATATGACATTGGAACCTTTAAAAAAAGCTTAAGTATGAAAGAACATCATTCTTTCTTTCTTACAAAAATTATTCAAGTCAATTAGTGGCGAGAAACGATACGTTATTTTGCAAAAAATAAATGTCTTATCTATTTATGTAAAACGATTTACTCCTTTACTTTTTCGCCATCTCTTTAAATAATGATTTATGGAACCACTCCTCTATAAAGCTACCTTCACCGGTATATCCGATCCGATATGACATTGGAACCAAAAAAAAAGCTTAAGTATGAAAGAACATCTTTCTTTCTTTCTAACAAAAAATATTCAAGTCAATTAGTGGCGAGAAACGATACGTTATTTTGCAAAAAATAAATGTCTTATCTATTTATGTAAAACGATTTACTCCTTTACTTTTTCGCCATCTCTTTAAATAATGATTTATGGAACCACTCCTCTATAAAGCTACCTTCACCGGTATATCCGATCCGATATGACATTGGAACCTTCAAAAAAAGCTTAAGTATGAAAGAACATCTTTCTTTCTTTCTTACAAAAAATATTCAAGTCAATTAGTGGCGAGAAACGATACGTTATTTTGCAAAAAATAAATGTCTTATCTATTTATGTAAAACGGTTTACTCCTTTACTTTTTCGCCATCTCTTTAAATAATGATTTATGGAACCACTCCTCTATAAAGCTACCTTCACCGGTATATCAAAAAAAGCTTAAGTATGAAAGAAATTCTTTTTTTCTTTCTTCCAAAAAAAATTCACGTCAATTAGTAGCGAGAAACGATACGTTATTTTGAAAAAAATATGCCTTATCTATTTTGGTCAAACATCCATCTCTCCATACTCCATCATTTTTCGCCATTATTTATGGAACCCCTACTCTATGGAATTAGCTGCCTTCACCGGTATATCCAATCCGATATGACATTGGAACCTTCAAAAAATAAGACTAAAAAAGAAAGAAAGAAGATCTTTATTTCCTACTTATATTATATAAAGAAACGTGTATAAAATGATCTGAATAAAAGCTATTAATATTAGTTCAAAGAAACTTGTGGTACTTATGCTGTGTCCGCGGATCTTAGCAAAGTAAGTATATCTGTCCATCTTTATAATGGATTATTTTTCTCTCATCATCTTTATAAAGGATTATGCCTCTGGGAATTTAAGTGTGGGATTATTAAAAAAAAAATATTTATTTATCAATACCACCTTCAAATCTCGGTATCTACACAAACAAAAGGATCCCTTGACAGAACACTACTGTCGTGGAAGTTGCTCTTTGTTTACCATCGAGTTTGGAGTGTTTTCGGACATGTTTGCGGGCAGGCGCCTGTACGAGGACATGACGCGGCATGGCGGGGTGGGGGGTAAGGGCGGGGGGAGGGGGGGTCACCGTGTCGCCGGACGAATATTGTTTTAAAATCGACACCGAAACCTGAGCTCTTTAATATTTACTCAGTTTAAAAGACATGTCAACAGCGACGCTTGCGAACACCAGGGCTGGCTCTATGGACGTTTATTTTTTTAAATAAAACATCTGTTATCTCTCTGGCTCTATGGACGTTTTTTTATTTACATACATATCGTCACGCCTGTCTCCCGTAGGGGTGGGCAGAGACCACAGATCTCCATCTGCTACGATCTCGGCATACTTCCCTTGCCCTTGCTGGAGGAACCACACTCATTATTCTCCTCATGCTAGCCCGCCGGTTGAAGGTACTCTTGACCTGGCCTTTCTTAAAAAGTTCAGCAACTTGGTCAAGCTACGTTTTTCGTGGTCTTCCTCCAAAGTAAATTTCTTTTGCCAGTCGTCTTTCATCCATCTTTCTACTTTTGTCACAACACCTTCTTTTACTACACATTGCTCTCTTATATCTTCATTTCTTAATCTATCATTCAAGGTTACACCACACATACTTCTTAATGCTCTCATTTCCACCGCATTGAGTCTGCTTTCATGAATCTTCTGCTAAACCCAACTTTCACTACCGTATATTAGAGTCGGAACAAGCACCCCCTGATGAACCGCAAGTCGTGCCGTTTTAGACACATTCTCACTTTTCATAAAGGATTTTTTTTAAATAAAACTTCTATTATCTCTCATGGAGAATGAATGTTTCACCATTCGCAATAATTTCGTATCCTCCATTGGACTATCGATGTGAATCATTTCATAGCACAAGTATCTGCTATAAGTTAATAGCTTTTAGTTGCTTACCTGGTTCATATCGTGAGATATGACAGGTACAAATTGCTGCAATTGATCATGATGGGAAAAATCGTGGGCAAAAGACAAGTTGGTCGAAAAAGAAAGTCTTGGCTACGTAATATCAGGAAGTGGACCGGGATAGCGAATGCTCCAGAACTGCTGCACCTCGCGAAGGAGGAGGAAAAATGTCCTAAATTGGCTGCCAACCTTCGCAAGTCGGAGAGGCACTCTTAGAAGAAGAAGAATTTAGATAATTTTTACAAACGTTTCTAAATTTTCATTCTTTCTGTATTATATTATATATATATATATATATATATATATATATATATATATATATATATATATATATATATATATATATATATATATATATATATATATATATATATATATATATTCACGCCTATCCCCCGCAGGGGTTGGCAGAGACCACGAGCTCCATCCGCTGCCATTCATCGCAGCGAAACGGCTCGTCATTGGTCTCTTTTCGCCCTCGTGAGAATCATTCTTTCTGAGGCTTCTTTTTTAAGGTTTCACCGTCCAATTGGATCAGAAATACCGTTGAAGACGGCTAGTTACATAGAGTGGTGGTTCCATAAGTTATTTAATAAAAGAGATGGCGGAAAAGAACAGTGACAGGAGTAAATCGCTTAAAACTACGAAGTGACTTTTTTGAAGTGAAAACTTCTATAGCCGCGTTACACGAAAAAAATCTATAGGTTCGCGTCAGCAACATGCTAATGTCTACGGTTAACAGTTATAAGTATAGCTATACACATACTTTAAACACAGTTAATACGCGCGCATTCAATTTAATTAATATGACAACCCTATTAAACACAGCGATGTCAAGAAATGCGACACGCACTCAAAAGCAGTTGCTAAAAAACAAGTCGCGAGATCGCGTAGAAATACATACACACGCGAACAGCATGTCTCTTCCCACGTCTTATCAGAACAGAACATACGAATACCTACCTATGTACATGCTACCTTATTTTATTCTAACAAAGAATATTTATTTATGTATCATATACAAAAATAGCCATACAGAGATCTGAGTATATTATAAGTCACTTATATTTACAAAGCATTCAATTATCAATTATCTGTTATATTGTCACTAAAATTATAATTGATTCATCTATTATATACGTTCAAAATGATTACTAGTTCTGATTTCATCACTATTTTTTTACCACCTTTACCACAGGGAGTGCTCCAAGGAATTGTTTGGAATAATTCCCGCCGTCGAATTCCGCAACCGCACAACTCGCCAAAAAGAGTGGTAGAGCCACGCTGCATACGAATACTTTGTCAAGAATGGCATATTATTTGTCTGTTGCATGAATGGGCCGGATCGCCAGGGGAAGTACCACACTCCCGCAGAAAACCGGCGTCTGAATGGTAGCTTAGCTACCGCGCGACACTTTCCTTAAAGGCCGGCAACGCTTCTACACTGCCTATGGCTCTGTGGATGTCTATGGGCGGTGTTGATTGCTTTCCATTAGGTGACACGCCTGCTCGTTTGCCTTCCTATCCCATAAAAAAGAAGTTAACCGACGAGCGTGTATGAAGGGAGTAATGAGGAGCCACGAAAGTGTGTCGGGATCGTAGCAGATGGAGGTCTGTGGTCGTGATGATATGTATGTCTATATGTATGCTTATCCCTCTAATCTATATAATTTTCATTTAATTCCAGTTTCATATATATATTGCACTTCGTATATTTTTTACACACCTCGGTACTCTGCTTAAGCTATGCTATGCTATGCTATAATTATATAGGAAGTAACAAACTTGATTTAAAAGGGTTGTAAAATTATGTCGACTTCTTAGATTTAAAGGTGTTATGGTTTACAATGAAAAATAAAGTTCGTCATGGGGATGACCAATCTAAAATGTAATGTAAACTTAAAACAATAACAGTGTTTTTTAATTTTCAAAAATTAATTGTAGTATTAAAATTACCGCTACCCGCCAACTCATAAAAGCTGAAACAGAACCAACTCATAGTTACAGATAATAATTACAGATATAAAATGATTAATGGAGTCAGGCGTTACTTTGCCGAAATCCATTACTATGTGGATAGTTAAAACTTTTAGTTAGCTAAGATCCGCGACAAGCAAACAACGATATATAATAGAACTTAACAGATGTCTTTCGTAGAGTCCACTATACCTGATGATGCCTCGTATTGAGGCGAAACACGTGACGTTTGCAAGGTGGAAAAGTAGTAGTAAGTGTTTGGTGTTAAGTATATTGGTTGGTGGGTGGAGAGTTGCTGACGGCCGTTTTTCGGTAAGATTTAGCTTAAGTTCCCTGTCTTAAATTTTCTATTGTTGTTTGCTTGTCGCGGATCGTAGCTAAGTAAAAGTTTTAACTGTCTACATACAGATATAAAATTTTGCCCTACAATAATTTAACGCTCAACGCGCCTCAAAACGTTTTTTCACTATTAAAACCTATGAAAAAACATACTGATATAGAATATAACGCCAACACATTAAAATTATAACCTCTATGGAAATTATTTTTGTACGCCGAATATCATAATTATTTTCATCATTACTTAGCAGATGTTTTAACAAAACAATTTATCGTTTCCTTGTCGCCCGCCACCATCTTTGCCAATTCGCCCGTGTGTCATTAACACCGGGGCCATTATATCGAACCATCGACAAACCAGCAATTATAAAGGATGACTTCATTACATCGCTTCCTTTTTAATCAAATACAGATTATGTTTTTTTTTTTGCGAAGACCAACGGTTCCTCGGTCAAAATATGACCGGCATTTTGTTTACGTCATTGTGACGGTTTGGAAAGTTCGTTGAGTGGGCGGATTGTTGTGAAAAAGTAACATTTTTAATGTTCCAAAATACGCCATCCATTCCCATTTTAAAACATCTGCAGTAACTAAGACATTGATGTATTTAACAAACTTAAGTGTCCAAAGATTACGAAAATAGCTTACCTATTTAGACCTACATTACCGCATCGTGATGTTTATATTGTTTAATTGTGATGGAGTGTTGTACAATGTAGTTCGATTAAATCGTAAAAATGGATTCATATGAAATAAATACGTGTATTGTGTCTCTTTGAGAGCAAAAGCCCAAAAGTTTTTGGGTAGAATGGCCACCATTTTATTAAGAACTACGCGACAAGCTAACTTGTAAATTTCTAGATACTTGATGTTATTATATTAAACTTGACATTGGCATAATTATTACACTTAATTGCCATCAAAAAAATCTGCATTCCCTTAATAATCAAAAAGGTACCGTGCCTAAGACTGTCGTCGCATTTGCAATCCTCTGGTGTCAGACGGCCGTAATGGATTTCCCCCTTAATTTTTTAATAAAAACTAGTACCAATGATACTTTGTGATACCATAATACTGTTCAAAAATTGAGAAAAAAACCGGCGCCAGCGTGTGAGCCAAAATTAAATACCTCGTAATTTTTTTTCAAGCACCGTAATGAAATACTTTTCTTTCGCGGTATGCGCAAAAAAAGTTTCAATAATGCAGGAAGTGCATTTTGTTTGTTTAGGGTCATCTTAGTATAATGGGGAAAAATATTTAGTTGCCATTGCAAATATTATTTTCGTAAAGTGTTTTTAAAATAAACACTAGTGATATTGTTAACTACGTTGACGTTTGACGTTTGAAGGAGTTTATTATCTGTGCTTGGCGTGTTGGCGCCATTTAGAATTAATATTTTGACTCATCCCGCCAATTTATTATACAATATGGCGTTGTGTTTTTATTTTACTTTCATTATCTCATGTTATTATTAGTCACTTGTGCGTACATTATATAATGTAATGTGTATTTTATAAAAATGTAATGTGACATGCTGACATGTAACTTGACACTGGCATAATTGTTCTACCTAGTTGCCATTAAAGAAGAATAAACAATATTAGTATTTTTTTAACTCTTATCTGTAAACGCAAAAATTCTTTCTCTTGTTTTAGAGAACTAACAATGCATTCAATAAATATAGACTTCAGAATATTGCATTTGTAATTATAAATTCTAGTGTATATTCACCGTTCTTATTTGTAGCATGCCTTGTAGATCTCATCGCTTACCGGAAGAAAAGCTGAAGCTAAACTTCTACTCTCAAATCGGTTTCCTGGGTTTTACAATGGTTAATAATTCCCCGGCCCTTGTATTCTGACAATAATATTGCAGACTCCCCATAAAAAATTTGATATCATCATTTCGATTTACAATTACGTGAACATGACATTAAAAACAAACAATCAAAAGAAGAATTGCCACTGGAAGAGGAGAAGGAAAAATAACAAGACAAGCGGATGCGCTGGCGCCGGCGCTCTCACCAGATGGCGCTTGTCACTCTGTAGCTGATGGCCTAAGTTACAAACTTCTAACTTAAATGTGGAGTAAATTTATTAAACATTATGTGGACAGTTATTATAGAACTTTTACTTAACTAAGATCCGCGACAAGCAAACGAAGTATTTCTTCCAGTAAAGAACACACATTATTATTTTTGGATTTACGGAGAACTTAACCTAAATCTTACCGAAAAACGGCCGTCAGCAACTCTCCACTTGTCAACTACTATTTTATTTATTTATATTGTCAAGAATGGCATATTATTTGTCTGTACTATTAATGGGCCGGCTCGCACGGAGAAATACCACACTCCCCCAGAAATACGGCATTGTAGTGGTAGCTACAGTTCTTCGTCCGGTGAGCGGGTTGATTTCCGGAGGCCCAACCCCCCTCCACCCTTCCATAATGACACTTTCCTTAAAGGCTGGCATCGCTTCTGTATTGCTTATGGCACTACGGATATTTATGGGCTGCATTGATTGCTGTCCATCAGGTGACGCGCCTGCTCGTTTGCCTTCCTATCCCATAAAAAAAAAGAAAAATGTTTGACCTTATCGACGTTGGTGACCATGGTGAAGTGCTGGAGGATTTGCTGTAGACCGTTTCTCGGTGAGACTTAGACATGTAAGTCCCTTTACACTTATCCGCAAGTAGCAATATTATGATAAGTGTTCGTGGATCTAAGCTAAGTAAGTTTGACTGTCCATCTTACTAATTGTAATAATAAAAAAAAAAACAAAATTTATACATTTGTATGTTGTTTAGTTTTAATTTATATTTTAAAAGAAATACTTTAATTGTTTAGTTGCACATAAGTTTTAGATTTTGTTATTTTATTTATACTTTAGTAAACTGACTTTTGTTTTATTCTATTATTAAGAAGAGGAAGATGGACCAAAGAGTATGTTGTCTGTGGTGAAGCGTGACCCCGACATGACAGTTTGTGAACAAATGTATTAATTAATAAAGTTATATGAAACATATATGAATTGTGATCATTAAAATATTACAGTGACAACGCTACATCTTAGTATTTGGACCACGAGACACAAGTGAAATTCGATTCGAAGGTTGCTAGGTAATCGCATATGTAGATAGGTACGTCACTACTGACATCCAAAGGAATGAACTGTGAAACACAGTGTCAACAAGTCTTCGCGGGGACTATTATAGCACCCGCGACTCTATACCCCGGGAGAAGTAATACGATGCGAGCATTAGGTTAATAGCACGACCCCGCCATACCCTGGAGATTTGTTACAGCCGGATGCTGCCAGAGAAATGTCTACGAGTGACTCCTAAAAGTACTGTCTTCAACGTAAATACAACCAAGTAATATAAAAAAAAATAATAGGTCGGAGCAAAAGTATTTTCGTATTTTGAATGTATTATTAGTAATCAAACCTCTTTGGCTGTACTGAATGTAACTGGCTGGTTTTAATGCCATATTAAATGTGACATTCTGAAGATGCAATAAATAAAAAAAAACTAGTTCCCGCCATTTTTCAATTGTTTTTCAAGCAAGCAAAATGAACGTATGTGACGAAGAAATTCGGTACATTTTAAAGTTTTATTACAAAAAAGGTAAAAATGCGTCGAACGCCGCGAATAAAATTTGTGCGGTTTACGGACCTAATGCGGTATCAATAAGAGTAGCACGAATGTGGTTCAAGCTTTTCAAGTCTGGAAATTTTAGTGTGAAAGATGAGGTTCGCTATGGACAAAATCACAGATAAAATCAGTGCCATCTTTGAGAAAGTGGAACAAGATCGACATATTAGTAGCTACGACATTGCTGAAGAACTGGATGTTGATCATAAAACAGTTTTACGTCATTTAAAAAAGTCTAGGTACAAGAAAAAACTTGACATTTGGGTACCACATGATCTCACTGAGAGAAACCATGACAACGCCAGACCGCACTCATCTATAGCCACGCAGCAAAAATTGAGAGAGCTTGGCTGGTATGTGTTGATGCATCCTCCGTATAGCCCTGACCTTGCTCTACCAGATTTACACCTGTTTCGGTCATTGCAGAACTCTTTAGGAAGCATAAAGCTTACCTCAAAAGAACACTGTAAACAGGACATGTCAGACTTTTTTAATCAAAAATATCAAAATTTCTACAGGAATGGGATCATGGCACTACCCACAAGATGGCAACAAGTCATCGATCAAAACGGCACATACATATTGTAAATAAATAAAAAATTATACCTAAAAAAAATATTTTCTTTTGTATGAACAATACGAAAACTTTTGCCCCGACTTAATATTTAAAATCAATTCCTACTTTATTTTCCAGCGATCTGCCCGCTTCGCCTAAGACGGTATTTATTATATATACACGGCGACACATGGGATCTTTAGGGGGTTTTATCTTCGATGTAATTTAAATTCTTCCAAATTAAATTAATTTATTTCGTCTATTCACTGTACATATTATTCATACTTTATTCACACTTTATCAATTTACATTTTATATTTTATATCTCAATTTCTTATGCCAGACAGGTGACATGTTTATCAAAAGACATCAGTCGAACTAATATTTTTGTTTTCATAAAACAATTTATTTCTTTATTAATGGAGTCACGCGTTACTTTGCGGAAATCCATCACTATATGGACAGTCAAAAGTTTTACTTAGCTAAGATCCGCGACAAGCAAAACAATAACAGAAAATTAATAATGTGTGTTTTTCCGTTGGGTCTAGTGGATTTATTTGTGTACATGATGGAAAAGTGATAGTGTGTGTTTGGCGTTGTGTATAGTGGTTGGTGGGTGGAGAGTTGATGGCCGATTTTCGGTAAGTTTTTGGTTTAAGTTCCAAATAAATCCACTAAACCCAACGGAAAACACACACATTATTAATTTTCTGTTATTGTTTTGCTTGTCGCGGATCTTAGCTAAGTAAAACTTTTGACTGTCCATATAATTTATTTCTTTATGAACAGTCAAAATGTGTCTATAACGGCCCGACTTGCGGTTCATCAGGGGGTGCTTGTTCCGACGCTAATATACGGTAGTGAAAGTTGGGTTTGGCAGAAGAAGCATGAAAGCAGACTGAATGCGGTGGAAATGAGAGCATTAAGAAGTATGTGTGGTGTAACCTTGAATGATAGAATAAAAAATGAAGATATAAGAGAGCAATGTGGCGTAAAAGAAGGTATTGTGACAAAAGTAGAAAAAGGGACGCTTAGATGGTTTGGGCATATAGAGAGGATGGATGAAAGACGACTGGCAAAAGATATTATACCTTGCGAATGTGGATGGAAGCATCGGAAGAGGAAGACCACGAAAAACATACCTTGACAAATTGCTGAACTTTTTAAGAAAGGCCAGGTCAAGAGTACCCTCAACCGGCGGACTTGCATGAGGAGAATAATGAGTGTGGAGGAAGTAAGGGAACTATGTCGAGATCATAGCAGACGGAGATCTATGGTCTCTGCCTACCCCTACGGGAGACAAGCGCGACGATATGTATGTATGTATGTAATTTATTTCTTTTTTTAAAAACACGAATTTAAAAAAAAGTAATATAATATAAAAGCTTTTAATATATTCAAATGAAAAGTTTTATTACATTAGTAATACATTTATCATTGTAGTAATCACTAAAGTACTCTCATTTTATATATAAGTACAAAACTTAAAAAATTGTCTGTGGGTACTTTGAGTTTAAAAAGAAATTTGTTTGAGGCTTTTTTAATGTCATTCCAGAGCTTCACAGCATTATTGACTCTATATATAGATGTACAACCACCAAACCGACCAAAGTTCGTAACCCAATTGTGAATTACTCAAAATCTAAACGCGGGCGGGACTAATGAACGCGTTCGTTGGAACGCAAATTGCCGGCCCAGTAATACCAACAAACACCGCACTGGCTTGGAACTGGTCATTCTGACGATCAACCCTTCGGTGTTTGGCGCGCGGGCACGGAGCGAGCCCCGGATGAATTATTCATGCGTAGCGGTGGCTAATTGTAATGAAATTTACGTCCCCCCCCGCGACCCCCGCACCCCAGTGCACCGTCTTAAGCGCGGCTCACATGTGGCTCTAGAATTTAATAGAAAATTTTAAATAATTTTGATTTTGGCCCCGCCACTGAGTCCGCCCGCGGAGTCAATGGTTGCGAGTTCGATCTCCGCATCGGAATAAATATATGTATGGATTTATAAATATTTATTTCAAGTCTGTAAATCTCCCCAATCCGCATTTCCTTTCCTACCCTTTCCTTTCTTCTCTATCCTTTCCCTTCCTTCCGCCAATCCACGGTCTGCCGTGCCAATGGATGCGTGGCTAGGGGCGAGCTAAGTCGCAAGCGTGCCGACCGTCCCGGTATTGGGCTCCCCCGCATACAATGGTGCCTTACCTCAGCATGCAAGGCTCTAATGGGACTGTACTCTATCCTCCATTGCGGCTCGTGGGATTCACTATGACGATTTTAATATACCTATTTTGTTGAAAATGACAGTGACGTGGTTCGCCACTCATCGCAACAAAACGGCTCTCCAGCAGAGCCCTGCATGCTGAGGTAAGGCACCATAGTACCTGGGGGAGCCCGATCCCGGGACGGTCGGTTTTTAAATTAAGATTTATCTTGCAAATAAACTTAAAAATAATCTTAAATTAAGAATTCCTCAATATATAATAATATAAGTATTATAAATAAGTAGAACTAAATAAACACCTAAATATTTGATTAATGGAGTCAGGCGTTACTTGCGGAAATTCATTACTAGGTGGACAAGAGCGAAGACTCACTTAACGGTTGTCTTCCATAGAGTCTACTATACCTGAAGATGCCTCGTGTTGGGGCGAAACACGTATCATTTGCAAGGTGGAAAAATGGTAGTGTGTGTTTAGTGTTGTGTATAGTGGTGGGTGGGTGGAGAGTTGCTGACGGCCGTTTTTCGGTAGGATTTAGTTTAAGATTCCTGTAAATCCACTTCATCCAGCAGGAAAACACACATTATTAATTTTCTATAGTTGTTTGTTTGTCACGGATCTTAGCTAAGTAAAAGTTTTAAATTTCCACATAAATATTATATTTAATTTATTAATATGAATATTCTTAACGGGGCGCCATGTAAACGGACTTTAAAGGCAAGCGTTAGCGAGAGACTCTTATTATTTTATTAGTTCACGCGCGATTTAATCACGATTGTTGGTTTTGTTAAGTTAATAAACGGAGCAGGTTGGAGGGAGCCCGGCGTTAGCGCCAAGGGTTAACAACATTGACATCGCTTTATTGATAATGGAACTTGAATTCGTTGCGGGCGCTCAGCACGCTCTCTCGTTTATAAATTGCGTCAATATAAATTTCGTTAAACTTAATAACTCGTTAAACGTATACTTCTTACGATTGACAGCTGTTTGGCTCAATGATGAGTGTTGCCTATGCCCTGTAAAATATAACATACCATTTTTTTACAGCCCAATATATGTCCCAATCGACTTTTCCCGCCAACTTAAATCAGTGACGTTGTGTTTTTATTTCATTTTTATAATATTATTATCAGTTATATTGTTTAATTGTGGTTGCATATTGTACAATATAATTCGATTAAGGTGTATAAGTGGAGTGATATGAAATAAATGCGTGTATCGTGACTTTTTAAGTTAACTGAAAAAGTTCATAGGATTTGGTAGAATAGCCACCATTTTATGAAGACGTAACGTGACAAGCTGACTAGTTGCGTCTCAAAAGTTTGATATTATTGTACTTTACTTGACACTAGTATAATAGTTATAAAATCAGTGACGTTGTGTTTTTATTTCATTTTCATAATGTCATAATATTGCGTTATATTATTAATGTTGCGTTGTCCTAATTTATTTGACGCTTGTGGACTTAAGTGTATATAAAGAAAAAAATTAAATATCAATTAAAATTCCAGTATCAGCTTTTTATTTGTTTATTTTATTTATGGATCATCAACAGGAGTTACATTCATCACACATTATTCTAAATAGTTGTAAAACATACTTAAATTTAATCATAATTATAGATAGACACAACATTAAAAGAGACTTAAATATTAGATTTAATACGGTGCGTGAATTGTACCACGCTGTCGTAGTGAATGTGTAAAGCGTTGTTTCTTTTCATGTATTTGTGGTACAGTTCACACAACGATCGAAGCGGGGCATTGGATCCAAAAACGCTCCTTATCATTTCCTTGTGAAATAAACTAAAATCTTGCACCCGTGCATGTAGGTAGGTACTATATGCAAAATAAAATTAATACCACTAAGAATATGATGACTGTCAATGTTATTATGTAAGATCTTGTGCAGAAATATCAACGAAAAATGCTCCCTTTTAGTTTCAAGTTTTTTTCATATGAAAATATACCACTCTTAGTTCATATACTTTGTACAGAACTTGTACTTCGTGCCAGACACAAAGACAAGATTTTTTTACAAATATTTTTTTTTGCAATTTTTTTATACGTTCTGAGTGAACTTTATAATATGGGTTCCAAACTACGCTATTATATTTCACGAAACTTCGTGAATAACATCTTGTATAACATGTACCAGTCTAGTAAAAACTTTTAGAAACACGTGAACAAAATATAACACATATTTATTATAGTCTAAATTCAACGAAAACACATAACATAAAGTTTAATTCCAATCACAATATTTGACCACAAAAAAAAATCCTTATCTCAGTCATTTGTCCCCTAAACTCAAAGGAGATCCTAACAATAGATACGTTTTGAATGGTCGGGGTGTCGAACCTTTTTATACCAAATCACCAACATAACAAGAAGTTCTACAAAAGCAAATACACCGCGATAGCTCTTAACACGTCGACATAAGACTCATTTTATATTTTTTAAATTATTGGTTTTGGTAAAATTATGTTGGCGAGTTGTAATTTCGGTTAGAGTGGGGCGTTATCATCCGCCACGAACATCTATTTGGTAATGACTTCCGGCGTCAGGTGCCGCCTCCCCCTTATAATATTTTACGAGACATTTGTTTAACGTTAGAAAAAGTGTGTACATACCTAACCACAGAACATAAAGGTACAATAAGATAATGGGGATACACTCATTTTAATGTAGATTGTAAAAAGGAATTCTTTTTAAATCCCTTTCAATCAACAAAATGCTCACCGAACGAAAACAGTGGTTTGTTTTTTTTTTTCACTATATTGGCCCAAGAATATACAATGAGTTGCCGAGGTTATCTTTGCTCAAAACGTATAAAAAAAAAACCAAATAAAATTAAAAAAAAAAATAGATAGAATCTCCAAGTAGGAACTAAATCTACATGCTTTTACAAGACAATAGTGTATTGTAGTGATACATTCATAAATCTATCACTAATGCATTAAAACCTTTTATATTATATTACTTTTTGACATTCGTAATATTCGAATTTAAAATGAAAAAGAAATTGTGGACAGTCAAATTTTTTACTTAGCTAAGATCCGCGACAAGCAAAACAATAACAGAAAATTAATAATGTGTGTTTTTCTGTTGGATTAAGTGGATTTATTTGGAACTTAAACCAAAACCTTACCGAAAATCGGCCATCAACTCTCCACCCACCAACCACTAAACACAACACCAAACACACACTACAACTTCCATCTTGTAAACGACACGTGTTTCGCCCCAACACGAGGCATCTTCAGGTATAGTAGACTCTACGGAAGACAACCGAAAAGTGAAAGTCTTCCGTAGAGAAGCCAGCGGAAAGACACACACTATTAATTTTCTGTTATTGTTTTGCTTGTCGCGGATCTTAGCTAAGTAAAACTTTTGACTGTCCACATAGTGATGGATTTCTGCAAAGTAATGCCTGACTCCATTAATAATCGAAAAGAAATTGTTACAAAACAAAATGTCTTTTCAATAGACATGTCACCCGTCCGGCACAGAACATTGATATCATAATATATATCAATATATAGAATGTAAATTGATAAAGTGTAATTAATATATAAATAAAATGAGACGCAAGAATAAATTAATATCATTTTGAAGAATTTTATTTTAAGAAGCCCCTAAAGATCCCGCGTGTCGCGGTAAGCAGTACGGCGGGCACACTACAATATCGAGTCCAGGTTCTTTGGACGGTTGAACGACTCACGTTTAACCGCTGTGAGACGTAACATTGGCTACACCCCTCTTCCAGCAGCGCTATAATTTTACTAGCTCTTATTGCTTTTTCTGCTATTACAATAGACATAAATGGATGCAGAAATCCATCACTATATGGACAGTCAAATGTTTTACTTAGCTAAGATCCGCGACAAGCAAAACAATAACAGAAAATTAATAATGTGTGTTTTTCTGTTGGATTAAGTGGATTTATTTGGAACTTAAACCGAAACGGGTGTGTTGTACTTCTAATAATGGCATTCTTATATTATTCATTCTCCGATAAAGTATTCGTATGCGGCGTGGCTCTACCAATTCAAATAGGTACGTAATAAAAGGTCATCCATATATTATGTCACACGTAAACATCTAATCAACAAGGTATGACATCGGGTGACAAGAAAAACATATTTGTAATAACGTAACTTTAAAGTACCTACTAAAACTCTAAACTTCAACTCCACGTGTGAAATATATACGTGTTCGGGCGGTAATCAATAAATAAATGTGACGTACTTTATGGATGACCCCTAACATAGCTGTTGGTTTCACATATAAATAACTAAGAAAACTTTTTTGCAGTAGGTTTATAGAAGGAATTCAACAACATCATACATCGTTATAGATTTATCGTTTTTAAAGTTCGATCGAGTACATAGACAAGAATTAATAGACCAATGTCAACCGAACATATCAATTACAATGACATCGAACGTAATTCTAGCTTTTATTGCGTACGAAATAAAATCTAATATCGATTGCGCTGCGATAGAAGAACTAGGGTATTGCTTACAAAAGTTTGCAGAGCTTGGACGGAATTTTTGTCCTTGTGGTGAGGGAACAAAGGTGAGAACAGCTTGCGACGTTTTAAGAAGAAGTAGAGTATCAGTTACAGGATTGGCTGGTAGCGACCCCGCCCCGTAGGGCAGTATACATTACACACACACCTAAAGTCCACCCACAGTGTACTGTTCATATTGTGACCTGTAATCGATACATCTACAATAGGCTCTTATGTAACTGGCAATCCGGTGCGCCAGCGTCACGTTCTACGTTTAAAATAATTCCAAATTTAAAACTGCAGAAGAAACATTGCGCAAAACTTTTGATGGCATCTAAAATCAGTGACGTTTTCCTTAAACTTAAGGTAGCTATACTCATTTAGGTATATTTAGAAACTCCTTCAAATACTCTATTAAGATTTGTATATAATTTTATAATTACATATAAATATTAAATGTTTCATAAAGTTAAATTTAAACTGAAAAATAAAATGAAATGAATGCGCGTGTCGTAACTTTTTTAATTGACTACAAAAGTCAACGGCTAACTTTGTTATGCTGCCACTACAAAATTATAATGGAACAATCAAACCTTTCGAAACAAAAACCTCTTGACGAATAAAGAAAAATACGTTTTTTTTTCCTTTCGTTTTTATTTAGATAATTTTTGTTTTAGGTCACAGATGTATATTGTTATTAAAATGTTGGCTATAATTATATGTATTTATAAAATATGTGATTGATAATAAAACAAAACTAAACAATACAATTTTTTGTTTCATTTTACTACATGTCGTGATATTTATTATATAATGTTTTTTCTGACAATTTATCTATATACCCAATCAAAAATTAAGAAAACAACTTTCTATTTAAGTGTTTCGTTTTAATTTTTTTACTATTCTGATATTTCAATTCTTTCTTTTACAAATTAAATTTATGTAGGCTGAATAACACTAAAACTTTCATTTATAAAATAAAACGAACAAAGGCTAACACATATTTAAAGCCTAAACTTACGATTTCTTTTGTTTTATTGTTTGTCATAAGATCAATAGATATAACAATATCTAAATTATATATTTTTAAAGACACCGAAAAACTGCGTTCCGTTTCATACACATTGTAAAGCAAAGTTATTGAAACATAACATAATAATTAATTATGTCACGGACTTTTCCTGCCAATTGACATCAGGGACGTTGTGTTTTTATTTCATTTTTATAATTTTATATTATTATAAGTTATATTGTTTGATTGAGGTGGTGTATTATACATCATAGTTCGATTCAGGCGTATAAGTGATATGAAATAAATGCGTATATTGTGACTTTTTAAGTTTACTTAAAACGACCATAGAAGTTTTTGATAGAATAGCTACTATTTTATCAAGACGTAACGTGATAAGCTAACTAGTTATACTATTCAAGAGATTTGATGTTATCGTGTTTTATTTGACACTGGCATAAACGTTGTAACTAATTGCCATCGAAGAAAAAATATGTCACGATCGGAATGTCCTTTTTACACATCTGTCAGATTCAACGAAGACATTGAAACTAAAATAATATTTAAATAAAAAAAAACAATCGATACAACAAAACAAATGTGAAGGAGCACAGTTTAATATTCATGACGTAAACGCATGCGTCACGCACGGTCCATTTGAGAAAACACGCAGCATCCCGAATGTTATCTTAATCATACCCTTTAGAGTCCGGCCGGTTCGACTACAATGCGATACGTGACCATACACAATGACGAGCAGACATTGTCCAGACGAGTCCGGTCAGAAACGTCTCGATGTCAACAGTTTTTGTACGCTAGTTTGGTCAGCTGGCCTATTTTAAATAAATAGAACAGATAAAAATGAATTACAGTGGCAATTTGTGGTCTCTTTGCTTAGTATTATAAACACTCCACAGATAAAAAATAAATAATAGGTTAGATGAGTTTCCGAGGGTGAAATTGAAAGATATTTCTTCATTATAATTATTATTTATTCTTTTTATTGGATAAATAAACAAATAACGCTTGTAACAAGATTAACGTACCTACTGCAAAATTAAGACCGTACCTTAAACCTTGCTTTGCGGAAATGTCCTTGTGAACTTCAATTCCTAATAAAAATTACAAATATATTCAAAAATATAATTATGAAAAGAGAGTAGGCACAATGTAGATAGGCACAAAATTATGAACTTACAACTTTCGAAACTTAGTGTGCACCCAAAAAAGAAGTGAAAAAAGGCCTGTTTTTAGGTATACGCCTTAATCGAATCTATATTTTACAATAAGTCACCAGTAATAAAGAATATAATGGACAATAACATATAAGATTATGAAAACAAATTAAAATACTATACCGACTTTTCCCGCCAATTTGAATCAGTGACATTCAAATTGGCGGGAAAAGTCGGTATAGTATACTATAGTAGGTAGCTTATATCTTTTATTTTTATTTTCTTTGATGGAAGTTAGTTAAAACTGTGTCAAGTAAAATGGAATAATATCAATTCTCTTGAAATGTCTAATCCGCTTCTCACGTTACGTCTTGATAAAATGGGGGCTTTTATGGACTTTTTAAGTCAACTTAAAAAGTCACGATACATGCATTTCTCTAATAAATCTTAATCGAACTACATTGTATAATACGCCACCACAATTAAACAATATAACTGATAATAATATATGAAAATGAAATAAAAAGACTACGTTACTGATGTAAGTTGGCGATGGCGCGAAAAGTCACCTTATATCTTATCTGTCAAGTTTCCACAATACTACCAACTTTAAACAATAACATATTACTTTTTTTTACCGCTATGGCGGAAGTAGCCTGCAGTTTACCCGGCATGCGTTATCTTTTGTCGTAAAATTGACTTATCACTGACAATACTATATTTTTTTATTAATTTTTGTAAAAGAAAACTTGCAATGCCATTCATTTTATAATTCTGGTTAACAATTCGAAGACATACACAATGGTCTAATAATAAAATATGTTTTACGTCACTAATTAAAAAGTAGGTAAAACTGAATTCACAACGATTAACCAGACTTTTGATACGTCATTTGACCCTTCGAAATAATTTTTATTGAAGGCCGGCATTTAGTATCGCAGATGTCTATGGTCGGCGTTGATTACTTTTCTTTTTTTTTCTTTTCTTTCATGGCAATTAGTTATAACTATTATGCCAGTGTCAAGTAAAACGCGATAACATCAAATCTCTTGAAA
Source organism: Baronia brevicornis (assembly GCA_031353405.1). Taxonomy (NCBI): domain Eukaryota; kingdom Metazoa; phylum Arthropoda; class Insecta; order Lepidoptera; family Papilionidae; genus Baronia; species Baronia brevicornis. The sequence goes on along the minus strand of JASFAT010002648.1, from coordinate 202,858 downwards.
TATAACCAATCAACTTATCACGTTACGTCTTGATAAAATGATGGCTATTCTAACAAAACCCTCTATGGACTTCTTCAGTCAACTTAAAAAGTCACGGTACATGCATTTATTTCATATCACTTCACTTAAACGTCTTAATCAAACTATATTGTATAATACACCACCAAAATTAAACGATATAACTGATAATAATATAAGATTATGAAAATGAAATAAAAACACAAAGTCACTGATGTAAGTTGGCGGGAAAAGCCCCGTTGATTACTTTCTTTCGGCTAAGGAAATTGTTTTTTCGCCTTATAAAAAACAACAGAAATGTAATAAAGTTATTTCATTAAAAATTTAATCTTAATTGTACAGATTGGAGACAAAGCTCATCAAGGAAGATAATTGGCGCGCCTTGGAGCCGTCTCGCCGAGGTCTGCTCCCCTACTCTCACCAAACGAAGGCACTCTAAAGATTGGCATCTGCCACTCATTCGCCAGTGCCGTATAGATATATACGGCAGTCTAGACTTGAAATTTAATAATATAAACAATTGTTATGTTTAAATTATATATTTGCTTATTAAAAAAATGGACGATCAATCTTGGACGATCAACTCAGTTGTTGAACTGACGCTTACAAAGTCAATGATCGCGGGTTCGATCCTCGCATCGGGGTAAATATATGTAAAGCATATACAGATAATCTGGGGTAACCAGACTTGCGATAAGATAAGATATTTTATTGCAAGTGTGGTTAGAATGAGAAATGCAGTATATAAGAAAGAGATGTGGAGTAAAAGTAGGTGTCGTGAGAAAGGGATGCTTAGATGGTTTGGGCATATAAAAAGGATGTATGAAAGACGACTGGCGAAAGAAATTTACGTTGCGGATGTGGACTGAAGGGTCGGTAGTGGAAGACCACGTAAAACATATCTTAACCAAATTGCCGAAGTTTTTAAGAAAAGCCAGGTCATGAGTACCCTTAACCGGCGGGCTTGCATGAGGAGACTGCTGAGTGTGAAGGAAGCAAGGAAAGTATGCCGAGATCGTAGCAGATAGAGATCTGTGGTCTCTGCCTACCCTCACGGGAGACAGGCGTGACGATATGTATGTTTGTATGTTAACTCGCCAATCCGCATTGAACAAGCGTGCGCCATTTTTATTTATTTATTTGATATATATATATATATATATATATATATATATATATATATATATATATATATATATATATATATATATATATATATACACGCAAAGGGAAAGTGAAGAGAAATGGAAAATAATCTATTATAATATACATAGTGGTATTCAAGAGATGGAAAAAGAGCAAGACAAAGAGCGACAGACAAAACGCTGAGAAGATGAAGAGATAGAGTGGCTTGGAAATCTTTGGAGGATGCCTTTGTCGAAGGACAAGCTGTCGACTGAACAAATTCATTTAAACTTTGATATATAGAGTCAGACGTTACTTTGCGGAAATCCATTACTATGTGGACAGTTAGAACTTTTACTTAGCTAAGATCCGCGACGAGCAAACAAAAACAGAAAAATAATAATGTGTGTTTTTCTACTTGATAAAGTGGATTTACGGGGAACTTACATCAAATTTTACCGAAAAACGGCCGTCAGCAACTCTCCACCTCCCAACAACTATGCACAACACCAAACACACACTACTACTTTTCCACCTTGCAAACGACACCTGTTTGCCTCGTGTCGCACGTCCTCCTCCCTTCTCCTTCGTATTCCTTCGCATTCTTTCAGCCGTTATGGTGGCTCATTCACTGTACACGCAGTGCGCTTGTGGAACTCTCTCTGGATGCCTCTCACTGGATGTATTTAAGAGAAGAATTAAAGAACATTTCCTTTCAATATAAAATATTTATTTATGTATATATTTATGTGTATATTATATATATGTATCCTCTTTTATAGTATTATATTATATATTATTAGTATTTATATGTTTATTTATATATGATTATATATAGTATGTATTGCTATGTGTATTATTATTATATTTTGTTGTTACACACTTATTTCTATCCTCACAGCTAATCTTATCTCTCTTTCACTCCTGGGTTTGTTGGAAGAAAACTCAATTTTGAGTTAAGCTCGCCTTTGTACATCTTCTTTCCTTTTAATTCTTGTTTGTCGTGTTTTATGTGTACAATAATGTATTAAATAAATAAATGTAATATGTGCTCATATGTGTTGCTACAAAGGAAATAAATTTATCTATCTATGTATCGTCAGTTTATTTCCATCATTAAGAAAGCCAATCACCAATGGAGGGCTAATAAGAGAAAAATGATGGCGTAAATTAATTGTTATCCGGACAACCGGGTGGGGGCGGGCGAGGGATCGGGTCATGGTGAGTGCTTCATTACGACCGGCCCGGTAAATTGACTTCGTTAGCCGGCTGCGACAACCGGACGCTATGCAATAGGTAAGTATGTAGTGTCTCGAACTACGTACCATAGAGATATCTACACGTAGAATTAGTATAAACAAACTTTATACTTCATTCGCCTATAAATTTTAAGTCTTTTTTTTATTTCTCATATTAAAAGATAAAAAGTTCGTTTCCTCACTACTAATTTAATAGCACTAGAGATTCTCAAGTATGAATGAGCAAAATTAACCAGTGAAAACCACACCGTAACAAAATGGAATAATATATTTTTTATAGGAGGGCAAACGAGCAAGCGTGTCGAATGATGGAAAGCAATCAACGTCGCCCATAGACAACCGCGACACCGCAGGAGTCGCGGAAGCGTTGCCGGCCTTTTAAGTATGTGTAGGCTTGTTTTTTGAAAGTGCCAATGTCGTATCGCCGAAAGTAGCTGGTTCCACAAAATGGAATAATATCAAATCTCTTGAAATGTCTAGACAGCTTGTCACATTACGTCTGGATAAAATGGTGGCTATTCTACCAAAACCTTCTATGGACTTTTTCAGTCAACGTAAAAAGTCACGATACGTGCATTTATTTCATATCACTTCACTTATAAGACTTAATCGAACTCTATTGTATAATACGCCACCACAATTAAACAATATAACTGACAATAATATAAGATTATGAAAATGAAATAAAACAACGTCAATGATGTAAGTTGGCGGGAAAAATCCCTTTATAATTTTTATTTATGTTATTATACTGCCACACACTGTTGATTGTACAGAATCACTAATAAGGATTTTCTTTACTGTATATGTTCTTTAAAAAAATACACTTTTACCTATAAATTAAGGAACGTATATTGACTACAAAAGCATTACCAGTAATATAACCACTCAATATAATTCAATAATAGTAACATGTATGACACCCCTGCGTCTCGACAAAATGGCGTCAAATTATCAACCATAGTGCCAGCCTTTCTTTTTTTCGGCAATAAAGCACGAAGTCCATCAACAAAATGCTTGGAGCCAAAAACGTCATTGTCAATGCACATGGAGTGACGATCGAACACAATAGAAGTACATAACGGCTGGGTATAAAATAACATTTTAAATGAATCTTTGCGTAGGGGCGCCATAATAGGTGTTACAAGCTGGGAGCGTGACGCACCCTAACTTAGGAATAAATCAAAATGTTGGCCACTGACACAAACTTGTAGCGGACAGTTATTGCAACTATTTATTTTTATTTTTTTCCAGGATATAGATATGTACCTACATATGTATATGTGCTAATATTGGATTTGGAGCCTTCCCATTTTTAGGGAAATGGACATTAACCCACCACGCTTCTCCTAACGGAGCACTCAGACTCAAAATAAATATCCGTAGGCCATACTCATATTTTATTAACTTCAATACGAAAATCGAACCCGTAAATTTTGACTCCGAAAATAATAACTTCGTCAATGAGTCAATTAAATGGCAAAATCTTCGATTTCAGTCTATACCTATAGTCTATATCTTGCAGGTATTTTGATCTAAGTCTGGTTATTTAACTTTGTCCTTTGCGTGTTTACAACCATAGAGAGAATCCTATTTTCAGAATTATAATTTAGCATTATTCATTAACCCTTTCGATACGGACGCATTCTACGTCGCGCCGTCCCCGCTGACCGAGCAGTCGCGGCAAGCGTCCGTACTTGCGGAACAACTGCAAGGTCCCGTCAGACGCACAACACCACGCTATCTTACGCAGAGCGAGTGCAGTCGCTCGTAAAAAAAATGCTTAAAAAATTATAACATAATGAAATAGTAAATATTTGCTAATTTCGTCAGTTTATTATTAGGCAGCGTACTTGCGATGGATTACGATGGAGATAACATATATATTCTGCTCATGAAGAGTCGCGAGTGACCTAAGTTCGTACATAACGAGTGTCAAATGTTGGGTGACCATAGTCACCGCTCGTACAGAGCGAGCGTCAGGCGTTGGGTGACTATAGTTACCGCTCGGACAGAGCGAGCGTCGGGCGTTGGGTGACTATAGTCACCGCTCGGGCCGAAAGGGTTAAAGAGCCCTTTTTTACGAGATAGACGCTGATAACGCCGCCCATAGACATTTACAACACCAGAGGCATCGCAAATGCTTTGCTGACCTTTAAGATATGAGATGGCTCGTTTTGTGTAGGTTTCGATATTTTATCGGTTCGGAAGTAGAGTTTTAAAACTATTATGAATGCCAAATAAAAATTATGGTAGTATTGCTAACGTTGCTTGTGTTTTAAAATTGCTGAATGTCCCTTTTGCTCTGTAGCATAACACGGGGGCAATAGGAACGCTCACAAACGAAGTTACACAGTCAAGTAGGTAACGAGTGGCCCTCACCATTGTGCCCTCGCAGCGCAGACTCACGTAACTCGCGTAACGTGGTTACCGACCGCCCGGCGGCATGCTAATGCCGCGCTAAAAAAAAAATCCCGACGTGCCGTCGTGCTCCTCGCCAAACTGAATTCCCGCCTTTTTTCCACTTTTCAGAATGTGTGGCCGCCATTGTCTTTTCAATTCTTTTTTAAGTTTCAAATTCTGCATTCCAGAATTTCTTTTTTAATTATGAGATAGAAATACAAAGGAACAAATGTGTCGTCTTATGAAAAAAAAAAACGCCGATCATAGATATTTTTAACACCATAGGCATTGAAGAAGCGTTACCGATCTTTGAAAAATATGTAAGTAGGCTAATTTTTTGAAAGTGCCAATGTAATATCAAAAAGCTTCGTTTAAAGTATTAATGGCTAGGTTGATAAGATCGCGCTTGCGATCTGAGATAATGAGACTATCGACTATTGTTTTTTCCCATTAGACTATCGACTATTGTTTTTTCTTTTATGGGATAGGAAGGCAAACGAGCAGACGTGTCGCCTGATGGAAAGCAATCAGCGCCACCCATAGACATCCGCAGCGCCATAGGCAGTGCGGAAGCGTTGCCGACCTTTAAGGAAAGTGTCATTATGGGAGTGGGAGGAGAAGGGGGAGGGGAAGGGTGTTGGGCCTCCGGAACACAGCCGCTTACCGTACTAAGCGCGGTAGCTAAGCTACCACTCAGACGCCGGTATTCTGCGGGAATGTGGTACTTCCCCGGACGACCCGGCCCATTCGTACTCCAATCAAATATGATACCGTTCTTGACAAAGTATTCGTGTGCAGCGTGGCTCTACCACTACACATTTTTGTAGTACAAGCAATAACAGATCAGTTTGAATGAATTAACAAAAACTCTAGTACCTAATATTAAAACATTGCTAGTCTTCTTTAAAAAAAACATCTCTATAACAACGAACCATTACAAATTACACACGACACTTTTTTTTTAAAGCAACAATTATTTACAATTAAATAATACACGAGCTGAGGGGAACTTTAAAGTAAATCTAGCATCACATTACAACAGGATCATTCGCAACTCGACACCGCATACCTGGAGCATTATATCGAACCACCACCATAATGCCCGCCGCTCGGTGTCGTATTCAATTCGTTTATTTTATTAAGAAACGCTTTCAAACATGATTTTTGTAATAAACTATAATAGACGTATAATTCGATAGCTGTATGATCTGTATTTTATGGTAAAGATTGCGGTTTTTGCACAGATAACACAAGATGTATTTTTTTGACAGATGAATGTTCGACGAAATTCAACGCCTCTTATTCTTGAAGCTGCTATAGATCAGTATCAAAGTTAGCGTAAAATATTGTCTATGATTTTTTACTAAGTTATCATATGATGTAGGAATTTGGCATATATATTTTTTTATAAACTCGAGATATAAATAAATTTGAGAACAATAAATTTTAGAATACATAATAAAAGTCAAAAATGAATACCATATACATACCTACGTAAAAGACACAGAAACAGAGGAATTATATGCTGCTTTTCAATTTCTTTTTTGGAATTTCTACTTATTTATAATAAAATACTTTTATGTATAACTTTTATTGATAAGAAAATCACATGAATTTAATTTAATTATAAATATTAATTAGTTACCGTGACTTCCACTAAATTTGAAATAAACGTATCAGATTAAATAAAATTAAAAAAAGCAATATTAAAGACTTTTTACTTTTTACCTCAAGTCTCTACTACCATAATTCGTCCTCCTCCGTCATAATTTCCCATAAACCTACCTATATTTATATATTTATGGTATTTGTTTACGTATATAAGTATTTATATTTTTATCAAGTATGTATATATAATACATAGATATATATACCTTTGTACCGAAAATATACACTTAGAATAAATAAATGAATAAAAATTAAGTAGGTACTCCCGAAAAAGCTGCGATATTCGTAAGCGAAGATTACAGGACGTTAAAACAAGGGGCGCGGGCAAACCGCCGGGCGAGGCACGTTTTCAATAAACGTTCCACACGGCGTCTCCCCCCCCCCACCCCCGGTACGTTGCGATTATTAATCATAGCATGTCATATCCACGAGGGCTCCGCCCTGCCGTGCCCATGGGGATCTATCTGCCTACACGTCGCGACTGCAAGCTGTGGGTTATTACTTAGCTTAGAATACTCTTTTTCTTCAATTATGGCAGTTAGATACCTACACTATATCTAATATTTTAAAAAATGACGGCGACGTGGTTCGCCACCCGTCACGTCCTGATTCCCACGAGGGCGAGAAGCGATTAATGGAGAGCCGTTTCGCTACGATGAATGTGAGAGGAAGAATGGATGAGGCGGGAAGGGTGTGCCGGGATCGTAGCGGATGGAGCTCTGTGGTCTCTGCCAACCCCTGCGGAGGATAGGCGTCAACTACCCAATTGGTTTCAGTGAACCTTTAGGAGACACTGGTCGTTGTATCGAGTGTCGTGTCGAACACTAAATGCGCACCGACTAGGTTGGTACACTGCGAAAATGTAAAAAAAAATATCATTCGTCCTTGATGGCAGTTAGGTATAACTATTATGCCAGTGTCAAGTAAAATACAATAAAATGAAGTATCTCGAAATATACCTACTACTTAGCTTATCACGATAGGCCTTAATAAAATGGTGGTCATTCTACCAAAACCTTTAATGAACTTATGCAGTAAACTTAATAAGTCACGATACACGCATTTATTTTATTTCACTGGAGTTATATGCCTTAATCGAATTATATTTTACAATGCGCCACATGATGAAAATGATATAAAAAGACAATGCCGTAAATTGGCGGGAAAAATAAAAAAAAACAAAAGTGTGTATCGTATTTATTTTTCTTTGATGCCAATTAGCAATAAGTGTTATGCCAATACGTCTTGATAAAATGGTGGCCGTTCTAACAAAACTTGCATGGACTTGTACAGTCAAATTAAAAAGACACGATACCCGCATTTATTTTGTTTCACTCCAATTACATACGCCTTTATCGAACTATCGATCAAACAATATAACTGATAATAACATAATATTATGAATATGAAATTAAACATAACGCCACTACCGTACTCTAGCGGGAAAAGTTAAAACAAAAAACAAAAGTGTATATCATATTTTTATTTCTCTAATGTCAATAAGCTATAACTATTATACCAAAATCAAGTAAAATATAATAACAAGTATCTTGAAATGTACTAGTCAGCTTGTCACGTTACGTCTTGATAAAATTCTTGAAAAAATATAATTCATAATAACGTGACATAATGGAACTGAAATAAAAACATAACGCCACTGCTGTAAACTGGCGGGAAAAGTAAAAAAAAAACAAAAGTATGTATCATAGTATTTACCATTAACTTTAAATTTAAAAAAATATATAATTCAGCCAGCAATGAACGTCGCTCCGTGTACTCAGTACATGATAACCCCGCCTCGTGTCCGTTGACATTTACATGACAATCGCACGATCTGTCCCCGAGGTATATAGTCACTGCAGTAGGTAGATACTACGTGCCATTAGCGTCGGGAAGGATCCCCGCAGCGGGATTGCAGAAATGTGGCCCAACTGAAAGCGAGTTATATTTATAACTTAATACTCTGTGCAAAATTATTCTTTCAATAAACAGAATATATCTCAGAGACTTTTCCCGCCAATTTACATCAGTGACTTCGTGTTGTTATTTCATCTTCATAATCTTATATTATTTATTATTAGTTATATTGTTTAATTGTGGTGGCGTATTACACAATATAGTTCAATTGAGACTTATAAGTGAAATGATATAAAATAAATGCATGTATCGTGACTATTTAATTTGACTGAAAAAATCCATAAAAGGTTCCAAATTCTACCAAAAGTAGAATAGCCGCCATTCTATCAAGACATAACGTGATAAGCCGACTAGACATTTCAAGAGATTTCATATTACTCCATTTTACTTGACACTGGCATACTAGTTTTAACTAATTTTCATCAAAGGAAAGGAAAGAAAAATATATCTTAAAGTAGGACTTCTTCAAAAAAGTATTTTAATATGCACAAATATAGTAGGTAAATAAATTTAAAGCCTTTTATATTAGTAGTGTTGTGTAAAAAGTATTGTTATAAAATTCACAACTACATGGTAACATAAATCCATGAAGTAAAAAAAATTTCCCGCTCCAGGCGTATTTTTTTTTTAGAATGAATGAATGAAAGAACCGTTTAATGTTATTTATAATAAGTGTTTTTTATGTAGATTAAGTAGTAGATTTGTCTTGTTTTTGAAGCTCATTAGTTTAAGAAGTCTTCTACAGCAAAAATCGTCGTACACATACTGTCTTAGCACTTAGAAACTACTTTTGTATTGAGTGATTTTTTATATCTACATTTCAGGTTGAATTTTTAATATATTGATATATTTTTTCCTTACTCGTATAATGTGTTAATTTATTTATAAGGTTATTTCCCACCCGCCATAACTCGTGCAACAATCGCATTCTGACAAACATATTTCTAACGCTTAGAGCCACATGAGAGCTCTCCTAAAGACTATCTCCACACTTCCCCTATGTACGAATATCTTGATACATAATATTAAAAACGCGGAATCCGTGTTCGAGAACCCTCAGAGGACAGAATGAACGTGCCTCAACATTCGAAAGCTGTCAAAGCCCCCTCCTATTTGTTACGAGAGCTTTACAGTTAAGTCTCTGAATAAATCATTTAGATAAAAATAATGGGCGCAAGTTGTGTGGAATATTTTAAATATGTTCATCATTTTGCTCTGTGTCTTTTCAAATCTATCAAGCAATAAACTATAACTATTATGCTAGTGTCAAGTTAAGAAATAACAAGTATCTAAAAATTGTAAAATGTAGATACACCAACTACCCAATTTGTTTCGGTGAATCTATATGTTTACACTGGGCACACTGGTCGTGGCAACGATTCCTTGTCGAACACTAAATGCGCACGGACTAGGTCGGTACACTATGATATTGTAAAAAAAAATATCATCCTTCCTTGATGGCAGTTAGGTATAACTATTATGCCAGTATCAAGTAAAATACAAAAATATGAAGTATCTTGAAATATACCTACTACTTAGCTTATCACGATTCTTCTTAACAAAATGGTGGTCGTTGTAACAAAACTTGTACCTACGGATTTTCGAATTCAAGTTAAAAAGACACGATACACGCATTTATTTCATTTCTACGTCATATTCAAACTATATTGAGTAATAACCTATCAGAAATAACAATATAATTGATAATAACATGAGATTACAAAAATGAAATAAGAACAGTACGTCACTCATGTAAATGGCGGGAAAATTCCAGATATTTAGTTATTTGATTATTCGATGGATCGCTTTAACTATCATGCCAGTGTCAAGTACAATACAATAACATCAAATTTCATGAAATGTAACTATTCAGCTTCTCATGTTAGGTTTTAATAAAATGGTGGCAATTTTACCGACAATTTCTATGGACTTTTTCAGACAATTTATAAAGTCGAAAGTACACCTTAATCGAATTATAGTATATAATACGCCAACCCAATTAAACAATATAAATAATAATTATATAAGATTCTGAAGATGAAATAAAAACATGTCACTGATGTAAGTTGGCGGGAAAAGTCCAGATATTTAGTTGATTAAATGTTTATTTATATGAAAAATATTTATGGCATAATATAAATATTTTTCATCGTTGATGAAAGTTGAGTAATATATTATTCGACAACAAAAAATGCAAATTAAAATAAATTATTATAATATTGATTTTTATTTTTCAAAAAATGTGGCACATTTTTGTGTTTGTGTATCTGTGGAATAGCATTTTTAATCCTACGGTCTTTAACAGATAACAGAGGAAATAAGTAGAAGAAAACACACCATAATTTAATTAAATACATATAGAACAATGATAAATATTTAAATAATCAATAGCGCAGCGAGAAATGGTCCACTTTCCAATCCTAGTCTATTCGATTCGATTTCCGTATAAAAACTAAAAATACTATATAGATTTTTGTCCTACCACATTATAATATATTTTCCATTATAATTTTAGCATATCTATGAATGTTAAGATTTTTATTTTGCATATTTACCTGATAAACCTAAAAACTTAATTTTAATTTTGACTAGGACCATTAAGTCTGTAAGATATTAAAAACATTATATGTAAACACATTACAGAATAAAATTAATAGAACCAAAAAGAAACTAAAAGCTACATAAAGAACTGAACATTGGCTCCGTGCAAAACATCAACACAGCTAAGGGTTTATTTAAAAACAAATTAAGACCGTATCGACACAGGAGGCACTCAAGCGGGGACTTAGTAATGACAAATGCAAAAGGGCTAGTCATGGTGGCTAACGATGGGATAACGAGAGGACTTGACCACAGACAACGTTTAAATCTGCTTACGCTTTGATATCTAAAAGGATGGCCTTTGTGACGCCTGTAGTAATGTAAAGGCAATCTTTTTATTTTACTAGCGAAATGCTATTGCTCTTTCAGTGACGAGGCGTTTTCACTAGCAGCTACTTGGTTTTGCATTTTTTATGTTGTTTTTTGTACTTTTTTTCTTATGTTATGATTGATTTTGATCGAAGTCACGATGATGCTATAAAATCAGAATCAAGTCTATGTCTTTAATAAAGAATAAAACCATCAAATAATAGTATCTAGAATTTTTGAAATCAATCATATAACCTATTTAATATTAAATTTAAAATAAAACCATAATGTAAATCTTTAGTATCATGGTGATACATTTAAATGTTCACCCTTATGATTTGTCGGTAAATCATTGACGCTCTTGACGTCATAAAATAACATTTATTATGAATAATAAATAATGAATAGGACTTTTCCCCCAACTTACACCAGTGACATTGTTTTTATTTCATTTTCATAATCTAATATTATTATCAGTTATATTGTTTAATTGTGGTGGAATATTTTTTTTTTACAATATAGTTCGATTAAGGAGTATAAGTGAAGTGATATGAAATAAATGTGTGGATCTTTAGATGGACTTTTGTTGACTGAAAAAGACCATAAAAAGGTTTGATAGAATATTTTATCACGACGTAACGTGACAAACTGACTAGTTACATTTCAAGAGATTTGATTAATTCATTCATTTGAATTAATGACTTTCAATATTGCCAAAATAGCACGGATGATTTCATCAATGTCACATATAATGGCGAAGACATGAAGGGAATTAATCAGTGCGCTTGAGATAATAAGGAAGGAATAGAATGGAGAGGTCACGTAGGATATTGATCGGTGCGGTCGAGGTAAGAATGAAATAGAATGGAAGGAACGAAAGAAATTAATCAGTACGATCAAGATTACAGCCTCGATAGAATATTGAAGGGAATAGGAAACAGGAATTTTAATTTACCATTAACCAAAACCAACAAAAACATTTAAAATACGATAATATTATATTTTACTTGACACTGACATAATAGTTATAACTAATTGCCATCAAAGAAAAGAAAATAAAAAATAATACATAAAATATTATGGAATCATACTATTATTTTATAATAATCAATTTATTTTCTATTACGTTCGTAATTAATTTAGTGTCACTTTCAATACCACATATTTTTTACATAAAGAGAATCGATAGAACGATATAATAAAAGAAAATAATAAAAGAAAATAAAGTAGACTGCAATGTGGTACAAATCACGCTTCTTATTAAATCTTACATTTAAGTCTCTGTATAATATTTGATTTGTCTGCTTTCACTTTATATTTGTAGCTACCTACTACAGAATATACATTTCAAGAACAAATTCGCGGAACAAGCTTTGTTACTACGCACTTGCGGAATGCGCTTTGTTACGCCGCATTCGTGGAATGCACTTTGATTCTCCGCATTCGTGGAACGCGTTTTGTTGCTGCACACGTGCAGGTACAACCGCGTCCCCCGTACCCCGCGCTCTTCTCTCGCCATTCATCAGTTGTATATATAATAGGTCCACTTGGTATAGAAAAAGGAGTAGAAAACCAGACTCCTGTTGCATCACTTCACAGTTAAGATACTCTTACATTGGTGACCCCGACGTGATCAAACCCGACGTGATCAAACCCGACGTGATCAAATCCGACGTGATAAAGACCTCTTACATTGGTGACCCAGAGTGGAACAAAATGGCTACTGCAGGAACCACTGAAGCTTCTGGACCGCAACAGCAAGAAGTCGCCGGAATCGCGCTATCCATGCGCATTCCCCACTTCTGGCGCGACAAGCCGCGTCTATGGTTTATAACATTTGAAGCCGTGACAATCAACCTCAAGAAAAGTAAGGAAGAGCTGGCACAGCTGGTCGTCGCGCAGTTAGACAAATCGGACATCGAACAAATTAGCGATCTTCTATACAACCCATCGTCAGCGCACTACGACAACATCAAAGAACGGCTAATCTCCGTGTACGAGGAAAGCGAGGGCAGACAACTGCAGCAATTACTCTCCGAGATGCAGTTGGGAGAACAAAAGCCGACGCAGCTCTTACGCCGGATGAGAGGACTGGCCAGAGACAAAATCAATGAATGCACTCTCCAACTCATGTGGTTGAGCCACCTACTAGTCTATGTTCGCTCCATACTTGTCGTCAGCGATACTACAAAAACCGCTCTCGACGACTTGGCTCTTCTGGCTGACAGGCTCGTGGAGCAGAGCGGGGAAGTTCACGCCGTCTCCACCCAGCAACAGCCAGCTACTCAACCAGCGATGCAATCGGAAAACTCACTTCTACGAGAAGAGATAAGGAAACTAACTTCAGAAATCGCCGCACTGAGGACATCACACCATAACCCAAACCCAAACTACCACCGCAACCGCCATCGTCATCGCTCTTCAGACCGCAGATCACAGTCCCGCAACCGCAGCGCAATACCGACATCGTCGATGTGTTATTACCACCGCCGTTTTGGTAGTCGCGCACAAAAGTGCACAACTCCCTGCACATTCAAGCCCAACGAGTCGGAAAACTAAAGCAAGCACTGGATGCGGCGGGAACCAGTGTTGCAGCACCTTCACACCGCCTTTTCGTCACCGACAAGAACACGAAACTCCAACTGTTGGTAGATACCGGTGCAAACATATCGGTAATACCTAAGTACAAAGGAGCAATCGCGAAGCCACTGTCGTTCAAGCTGTACGCCGCCAACAACACTGTTATATCTACCTATGGCGAGAAAACCCTGGAGCTAAACCTAGGTTTACGACGCGCTTACAAGTGGCGATTCATCGTGGCCGACGTCAACAAGGCAATCCTCGGTGCTGACTTCCTCAACCACTACAACATTCTCGTCGATGTCAAGAACAAAAAATTAATAGATAACACTACAAACTTGGCAGTCAACGCGCCAGTCTGTAGGTTGTCACTACCAACCATTCGCAGCATCGACAACCAGGTGCCATTTCACGACATCCTTGCCGAATTCCCAGGAACAACACGCCTAACTGCGATGAATCTTACATCAAAGCACAACGTGGAACATCACAGAAACCACTGGGCCGCCCATATACTCACGCGCCCGTCCACTACCCCCACACCGATACATCGCAGCCAAAAAGGAGTTCGAGACAATGATGCAACAAGGATTGTGTCGACCGAGCAAAAGCCCATGGGCAAGCCCACTACACGTAGTGCCGAAGAAAAACGGAGATATACGTGTCTGCGGAGATTATAGAAGGCTTAACAACATCACCAAGCCAGACCGCTACCCCATACCACGACTCCGTGACTTCACGCATCTATTGCACGGGAAAACAATTTTTTCTACACTCGATCTCAACCGAGCCTACCAACAAATAACAGTGAACGAGAAAGATGTAGAGAAAACAGCCATAATCACTCCATTTGGTTTGTTCGAGTTTCCCCGTATGTGCCCTGGTCTACGCAACGCCGGTCAAACATTCCAACGATTCATCCACGAAGTACTAAGAGAACTCGACTTCGTATTTCCATTCATAGACGACGTACTCATAGCCTCAGAAAACGAAGAACAACATCGAAATCATTTACGTATCATTTTACAACGCTTCGAAGAAAACGGCATAACAATAAACCCAGCCAAATGTGTTTTTGGCGCATCACAAGTAAAGTTTTTGGGCTACACAGTCACAAACAATGGAATTAAACCTCCTATTGAGAAGATTGAAGCCATAAATAAATATCCAAAACCAACAACAATAGAAGAGCTCCGACGTTTTCTTGGTATGATTAACTTTTACCGTGACCACATACCAAACGCCGCTCTAATCCAAGCCCCATTGAACGCCTACATGAAAAATTCCAAGAAAAGGGATAAGACTCTAATTCAATGGACGCCAGATGCAGAAAACGCATTTACTGATTGCAAGCGCGCAATTGAAGAAGCTACTCTTCTCGCTCACCCACATCTTTCTGTCCCACTCTCACTTATGTGTGACGCATCTAACACCTGTGTCGGCGCCGTACTCCAACAACGAGTAAACAACATGTGGCAACCACTCGGTTATTTTTCAAAGCGACTTTCTGCAGTCCAAACTAAGTACAGCGCTTATGATCGTGAATTACTATCTATCTACATGGCCGTCAAACACTTCAGAAGAACATTCGAAGGAAGACAGCTGATCGTATTCACAGATCACAAACCGCTAACATTCATGTTCGAGAAAGTCAACTGCAGTACAGAGACGCCACGCAGAGCTCGACAAATAATGTTCGTTAGTGAATTTACAACCGACATACGTCACATAAGTGGTTCAGAAAATGTAGTCGCAGACGCACTTTCACGCATCGAAGCAATAACTTGCCCAACTAGCATTGACTACGGCGAGCTTGCGAGAGCGCAAGAAAGAGACAGCGAACTACCTTCTCTCCTGCAACAAGACAACTTACAATTTAAACAAGTCGTTCTCCCTGGCTCAACGCAGACAATCTACTGTGAATGTTCTACACAGCACATCCGTCCTTACATACCTACAGAGTTTCGTCAACAAGCATTCAACGCAGTTCACGGAACGAGTCACCCTGGGGCAAGAACTACACGCACACTCATTAAGAAGCGATTCTTTTGGCCAAATATGAACGCAGATATCGGGAAATGGGCAAAAACCTGCATTCCCTGCCAAAAATCAAAAGTTCAACGACATACGTCGAGCGAGATAGCAACATTTTCACCGCCGTCAGCTAGCCGATTCGATCACATACACATCGACATCGTTGGCCCCCTACCTACTACAGCCGACGAACATCGTTACTGTGTGACTATGGTTGACCGTTGCACTCGATGGCCCGAAGCAACTCCGGTGAAGGACATTACAGCCGAAACCGTAGCGAGAGTTTTCTACAACACATGGATATCACGCTATGGTTGCCCACAGCTGATAACAACCGACCAAGGCAGACAATTTGAAAGTCAACTCTTTACTTCGCTATCGCAACTACTTGGTATCAAACGGCAACGTACTACGCCTTACCACCCACAAAGCAACGGCATCGTCGAACGCTGGCATCGCTCTATGAAAACATCACTAACCGCACGACTCTTATCAAGCAAGTCGTGGATCGAAGAAATTCCTACAATAATGCTCGGATTACGCGCCGCTTATCGCTCCGATAATGATGTAAGCGCCGCGCAGCTCACCTTCGGAAGATCCATTCGACTCCCAGCAGATTTCTTCGAAACAAATTCATCAACTCAGAAATACGACTATTCCTACGTCAAACGACTGCGCCAGACAATTTCCGACCTTAAGCCAGTACCACACTCACACAGCAATCAAAGAAAAATATTCATCCATCCAGATCTACGCTCCTGCCAACAAGTTTTCATTCGTTGCGACGCAGTCAAGAAACCTCTACAGCCAGCATACGAAGGACCCTATCCTGTACTTGAAGATCAGAAAAGATATTTAAAATACAACTCCCTGGTCGACAAAGCTCAATTTCCATCGACCGATTGAAACCTGCGTACACACTCAACGAAACAACAAGCAGCGAGCAGCCTAGCAACACATCCCCGTTACATAGCAACGTAGCATTATATAAACCTACTACAACTGAGAGGAACGCGCTACAGCCGCCAGCAATACCCACAACTACTACTACAGTTCAAGCAACGCGTCGTGGGCGAATTATCAAGTTACCAGTACGCTTCGCTTGAGGGGGAGTACTGTAGCTACCTACTACAGAATATAACTTCAGGAACGGATTCGCGGAACAAGCTTTGTTACTACGCACTTGCGGAATGTGCTTTGTTACGCCGCATTCGTGGAATGCACTTTGATTCTCCGCATTCGTGGAACGCGTTTTGTTGCTGCACACGTGCAGGTACAACCGCGTCCCCCGTACCCCGCGCTCTTCTCTCGCCATTCATCAGTTGTATATATAATAGGTCCACTTGGTATAGAAAAAGGAGTAGAAAACCAGACTCCTGTTGCATCACTTCACAGTTAAGATACTACCTCTTACAATACTATTATTTTATAATAATCAATTTATTTTCTATTACGTTCGTAATTAATTTAGTGTCACTTTCAATACCACATATTTTTTACATAAAGAGAATCGATAGAACGATATAATAAAAGAAAATAAAGTAGACTGCAATGTGGTACAAATCACGCTTCTTATTAAATCTTACATTTAAGTCTCTGTATAATATTTGATTTGTCTGCTTTCACTTTATATTAATATTGTGTCCGTCTATAATTAGGATTACATTTTAGTATGTTTTTAGAACTATTTAGAATAATGTATAGTGAATATAACTCCAGTTGATGGTCCATAAATAAATAAATAAAAACGTTACTATAATATTATATACTATATAATATAATATTGCAAGTTTATTTTGTTTGTTTGACAACCGAAGTTTATTTGGGTTGTCCATGAACTGACTTATATGAAACTGGCAACCCTAGGTTCAGCAATCATTCCATTATTTATATCCGTTTGCTTCAAACTAGTTAAGAGATAAAAAATATTGATAAGAATGCGCCGAACCCTATTATATACACTCAAGTATTGATCATCACCTTATGACCTACGTGCATTGCGCTCAGGCTTTTACTTTGATATGAGTGCGAAAAATACGAAAGTTTTAAAATCTGTTTCTGGATGGAACTTTGTACATTTGGTAGTGAAGTGTTTCTTTATAGGATTGTGGCAATTAATCCATTTTTCTGCGCGAAGGTTATGGAAAGGGCACCGCAGAAAATCTAACAATTCCCCACCAGTTGAACTTACTATTGATTCATCGATAGGCATTCACTGTTACATAAAACTGATGGTAGGTATACAAAATCACTAAACCTTATTTTTGTTTTTAATCAACAATAACATCTATTACAATTATTGGCTGTTTAGAACTTCACTTAATTACAAACTTTTAGCTCATTAATTTTAATAATAACATTTTATTCATTATTATTTGTTACATACAAACCCTTTATAGCTATCATTTTATAAAGTTTTGATCAGTATTTAGTAACTATATGTATTGCAGTACAAAGAGGGTAAGAGGTTAATAAGATCCTTACTGTGCAATAAATATTTTTTAATATAATAAATCACAATTTTGAGTATATAGAAATATGAAGCTTTTATAATCAATTTTTACTCATATTATTAACATTAAGCGGTAAATATTATGTTCCTAACATGTACACATTTACTGTGTGTATAACTCTATTAAGTAGGTTGACCATATTTCATCTACATCTAACTAAGTAATAAAACTAGAGTGTGCAATCAACAAATTGCCTGCCTCACAAGTGTGGGATGTTGCTGGAATTACAGAAACACTCTTTATTGTTAGTAGAGGTCGTACATTGGTTCAACCTTCGGTATGGCATCAGTGAATTGTTTTACTTCTACTTAATTCCTGGTTTTGGCCTCCTCTACAATTTCTCTCTAGACATCTCTATATAGGGCAATGCACTTCCAATTCGTTTTTTTCCTTAGGATAGCCAGGTCTCCCTAGATACAGTCCTTCCAACACTTCCTGGGTGTACCGCAAGGTCCTTTCTGCTAGGCTGTCCAGTTAGTAATGACTTTAGATGGTCTATGATCAGCCATTCTCTCTACATGTCCTGGTCTTCGCAGCTTTTGTTCTTAGCAAAATCGAACAATAGTTTCATTCATGGTGATTCAGTTCGTGGTTCATATGAATGTTTACATCCATATGAACCACATACAGTATACAGAACTGTTTTGCCTCTATTGATGATAAAAAAACTTGCCCATGAAATAATAACATAAAATATTTATTAGTATATGTTTATCGAAGTACATACACCCTTATAATTTGAAAGTTAACAAATATTTTCATAATTGTTGGAAATATACCTCTTATATACAACAATATAATGATGCAATAGGTCAGGGGTGGCCAACCAGTTGGTCACAGTTACTAGTCCAATTGATAATGGCAAGGGAAAGAAAAATATAATCTTAACCCCGATAAAATGATGTGTATAGCTCGTCATTGGCTTTTCAAGCTGTACAATACAATGCTACAAATTTACTGTTGATAGTAAATTTGGTTTAAAAATTCTAGTGTATTAATTATAAAATGAAACAAGTTTATTCAAACAAACATAATTTCATGCACAATTTTTTATTATTAAACCTTACTATTATATAATTATACAGTCTAATTAGTAAATGGTAGATCTTGGATTTATTCCATTTAACCACCCTTGCAATATATATTTATAAAAAAATGTAAGGTTTATCATTGGTTATAATGCATAATAACAACCTAAGATTTTTACAGTGAGATAACCACGCTCGGATGAATACTTTGTCAAGAATGGCATATTATTTGTATGTAACATGAATGGGCTTGGTCGCTTGGGGACGTACCACACTCCCACAGAAAACCGGTGTCTGTGTGATAGCTTAGCTACCGTGCTTCGTCCGGTGAGTGGTCGAGTTTTGGAGACCTAATCCCCTCCCCCACAATGACTTTTTGTTAAAGGCCGGCAATGGGCCGGTTTATGGGCGGCATTGATTGCTTTCCATCGAGTAACACGCCTGCTCCTTTGCTATCCTATTCCATAAAATAAAATTATTTTATATTTTGAAAGATGTAAATAAAGATGAATAAGAATGTTGATTTAAAGATGTAAATTATGGATTTCTTTTGCAGGGTGTTAAATATCACTATGTGGAAACAGGTCCAAAAGCAGGTCAAACTGTCTTGATACTTGGTGATGCCCCGGATGCTGGGAAATTATGGGTGCCTAGTTGGTCTGCTGTGGTGAGAAGACTTGCCGAATCTGGGTATCATGTGATCACTTTAGATTTAAGGGGTACTGGAGGAAGTGAGGGTGGATATAGGAGGGATCTCTCACCACCCAACGCCGTTGAAGAAATAACTGCTCTTCTCGAATCCCTTGGAGTGTCGAGCAAGAACCCAGCAATAGTGATTGGATTTGGAATTGGTGGTATGTTAACCTGGTAAGAGATTATTCTTTTTTTTTTCTAGTGTCTGTGAAGTGAACTGCTGGAATAGAGAATGTACCTGCTTGATATAGTGTGGGATGTCCATTAGCCAGATAGAGTTGGCAAATAACGACATCCATTCACATACATCTGTATTACGAACTGAATTGCCTGCCTTTAGGAAAAACGTTGAATAATGGGGTGAAAAGACAGTAAGATAAGGAATTGGGGGTGGTAAGAGAATAGGAAAGAGATTAAGCTTAAGGCTTTCATTGGATGAAATGCAATAGTAAAAGTCTCAGAAGTCAGTTTGCAGCGAGAGTATGATGCTATATGCTAGTTTCCTATATTTTTTAAACTTTTTATTTAGATTAACCTCTTACCTATATGATTAATGGAGTCGGGCGTTAGCTAAGATCTGTAACAAGCAAACAAAAACAGAAAAATAATAAAGTTTTTATATTAGAAGATTGACTAGTAAGACACTTAATCGTTGTCTTCCATAGAGTCTACTATACCTGATGATGCCTCGTATTGAGGCGTAACACGTGTCGTGTGCAATGTGGAAAATTGGTAGTGTGTGTTTGATGTTGTGGATAGTGGTTGGGAGGTGGAGAGTTGCTGACGGCCGTTTTTCGATAAGATTTAGTTTAAGTTCCTCGTAAATCTACTTCTATATAACAACACACATTATTATTTTTCTGTTCTTGTTGGCTTGTCACGGATCTTAGCTAAGTAAAAGTTCTAACTGTCCACTCATACATATATTTGTTTGTTTGTTTGAAATCTTACAACTGCTTTTTCAACTATTTGATCTAAGCTGATTGATATGATGTTTTGAATTCCCATTATAATTTAAAATTGGTAGACAGGGCCTACTTGGAGGTGGACAGTGAAACTCTTCTTCTGTTACTAGTAACCCCCTTGAGTTTGGGGTCATTTGGTTAGTTTCAACGAATCCTATACATTTTTTTTATTCTTTAGTTTGTTTTACAAACTAAAGAATAAAAAAAAATATAAAAAAACGTTAAAGGGATTTTTTATTGAAGTAAAATAAAAACGTGAGTTAATAAAATTGTTTAATTTAAATATTTTTGTACCTGTTTTTTATTTTTCTCAGTATTTTCTCTCGCTAAAAGAAGTCATTGACTGTCATATCGTACCGTAGCTTGCAATTAACCTTGTTGCATAAAACGATGCATTGAATACAAAATATTGCAATATTATTTTATTACAGAGCTCAGCAGATAAATAATATTTTATTGTATTATTTTTATAATCGTTTACTATTACAAAAACAGGCCAGTCTTAAACAGCATGAGATGGACAGTCAGTTTTTATAGATTAGCGAAAACCAAACAGAAATATAATATTGCGCGTTAAGGAGTTGTTTTACAACCCTGCTTTTGCTCTTTTATGAAAATCAGAGAGATCAGAATGTGTCTAAAAAGGCTAAAACGGGGGTTCATCGGGGAGTGCTTGTTCAGAATCTGATGTATGTTGGTGAAAGTTGGGTTCGGCAGAAGAGTCATGAAAGCAGACTGAATCCGGTGGAAATGAGAGCATTAAGAAGTATGTGTGGGGTAACTTTGAATGACAGTATAGGGAATGAAGTTATAAAAGAGTTATGTGGGGTAAAAGGTGTAGTGACAAAAATTGAGAAAGGGATGCTTAGAGGGTCTGGTAAAAGAAATTTATGTACTGTGTATATCTAGCAATATTATAAATATTGCTAGATATACGCAGGTCTCCCACAAGGCACGATAACAGGCCTGATTTGACTTCACGCATCCAGTTTTTGCCAGGCCTCCCACGATAACTGTCACATCTTCCAGCCAGGGGTGTCCCACAATACGTTTGCCAAGACGCGGTCTCCACTCTAGCACTCGTCTGTCCAAGCGGTTGTCTGATCTTCGACAAATGTGACCAGTTCATTGCCTCTTCAGTTTGCTGACACGAACAGTTAGCTTGGTGATTCACTAGTGAGAAATTACAAGCCCTCTTCAATCGTTCCCTAAACGATACAGACGACCCATCAGTGTCCAGGTTTCGACGCCGTAAATATAGGCAAGAAGCGCTAGGTCGGAGACCTTCGTTTTGAGATAATCCAAAATAGAAAAATAAATTTATCAATTAAAATAATTCAGATATCTACTTGACGTGGCGTACTTGATTACGTTTAACCTTATCGCTATCGGCTTAGCATTTTTGAGTCATTATATTTCGTCTAATGGAAGTCTATGACCGATTATGTTATCAACTGGGTTAAATATTTTACAAATACGTCATTGTTATTAAAATAAATTAAATAATGCAAACATTTAGCGCAATGACGAATGGAATTGCGTGTTCGCTTTCTCTGCCAACGATCACACGTTTGAATCACGCACGAGGATAACGTGTAGTGTGACCAAACGTCCCGTTTAGAACGAGACTGTCCCTTTTTTCTATATCAACGATCGCACGTTTGAATCTCGCACGAGGATAGCGTGTCGTGTGACCAAACGTCCCGTTTAGAACGAGACTGTCCCTTTTTTCTATATCAACGATCGCACGTTTGAATCTCGCACGAGGATAGCGTGTCGTGTGACCAAACGTCCCGTTTAGAACGAGACTGTCCTTATTTTTGGCCACCTGTCCCGTTATCGCCAAAACGAAAATCCGGGACCCCAAATACTACCGTTTTCCAAAACGACCCCCACCTGCGCGCGCTAACGGTTGCCTAGTAACGCGGAGAAGAGTGGGGGCATTTCTTCAGTAAACTAGTCACGCGCATACATACAGTATTTCCGTTGTTTTGTAATTTAACTTCTAGTTATGACTAGCTTCTGCCCGCGGCTTCGCCCTCGTGGTGTTCAGTTTATTGCGCGAAAACTATCGTGCGTCCTGTAAGAGCTATTGTTTCAAAATAAAGAGCACCTCTGACACCTCTGGCAACTGTTTGACCTCGGATCTTCAACTATCTCCATGTCAAACTTCATCAAAATTGGTTAAGGAGTAAAAGCTTATACAGACAGACAGACATTTCGCAATATAATATTAACATGGAAGTATGGGCGTCACGTTGTGAGTTAAAAAAAATGTTCAGTTTATGTACAGGAATTTATGACGAGTATATCCCGCCAAACCTCCTTGGACGAGCGTGGTGAATCTCTGCCTCTGGGAATGGCGAGACCATGTCCAGCATTGGGACACATATGGGCTATATAAAAATGATATTTTTGTTTATAAAACAAATAATTTTTCCTTTATCACTGTGTAACGAATATCAAAACACAATATCGTATTATTAAAATATATAAGGTTATCTATGACCTTAACAATTATTTAAAAATTCGTAATTAAACAAACTATTGGTTTTCAAGAGATATCGATTGTTACAAAAACATTTTTGTTTCATTGATTTTGGTCGATAAGTTTAATTCATTTTTGTCGTTTTACATAAACACTTTTCATATTACTTTTCATATTATCCGGATATATCCGAATAATTATCCGTGTATGTTCGAATAATTATCCGGATATATCCGAATAATTACCCGGATATGTCCGAATAATAATCCGAATTTGGTGTCCAAATGCCTTACGACAGATAATTAGTACGGTCAATGGAGTCTCCACTTTATGATTTAATATAATGATTTTATAGAGAATTATCAATGTGTTTATTTATTTATACCCGCAGGTACCTCGCGCACTGTCGAGAGGCCATAATAAGCAAGTTCGCCGTGATCGGCGCACCGCATCCCAATCTCTACTGGCAGTACCCACCGACCGAGTTCTGTCAACGGGCGTTGCATTTCATGCAGGTGAACGAGGTTTCCTTGACGTTTGTATGTTAACCAATCCGTAATACAAGTGTGACTTGAAAGATTTACATTTGGTTCGACATTCATTTCACGAGTCTCACTCGAACATGCACGAGCAAGAACAATAGCACGAGCGGTTCATGTTTCATTCACGACGACCAATTGCCTCAGTGGCGCGGCCCATATGGAGTCAATGGTCGCGGGTTCAATCTCCGCATCGGAATAAATATATGTATGGCCTACAGATATTGCCAATACCATGCCAATACCAGTTCATTTCTATTAAGGTTCACCAACAACTTTAACCATGCTATATTTTTGGTATATAAAGATTATCGCATCCGCGCGAAGTCAAAGATCGGCATAGATGGCGCGTTGTAGGCCGTCGTTCTAGATCCAGCTGCCTGTTGCCCTGAGCTGAGGATGATTTTTTTTTAACAGCCCATATATGTCCCACTGTTGAGCACGGGTCCTCTCCATTTCTGGAGGAACGGACGTACCACGGAAGACGGACCACGCTTGTCCAATGCAAATTGGCGGAGTTACCAGACTCGGAATAAATATTTTTAATCGATACATATATTTGTTTCGATGCGGGGATCGAACCCGCGACCATTGACTCCGCGAGCGAGAGCCAGTACAACTATCACAACCGGACTCACGATCTTTTACACTCGATTCGGGTGTCGCGACAAGTCTATTCTTCAACAGCACGCCCCATTCTATTCCAGTGGCCATACTTCCCGGAGCGGTGGTTAGCCGAAGGCCTACTGCACGGCAGCGGAGCGAAGGTAGCCAGTTCGCGCGCTCGCGACTGGAGCGGTGCGGTGAACTACGTCAGAGGTAGGAAGAAACTAACTAACTCTGTTGGCGCAGCGACCCAAAATGGATCTTGGTCTCCGAACAGATTTTACGCCACCGTGCCCTGTCCTGCGCCACCTCCCGCCAGTTACAGACTTGAAGGTTGCGCAAGTCATCCTCGATCATCCTCTCCAGTGGTACCTGGAGCGCCCCACAGGAATTCGTCCGGTTGGGCGATCCATATACGCTCTCTTGATAGCGCGATCCTCCCCCATCCTCTCAACGTGGCCCAGCCAACGAAGTCAAGGAAAGTAGAGGTAGGAACTCTTTTCAATTCGACCAGGGATGGCAAACTGATGGCATGCAGAGCCGGCTTGAACGGTTGCGTCAAAATGTGGTCGCTGCGAACGAAGCGCATTACCGAGTAGTCGATAATGAAGTACCCTTACCAAGTGATTACAAGTAATCTTTTGTTCTCTAATTTTAAAATAACACTTATGATATGATGAGTCGGGCGTTACTTTGCGGAAATCCATGACTATGTGGACAGTTAGAACTTTTACTCAGCTTGTCGCCGATCTTAGCTAAGAAAAAGTTCTAACTGTCCACATAAAAACATTTATTATATTCGGTAATACCATCTCCTTTCTAAGATATAAAAATTTAATAATCATATTTTTTAATTTCATAATACATATTTTTTTAATCATAATTTCCCACGGGGGCGAGATGCGACGAACGGACAGCCGTTTCGCTACGATGAATGTGAGAGGAGGGATGGATGAAAAGATTGATGAGTGTGAAGGAACCTAGGAGGGTCTGTCGGGATCGTAGCGGATGGAGATCTGTGGTCTCTGCCTAACCCTATAGGGAGACAGGCGTGATTATATGTATGTAAGTAATTTTTTAATACAACGAAATTACTAAAGTATTTAAAGCCGAATATGATATTAATAATAAACTTCGGTATGATAAAGTTGCTTACCTGGGTCATATCATGAGGCATGACAGGTTCAAATTACTGCACCTGATCATGATGGGAAAACTCGCGGGCAAAAGACAAGTTGGTCGAAAAAGAAAGTCTTGGCTACGTAATATCAGGGAGTGGACCGGGATAGCGAGCGTTCCAAAACTGCTGCACCTCGCGAAGGAGGAGGAGAGTGATACTGAATTGGTTGCCAACCTTCGCGAGTCGGGGAGGCACTCTTAGAAGATGATACAGTTGAAAGAACCACATATAACCCAACATCACATTGTGAACAATACCTCGACTCACGAGTTCTTCCTCGTTTACTGTATACAACACACTTTATTTCATGACAGTCTTTTTGTTCAATTTTTTTTTTCAATGTGGCCCTAGCGGTGTGAAATAAATCTAGGGCTGTAAATAGCTTATTGTAGGAATATAACGTTATCTCAATAATTTTTCTTTTCAATGCAATAATATAACGTTATTTCTCTGTATTCTTTGATGGCAATTACTTATAAATATTATGCCAGTGTCAATTAAAATATAACATCAAATAACTTGGAATGTACTAGTATATAACGTTATTTCTCTGTATTCTTTGATGGCAATTACTTATAAATATTATGCCAGTGTCAATTAAAATATAACATCAAATAACTTGGAATGTACTAGTAATGTGCATGTCACGTGACGTGTTGATAAAATGGCGGCTATTCTACCAAAACCTTCTATGAACTTTTCCCGTCAAATTAAAAAGTCACGACACACGCATTTATTTCATATCACTTCACTTATACGCCTGAATCGAACTGATAATTATATAAGTTTATAGAAATGAAATAAAAACACGACGTCACTAATGTAAGTTGGCGGGAAAAGTTCGTAACGTTATCTCAATAATTTTCCAGGAGCCGCATGGTGGAGAGTGTGTGAAAACAGAAAAGTAACAGCCCCCGCATTGCTTATGGGCACTAGGAGTTCCGCCGCGCAGTTGGTTGCC
Organism: Baronia brevicornis; assembly: GCA_031353405.1. Lineage (NCBI taxonomy): Eukaryota > Metazoa > Arthropoda > Insecta > Lepidoptera > Papilionidae > Baronia > Baronia brevicornis. Next base: position 175,971 of record JASFAT010002648.1, on the reverse strand, counting down.
AGCGCGCAGTATTGCACCAACCCAGCGCTGCGGCTGTTGACCAAAACGGACCCCGGCGACCGGGACCTACCCGGGATCATACTCGAGTTTCTCGTCAAGGATGCGGGTGAGTGCAACTGCAATTTAACTTCAATTTGTCTATGATGAAATTGTCTATGATTGTCCATCTGCCCGGTCATAACTCGTGACAATTAGGTATAATTATTATGCTATTGTCAAGTAGGCATAATGCTAATGAAAGAGCAAGTAGTTTTTTTAAGAAATTAAGGTAACTATAAAAAAAGGAACTTTTGGCCCCGCTCTCCCCTAAAGAAAAAAGAGAAGCGTCATAGGAAACATGTGAAACATTGACGACGGCTCGATCTCTAGCGTGTGCTCACGGCCACGTGTGAGTGACCCTGTATATAAGTCGAGTGGAGGAGAGCGTAGCGTGAATCGAGACGACGTCTCGGTCTACATTACAACTCCCATATCCCGCGATAACATTTTTCACATCAAAAATTAATGAAATAATATTTTGACTGAAAAGTTGTTGTACGTTGTATTCCGCTGCTGTCCAAGCCCTCCCAAGTTACACTACAATTAGATTACAATAGAATAACATTAAAATTCAAAATTATTTATTTCGACAAACGAAATTACATTTCATTTATCCAACGTCTCTTATCAATAAAGCTTTACCACTATTTAGTAATTAGGTTCCTCTGAACGCAGAGGAAACGGTAAAAGAAACTTCTCAGGTATCCTCTTTTTTTATAACATGTATACAAATCAAACTCATACATGATATGTGTACAAATCAAACTTATAGTCTCGCAAATAACGAAAAAAAATCATCAACCAGAGACATCTCCACAAGCAGCACTCGTTCACAAGTTGACAGTCATCGTAATCTTCAAGCATTATATTATATATGTATACATACGTATATACATTTTTTTATACATCCCATGTATGTCCCACTGCTGAGCGCGGGACACACACACCTCACAATTTCTGAAGGAACGGACGTTGATCCACCACGCTGGTTCAATGCGGATTGTCAGGGTTAGCAGACTCGGAATAAATATTTGTAATATATATATAATAAATTATATTCGTCCAGATGAGCCGAAAGCGGCGGCGGACGCACCCCGAGGGTTGGTGGGGCGGATGCTCGAAGCCGTCGCTGACCGCGGCCGCGGTCTCACGGCGCGACTCTCGTTACCCGTGCTCTCCGCTCAGGCCTGAGCAACACATCTCGCGTGTCACTGAGTCATACGTCGCAGTATATTTGAGTGATTTAGTTTCACATCGCATTGTTCCTATTTATTGCTAAATTATAAATTTGTAATATCAGAATATTAGAGATTGTTTTATATTAATAGAAATTAAGGCTTGAAGGTGAATTGGTGAATTTCCAAACTTATGTGTTATGTGATCGGTTAGCCAAGAAATGGAATTAGTCAATAATATTTTATAGGAGGCGTAATTAGTTCTAAAACTAACTAAGTTACAAAATTAAAATCGAAATACTTAAATTTTATATACACAGAAAAAAAGTACTGCACAAAATGGATCTTTTAAAATAGTTTATTAAATTTTGCAAATTTTTGTTAGATTTTGAATTGCATACTACATCTTCAATATTATTTTTATTGCAAACTATCCTCATATTGAGAAAATAATATGGTGGGTAGTTTGCAAAAAATGTTCTATCTGTGGTTCAACCAAAAATTTTTCTATCTATGGTTCACAGCGTTTGCTGGATTATTTAATTACAATACATAATCTTTTCCGTTTCTTGTCTAACTGCGTGAATGAAACGTGTATGAATGCTGATGTATTGTGACATATCTTCCATCGTCACAAAAAGAAGTCAATTATCAAGTACCCACTATAATAAAAACCTTTTGTATACGGGATTTCTTTCGCGGTGCTTTCTTGATGTATTCTAATGTTTAATTAGTTTTGAGGTTTTAAAATAGAAATTATTTTTGTCACGTTATATATGGCATGAAAATTATTCATGAAGTCCAAATATATATAAAATACCCTCAATTTCGTAAAATTGGGGATATTCTTTTTCTGCTCAAATTAAACTCTAACAACACCTTTCCAGTACGTTCAACTCATAGACTGTGTATTTGGAGAAAGTATGTTAACGATCAACGTATCTCTAGATTTAATCCCGAAAGATTTTGCTTTTATATATTCTTTCAGAATGAGACTGGCTCTAACTCCAATATTTCATGAGGAGTAAATCTATAGAGAGAACTCTCAAAAGAATCACCATAGACATTACCAACCTATCTTTTGGAACAGTGAAGACATCATGTTTTTTTTACACATTATCTCACCTTCTTCGCTCTTCGGCGATTTCTTCACTGTGCTAAAATATCGGTTGTCAAGGAAAAATTGAATTGAATCTATAAGATCTCCATAATTCGATTTAAAATGACAATTTTGTCTTTAAACGAAAAAATATATATCAATATATGTTTGAAAGAATCATGCTCTATTTAATAGCAAACTAATCAAGACTGGTTCATCTGTTTGCTATTCATTCTTCTGGAATTCGGTTGGTAATATTGTTACTATAAAAATTAAGAAAAGGATCTATTCGATATTTGTATAATTTTACAATGTAAGGAAGCTATGTTTCGCTCACCCAGATAGACACATCTGAAGCTCATGAGGGTAGAGGTTTCTTTTATAAGTATTCTATCATTATCAGGGATTGGAGTAGGTATATTGATTTTACGTACTTGCAAAATGTAAAAAAAAATGTAAAAGTAGACGTGCCTTTTTCTCAAAATTCAATACCGGAAATTCCGGTATTTCCGGAAATTAGATAAATATTATTTAAATTGTGTTACTTGAAAATAAATCATTCTATTCTATTGTATAGTTATATATAAGTGGTAGAGCCACGCTGCAGACCAATACTTTGTCAAGAATGGCATAATATTTGTCTGTGGCATTAATGGGCTCACTCAACCGGGGAAGTACCGCACTCCCGCAGAAAACCGGCTGAGTGGTAACTTAGCTACCGCGCTTCGTCCGGTGAGCGGTTGAGTTCCCTCCCATAGTGACACATCCCTTAGAGGCCGGCAACGCTTCCGCACTGCGGATGTCCATGGCGGCGTTGATTACTTTCAGTCAGGTGACGCGCCTGCTCGTTTGCCTTCCTACCCCGTAAAAAAAATTCAAAAATTCTTCTTATTTAGGTGATATTTCATTTGATATTTAAAGGTTTTCTTATTAATTTGAATCGAGTGAAACGGGTGAATGGTTACAGTTGAAACAGTTTAAAATTTATATTTACCGGAATTCATTTGGAGTTCCGGAAGCATGTCCACATTAACATATACGTTTTTGAGATCATTGATCCCAAATCAGTATACCTACTCCGATTACGAATCACTATATAATTCCTTTGTTGAAGATCTTTCATTATTGGTTTCTTTGGAAATTTCTACATTCCCTCAAGGCCTTTGGATAAATACTATCCCATCTCTTGATATCGTGTTGAGTTTCCCATCGTTTCAGCGGAGTTCTAGAATTAAGAAGAATAAGGCTCGTATAGCATTCTTCTTCTTTTATTACTATTATGCCTAGACCAGAAAATCCGTATCTCCTGTTCGTAAGTCCTTTCAATAAAGTATATGAACCTGTGATGTCTTGCATCATCTTTTATCGCCGCTATATTTCGTTGCATTCGTGTTATAATATTAAGTCTGATATTTTTATACATATTTATAATAAAACCAAAGATAATGTAGGTTGTATTTTAAAATATTGATTGTAATTGCAAAGAGAATAAATATTGTATTAAATATATTTGTGTTTGTAAAGGAAATTGAAAAAAAAAATACGTCAAAAAGTGCAATGCATTTTTACTACGCAATATGCCCCACAAAAAGCTAACCGTTTATAAATTTTTTCACTATCATTTAATATATTATTTATATATAATATTCACAAAGTCAATAGTACATTTCAAAACCACAAGTTCTGCGTACATATAAAGAAACAAAAAGAAGGAAGGTAGATTGGTATATATCACATTAGCCCTAATTTAAACTGTGCTCGATTATTATAAGACTTTATTAACATTATAATTCCATAATCAACCTGATAATTGTTGAATATACACTGTCAAAATACTAATAACCTTGTCTTTAAATCCAGTGCCGCCCCAGTAAACTACCCACACAAAACATCCATCTCTCAGTCTCCATACCCTACCTCAATAGCTTACTCCAGTAACCGTTCTTCAAATATGACCAGCACGTTATCACCGACTGTATTTCACCATAGAACTTCTATTCCCAAATCTATCCAAGTTACTCAGAAATCTGACCGATTTTCAAGTTTTTTTGTTTTTTTTTTTTGCAAAACTTAATTCTAAACGACTCAAGAATAAACGTCACTTAAATTATTTGTATCGAATGTAAGTAAAGGCTTATAATTCACGATCACAACCTATACATTTACACGATATATCTACAAAGATTTATATAGGGTACCTACACGCGCCGAACTCGTAACGAGCACTAAAGTAGTGCGGGTAGTTACGATCGCTAAGTACATTCGTTTCTTCTCCGAAAAAATTTACTAACAATATGGAGCGCATAGTCCACAAATCACAATATACACAAATAGGGCTTACAGCTATCGAGAACATCAAATAGGCACGCGTCGTTTCAATACTGAGTTTTATAATAACGCTCGTTTATACTACTCTGGTAAACCTCAAAATGCTTAAAGTATAATATCTATGGTAGCAGAATTAAGTTATAGGTCGAATAATGAGTAATCGTATGCTCAGTTATTTTGTGCCAATATCGAGAGAACACCTTGCCTTCGATTTCAACAAGATGGCGCCATGGTTTCAACAAGATGGCGCCATGATTTCAACAAGATGGCGCCACCCTCACACTGCTAAAGAGACCATAGAGTTTCTTCGTGATTTCTTCTCTGACAATATTAATAGGCTGTGTCAGCGATATCCCCTAGCCACCCAGACTGCTGGATCTCACCCCTATTGTCTTTTTTCTGAGGGGGTACCTCAAAAGTAGTCTATGAAACAAACCCGATAACACTAAAAGGAAATACCTTTAATGGTATTCCGTCACTACTTGTGCGAGTGGCACAGAATACTGTGGCTAGATTCAGAGTGTGCCCGATGACCGATGATGTTTGACCTTCATCAAAATTTAGACGAAATAATTTGAAAAATTTTATATTTGTCCAGCACTCCTCTTCGTAAGTTATTGAATTTTATTTATAACCTTTGTAGTTTTTTTACTATTATTTATGTGTAAAAACCTAATTCTGCCACCAGGCACCGATATAAAGACTACAGTTTTGACGTGAGTCTTTAAATTTCCTTCCACAGTGGGAATAAATGCGAGACAATATTGACAAAGTTCTACCGGAACAGTATAAAGGAGCTTTTCCTAAATCGGTAATAGAGAGGTATTACAAATCAAAACAGACTAGACGTAAGGCGGGAAACATTTCAGTCGACATTTAGAATTTCAATCCAAACAATGATATGGAAGTCCGCGAAAGGAAGAAGCTTTAAAAGTGTTATTTCTACAATATCTTCCGCTCATTTTTGGCACATTTTTTTTTTACAAACGATAGCAAATCTTCACAAACACAAAGCCGGCCTATACCTTTCATATTCAAGACAAGGAAATAAAATTTCGACGAGGCAAGATATCGAGTCATTTTGTTATGAAACACCTCTATTTTCATGAAAAATCATTTTATCTAGCCGTCTAGAACAGTCTTATTATAGCGTGAATAAACATTTTTTCTTGTAAAGGGGGCGGAAGTCCATAAAAGGTTTGAAACCTATGGTCTAAATCAAATAATAAATTTTATATGATATATAAATCTATAACTGTGTAAATAAATAAAATAGAATTAATTGCAGTGGATTGTACATCTATAAAGCAATTTTTGAGACATTCAGACTAATATATAGAATAGATATAGAATTCTTAATAATTATTGTAAAATGTACACAAAATCTGAAAACTTGATATCTTGCGTCGAGATTAGAATTACCTTAAGACGCTTGTCGACAGCGACTCTCCAATTCAATTATAATTAATAATTTCATATTATATTCAATTATAATTACGCAAAAAACGAAAACGTAGTAAACCGCAGAATGAATACTCACCACCGGAGCGTAAAAAACCTGAGGTCTCGGAAAAAAATTGTATCTGATCACTCAAAAACAGAAAGAGCCGTGAGACGCGGAACATTCGCTTCACAATTTCCTTCTGATCCGAATGAAATTTTTTATGATTAACAAAATTATGATAGCAATTTTTTTTCTTTTTTGAAAATCTCAATTTTTGTCTTTTTATACGCTAATTTTAATTTTAGACCTTTATGAGCATTTCTGGGCAAGTAATATCTCATTTACATAATACATGTAGGGCGGTCTAATATTATTTATTTTTTAATCTTATATGTAATATGTTTTGTTCACCACACTTAAGCTTGACGGACAGAACTATCTATTGGGATTTATACAGTATATACATAGCTATATATATATATATATATATATATATATATATATATATATATATATATATATATACATATATATATATATATATATATACATATATATATATATATATATATATATACATATATATATATACATAAAATCAATAACGCCCGTTGTAACACTAAATAAATATGTTTAAACGACAAAAATAAAAAAAAATTGGAGGGTACTTCCGACAAATACGTCCACAAAACACTTATACAAGTTTACTTCGAACAATTTATGTTGTTCCAGTAAAAAAAAACATGCCCGTAGGTTTAAAAAAATCAAATGATGAACCGTGCCTACCGTTATCGCGTGGCAACCGTGGTTGCCACAGGATACATATATATATATATATATCTATATATATATATATATATATATATATATATATATATATATCGACATTACGATGTGAGGTCTTTCGTTGGACCTTTCATTGGACTTTGGTTAGATCTTTCGTTGGACTATAGATGTGAACGATTTGTTACCATTAAAAAATTAGTTGAAATTGCTAATGAAAATTCTATTAATAGTTATAAAAAAATGCCAGTTATTCTTTAAAAGAAAAATAATTACCGTATCACTCCTAATCTTCCGTTACGGTAGTATCATATCCCTATCGTCCTGTCTAAATCCATCTTTCCTCTCCCCTGCCCTTCCCTTTCTTCTTTATCCTTTTCCCTTCCTCTCCGCCAATCCACGGTTTGCCGTGCCAATGGATACGTGGCTAGGGGCAAGTTCAGTCGCGTTCAAGCGTGCCGACACCCGAGATGGAGCTCCCCCGGATACTATAGTACCTTACCTCAGCATGCGGGGCTCTGCTGGGGCTGCCCTCCATCCACCCTTACGGCTCGTGGGATTCACTATGACGAATTATAATAAACCTAATTTATTAAAAATGATGACGACGCCACCCGTCACGTTCCGATTCCCACGAGGGCGAGAAGCGACTAACGGATAGCCATAACGATAAATGTGAGAGGAAGGATGGATGAAAAGATGAATGAGTGTGGAGGAAGCAAGGAAGGTGTGCCGGGATCGTAGCGGATGAAGATCTGTGGTCTCTGCCTACCCCTACGGGAGACAGGCGTGACGATGAACGTATGTATAAAAAATAATTATCGGATAAATTGTTCGAAGCAAGCACAATATTTTAAGCTAAGAAGATAAACTTAAAAATAAATAACTTTACATATAAATTACAAATGTATACTGAAATAGTACAATGTTCAAATGGCACAATTGTCAAGTCTATAAACGTAAAAAGTATATAAACATGCCGTCTACATGTAAAATTGTTCGATCGTAGTTTATTTAAGAAGTAAATTACACGTAAATTTAAGTAAAATTTGAGAATTATCTCCATTGATATACAATTTTGTAAAAATAACTAACAAAAAAAAACTTCCTCCCGAATGGGTCAAAGTAATAAACCGAATGAACGGTAAAAACATTTTCGATAACTGTCAAAAAATCAATATCAGTAATATCGAATGAAACCATTCCATTCATTGAATACGTCCTAAACAAGATGGCCGATTGGAATTTCAAAAAATTCCAATTGTAAAGACAAATGTTCACTCAAAGCATAAACAATGATCTATATACTTTTCCATTCTGTAATCAAATATTAATAATCTTGAGTGAATGAAGTGAACCATTTCCTTCACTCATTGTATCCGACCATAAACTAAGGATATTTTAAATTTGACAGTTAACCTCAATTTTCGATTTATATTTTTTTACTTACAATTCTGAGCACCCTAAATAAAGTGCTGATTATTTCGAGTAAAATGTGCGGCTTACCTAAATATAAATAATGGCAGTACAATTTCAACTATCAAATAACAAAATGTGTCAATAATATTTATAAGTTTTGAAAAACACTTAACTGTACGAAATTTGCTAATGTCAGCGAGCGAAATGTATTTCACACGGTGGTCTCGCCTCTCGTTCCCACATCGGACACCGCCTCGCTCACACAACTGTCACTGTCCGCGGGTTTGAGCGTGACGTCACTATTCACCGTCACGTCCAACCCGTGTTCCTTCCTCGGCGTCCTGTCTTTGTCCCTGCTTGTTATTTGAGTGTACAGTTCATCGATGTCACTTGTAAATGACACCGGGCTGGGTTCCCTATTCACTTCGGGGCAACTCAACGCCGGAGTGGGAACGTATTTGCCCAGTTTGGGGTTGTTCTTTATAGTTTTACGCCAACCCGGGTCGTAGTTCACGTACTGACTTTCAATGTTCGAGACGTCCTCGTTGCTAAAGCTGATCTCGTTCGGGCACATTGATGACGGAGAAGGGGCGTATAATCCGTGGCTTCGTATACTAACTTCGGACATTTGGTAATTGGGACAATAGATGTCGCTTTCGTTTTCGAACGCCTGCTCGCTTGCGTTGGTGCTGCACGTTTCGAAATCGTACGTTGTCTTTGCCATGAAAAATGCCTCTTTGTCACCGTCTATTTTCTCCTTCGATCCCTCCATATCATCTGGATTGCGCAGTAGATTATCCATTTCTCCCCCGTGCTCTTCTAAATGCGGCGTGCTCGATCGATGATTGATATCATCACTGTTCATAGTGCACTCTTCCGATATGTCTTGCAGTGATTTGTCTAGGGCGTTGTCTTTATTCTCTTGAGTTTTAACCGGTTGCAAGTAATCTATGTACTGTCCAAAGCTTTCTGTGTCGGTTATCTCGTTGGTGGAGCATAGGGCACTGTGCGTTTCTTGGAACGAAGTCATTTCTGAATGTGTGTTTAGGGTCTGATCGGAACAAGTGTGGGGCATTGCTATTTCCGACGCCGAGCTGTATTCTAAGCTACACTGTTGGGAGACCGTGCGCATTTCTGGTTGTTCGCTCGCGTGACTTTGGAGGCATTCCTCTGAAACACTACCCCTCTGCCCGTTTAAGGTCTTCGGAACATTCGCCTTCACGATCTGGTGTTGAGGCACCTGCGTTTCGGGGACGTTTGTGTAAATATTCATGATTTGCGCTCTGCCGGATTTCAGATCATCGTTTTTGTTCCACGACTTCCTGTCTGTTGAGTAGTTTTTAAAGTTCTCCCTCGGCTCTCCTTCTAACAGGTTGGGATTCGCTGTGTTGCGTGTTTCTTTAATCCCATTATTTGTTCTATCTACGTGCAAATTTGTATTGTTCACTTTGGTTCCGGCGTTTATAATATTAGTCACGCCATTGTAAGCCTCTTTGGTGGGCAGCGGGAGAGAAACGTGTGAATCATTGTCGCATTCCCTTCTCAGTGGCAGCTCTAAACAATTCCTTTTCATGTGCTGCCTTTGTTTCTTGAAAAACTTCTTCGCTACGTTCATCTGATTGGGATTGTAGAAAACCTCCGGGCCAACGTTCCCTGTCTCTGGGTACGTCATCATGGAGTTATTCGATCTGTATTGTTGTCTATGAAGTACCACCAGGTTGATATTCGGGGTTTTCCCGTTCGTATTTTTGAGCGCATCTTTCTGTAAAGTCTGCCCGTTTAGTTCTGCGGCCGCTTTGTACGTCCCACTGTTATTTGTCTTAGAGTTGGTTCTATTTGAGCTCCTGCTCTCTGACCTTGACCTGTTGTCGTTCGGTATGTTTGGTGCGTTATTGGTTTGATTCGTCTGAAGATTCTGTTGGTTCGTGTCGAACACGCTCCTGTTTCTGCAGCACTGTTTGCTTTTTTGCAAGTAACAGTGCATCATGGACCACTGCGATCTTACATCACTCCTCGCGATTCCGTAGAAGAATAGGATGAAGGTTCCTAGCACCGTTGAACACACCGCATATATGATGCTACATATATCTTCTTGATAAGGCAAATACGCCGGTAAAGGTCTGTACACCGCAACGGCACCGCACGTCCAAACGGACATATAGAGACAGAGCACTATCACTTGAGCCCTAAGTTGTATAATTGGAGTGTGTTCGATATCTTCGACCTCGGAGTCCATTGCGGATTTCGTGCTGCGTCTATCCACGCCTTCGGTCCCCTGGTTCGGCTCCAGCATCTCCAAATCGAGATTCTCCGTTGCTTGGGTGCCCTCAGACAACTGAACGTTTATATTCCTAATCGTGCACCGAATCAGGAGGAACAAGACAAACAAAAACGTTAACAAAATACCGCCGGGTATAAACAGCGCGCTCAAAGCCGGCGCCGTGCTCAGGAAACATTGGGAATATCCGGCGTAGTCTTTCAGATTAACGGCGCCGGATATGCCGCAAACGATCAAAGCTATCCCCCATCCGACAAGGTACAAGCCGAGTATCGGCTTCTGCACCGGCACGTCCGGAGGCAGCTCGTCTTCGGGCGTCCTCACGGGATTGTGGGTCTTCGTCACCCATTTGTACATATTACTGGCCGAAACGCACATCCACAACAAGCACGAGAGGGACAGATAGTGTATCAACAACCCCAGTATCTGACAAAGCTTCACATCCTCGGTCTGATATATGCCCAACGTGTACATGAAGCACAGCAATCCGATCGCTATCCAAGTGTTAATGAGGGCGTGTTTGGTTTTCTTCGCCATCTGTATCGCTGGATAGCACATTATATAGGTGAGAGTGGCGCAACTGACGCATCCAATGAGAATCAGACTGCCCACGTAGACGGCCGGATGCGAGACTTTGAATCTCGCACCGTCAGTTCTAGCTCCATATATGCCGGTCTCGACATTCTGCAAAAGGCCCACGTAGGCCAACCGGGTGCAGCTTATGATGATCATCTCGGACACCACGTGAGAAACTTTGCAATCTGAAAAATTACAGCACGTACATTATTTATTATATATGTAGTTCTAACTAAAAGGGAAGAATGGATGAGTGTAGAGGAAGCAAGGAAGGTGTGCCGGGGTTGCAGCGGAAGGAGATCTGTGGTCTCTGCATACCCCTACGGGAAACAGACGTAACAATATGTATGAATGTATGTATGTAATTCTAACAAAATCCGGACAACATTTTCAAAAGTACAAACAGATGTTCATCTTTATCATGTCATTGATGTCTCGATAAAAATATCAAATAAATATTTTACTGGTGGTACAGCCACGCTGCACACGAATACTTAGTCAAGAACGTCATATTTGTCTGAAGCATGAATGGGCCGGCTCGCCCGGGGAAAGTACCACACTCCCGCAGAAAACCGGCGTCTGAGTGGTAGCTTAGCTACCGCGCTTCGTACGGTGAGCGGCTGAGTTCCGGAGACCCAACACCCTTCCCCACCCCCTTCTCCTTCCACTCCCATAATGACACTTTCCTTAAAGGTCGGCAACGATTCCACACTGCCTATGACGCTGCGAATATCTATCGGCAGGCAGGTGACACGCCTGCTCGTTTGCCTATCTCATAAAAAAAATTCAACCAATCCAAAACACTAATTCCGAACTGCTCTCAACCCACCATATTTACGAACGGTTCACATTACCGCACGGAACTCACCCACTGGTAGAAGAAAAATATCAAGCCTAGTTCCTTGTTCGTTATAATATTCCTACATATACCTGAAGTTAGTGGCAAGCGTGCCGACAGTCCCGGGTTCGGGCTCTCCCGGGTACTATGGTGCCTTACCTCAGCATGCGGGGCTCTGCTAAGACGAATTTAATATACCTAATTTGTTGAAAATGACGGCGACGTGGTTCGCCACCCGTCACGTCCTGATTCCCACGAGGGCGAGAATCGACTACTGAAGAGCCGTTTCGCTGCGGTAAATGCTAGCGGATGGAGCTCTGTGTTCTCTGCCAACCCCTGCGGGGGATAGGCGTGAATATATAAAAAAATATATATACCTGAAGAGTTGTCACTCCAGCGCCTGGTTGTATGATCCCATACAGCCGCACGTCCGTCCACTCCGCCCACAGCGCCAGCTCTCACCGTCGCAATGACGGGCTCGAGCAACTGCCCGTGTAAATGAGATTCACCTGTAAATGCACAACAGTCGAACGGGGAATAATTCCGGCCTCTGAATTCCATGCAACTCGACACAAGGAAAAGTCTTATACCCACCATCCGGATGAGTAGAGGAAGTTCTAAAAGGAGTTGAACAGAAACGCAAGCTTTTGAAACCCATCAAGCAAAGGAAAGTTGCTTATCTGTATCAAGATAGATGGAAAAGCAAGTTTCCTTTGCTTTTCCTGGAGGACACATGTTTAGACGTCCTAGATATAAGAAAAAGGAGAGTTTGTTGTAGAAAGACGTGGTTGAGGAACATCCAAGAGTGAACCGAGATAGAGAGTGCTTGCCCATCTTCTTAGCCTCGCTACAGCGACATGCTGTAGTAATTGCAGCATTTAATATTACAATTAGTTTGAAATTTCAAAATACAGTTTGAAGTTTTCACTTCCATCGGCAGTCCCCATGACTGCCTCCGATATTTTTATGCGCCCGGATGATAAGGGTGGCTCTCCCTAAAAAATATTTTTTATCTATGAGGCAATTTTTTTGTATGGCAACACAACGTTTGCCGAGTCAGCTAATTATTTTATGACTTTTCTTTTCCATTTCTGAAGAATTGGACATTAGCCATTACATTCGTCCTAGATGAATTGACGGGGTATATTGGATGTGTGATTTACAGATATTTATTCCGGACTCGAAATAAATATCCGTATCTTGTATTTATCTTAACGCAGGAATTTTGTATTCTTTGACGACAATTAGTTATAATTATTATGCCAGTGTCATGTAAAATACAATAATATCAATTCTCTTGAAATGTTTGAGTTAGTTTGTCACGTTACGTCTCGATAAAATGGTGGCTATTCTACCAAAACCTTCTATGGACTTTTTCAGTCAATTTAAAAAGTCACGATACACACATTTATTTTATATCACTTCAATTATACACCTTAATTAAACTATATTGTATGATACACCACCATAATTAAACAATATAACTGATAATTATATCAGATTATAGGAATGAAATAAAAACACAACGTCACTTAAGTAAGTTGGCGGGAAAAGTAATGCAGGAATTGAATCCGCGACCATTGACTCCGTAAATAGGAGCCCCACTCAGCCAATTGATGATTATAACTTACTTAGCTGAAAGCCGACAACTGGTGATGTGATCTCCATAATCATGTCCTCCCTCTTGGTGCTTCTGCCGTAGTAGTCTTTCGCCCTGTGGCCCCTTTGAGGCCCGTCGTTCTCCACTTCGGGCAGCAGGGGGAACAGCGATGCGTCATCATAGACAGCTACAACGAGATCCTGTGGTTTAGTTTGGAGCAGAGATCCCGATTCCGTGGTGCTGTAGAGAAGAGATTGTGGTATCTGAAGACAAAAAAAATTTTACAACAAATTAAAAGGGAGATGTTGAAAATCAGATGATGGTGAATATGAACATATGGCGCATGCTATGTCACAAAATACGTCGAGAAGCGCCGCCACAGGGTCGACGCCGGAATATATTGTTGCGTTGACCTCGGCGAGGCGGAGGAGGAGGCGGATTGTTTACAGGTCATCGGCCCCTCCAGGTCCGCGTGATATAGTGGCACTTGTAGACGCGCAGATGCTCTCGGACGTTGGCCATCGGGCAGCGCTCCCTCACTGGCCAGCACCGGGGCTGATGACCCTCGCGGCGCCGAGGGAGGGGGGCTGTGGGCTGGAAGCGTGTGTCCGAGAAAGCGCCATTCACGCGTTATAAATTCAGCCATCTCACGCGTGCCGTGAGTTACATAGAGGGCGGAGAGGGTTACTACTGATTGATGCTAGCCTCCTATTGGTCGCCTCCTCTGATTGGTCGGTGAGAATCGCACGAAATTCACTGCGCAACTTGAAATAGTTCTCTTCACGCTCACTAGATGACGTTGTTACAATTCACGCCGCGCCAACACACACTATTAGTTAGTCAAGAACACGGTCTTATACACAGATCTTGCAACAACAGCAGTGGAGGTACGTTGGCTTAATGATAGCGCTGTTCTTTTCAATTTAGGGCCGCCAGAGGCACAAAGGTGTGCTGTACTGCTGATGCTATATGATGCTGTAATATAACCAATTATAATGAAACGAATAAAGCGATCCAATCGAACAAGCCGCTTGCAGTCGCTTGTCACCCAACCGGCGTGCGCCCATCGACAGCAGCGACGTTGACGTACAGCGACGTTGACGGACAGCGACGTTGACGTACAGCGACGTTGACGTACAGCGACGTTGACGTACAGCGACGTTGACGTACAGCGACGTTGACGTACAGCGACGTTGACGTACAGCGACGTTGACGTACAGCGACGTTGACGTACAGCGACGTTGACGTACAGCGACGTTGACGTACAGCGACGTTGACGTACAGCGACGTTGACGTACAGCGACGTTGACGTACAGCGACGTTGACGTACAGCGACGTTGACGTACAGCGACGTTGACGTACAGCGACGTTGACGTACAGCGACGTTGACGTACAGCGACGTTGACGTACAGCGACGTTGACGTACAGCGACGTTGACGTACAGCGACGTTGACGTACAGCGACGTTGACGTACAGCGACGTTGACGTACAGCGACGTTGACGTACAGCGACGTTGACGTACAGCGACGTTGACGTACAGCGACGTTGACGTACAGCGACGTTGACGTACAGCGACGTTGACGTACAGCGGCGTTGACGCGAAATAATAGTTATAACACGATCGTACTAATCTTTCACGACTGAAATTAGGCTTGAACTGTTATAAGACCGTGAGGAGCACACACCTGCACGCTGGCGTGTATGAGGGAGTCGGTGACCGTCAACAGTGGCGCCACGGTGCGGTTGGTGGTGGAACAGTGAAGCATTGGGGGGCTGCCCTTGGCCTCGCTGTACCACACGCATGTCACGCCACTGAAGCCCTCGCGTACCGGGAAACGTTCCACGGCGAGCTTAACCTGCCGAAGGAGAACGGTACATTGTCAATTAACTGTCCTGTCCGTGACTATGAAACATCTTATCGCGGGGTATGGGAGTGAAATCGTATACCACGTAGACCATCGATTCAGGCTACGCTCCCCTCCACTCGACTCCACACAGGGTCACCTGTACGTGGCCGTGGGCATACGGTAGAGATCTAGCTGTCGTTAATGTCTCACATCTACCAAGCGTCCTATGACGCTTCTCTTTTTTTAGTCCCAACATCAGCATAGACTCCCAGAATTAGACATATTCTACACAGGATTAACTGTAGGGGCTATATGCAAAAATTCCCGTTTATGCACAAAAAGTAGGTACATATATTTATACTTCATTTCTTATCTTTGATGGCATTTAGTTATAACTATTATGCCAATCTCAAGTAGAATATAATAATATCAAATCTTTTGAAATGTAACTAGTCAGCTTGTCATGTTACGTCTCGATAAAATGGTTGCTATTCTACCAAAACCTTCTATGGACTTTTTCAGTCGAAAAGTCACGTTATACGCATCTATTTTATATCGCTTCACTTATACACCTTAATCGAACTATATTGTATAATACGCCACCACAGTTAAAGAATATCACTGATAATAATATAAGATTATAAAAATCAAATAAAAACACAACGTCACTGATGTAAGTTGGCGGGAAAAATCCATATTTGTATTTATTATAAACAAAAAACACAAAAAAAGTGAAATCCGTTGCCTGGTGTGACATCATATATTCTGCAATTAAAATTTAGAAATTTTGTAAATTAAAACGGTTCAATAAACCCAATAAACCCTCTTATAACGCGGTACATCGGTTCCGCGTTATAGGAAAACGCGTTATACGAATCCCTCGTACAATTAATGCACTGTATGTATAATCAATGTTCCTAAAACTCAAACACTAGTAGCGAAAACTTAATAAAATAATTTAATTTTGTGAGAACAAGATGTGCAAAAGTAACAAAGTTGACAATGGAGTGTCAAATCATAATAAACGTCACAGTAAAAGTATATGGCTAGAGAAATTATACTAGAGAAAACGTGTTATACGAGGGACATGAAACTCGCGTTATATGAGTAACGCGTTATAGGAGGCTTTACTGTATTAAAGATTAAAACTTAGGGATTGGGATAGGATTTTTACCTCCAGCTCTCTACGCTCACAGAAAACATGGAATCAAAGTCTAGTTACGAGAGTGTCGACCTTCCCTTGGTTCTTCTCTGAGCTCTACCTTAAACAAATGCAGCTGCCTCACCTTGTGACCCTGGACATTGTTGGTGAAGGCTGATATTCTTTCGGCGGCGCGGACCATGTCAGTGCATGCCCCGTACTGTATCTCCGCGCGGGTCATCACTGACGTTGTGATGTTCATCGTTGAGCCTATCACGTCCAATAACGCTGCACCTAGAAACCATTACAGCTATTAAGATCTTCTAATGGATGGACGATTCTCTAATGGAATTCTTATATATATATATATATATATATATATATATATATATATATATATATATATATATATATACATACATATATACATACATACATAAATACATACATACATATATACATACATACATATATACATACATACATATATATATACATACATATATATATACATACATATATATATACATACATATATATATATATACATACATATATATACATACATATATATATACATACATATATATATACATACATATATATATACATACATATATATATACATACATATATATATACATACATATATATATACATACATATATATATACATACACATATATATATATATATATATTTATATGTATACAGGGTGTCCCAGAACTCGACGTCAACCCGAAACGGGGTGACAGGATTGATTGTAACCATCATGACAAAAATTAAAAAAAAATCTATCTAATCGCTTCTGAGTGGTGGTCGGACAAGTTGTCCAAATCAACGATCTATGAATGATATTTTTTTTATGGGATGGGAAGGTAAACGAGCAGGCGTGTCGCCTGATGGAAAGCAACCAACGCCGTCCATGGACATCCGCAGCGCCACAAGCTTTATGGAAGGAGGGGGAGGGGATTGGGCCTCCGGAACTCGGCCGCTCACGGTACGAAGCGCTGTAGCTAAGCTACCACTCAGACGCCGGTTTTCTGGGGGAGTGTGGTACTTCCCCGGGTGATCCAGCCCATTCATGCTACAGACAAATATTATGACATTCTTGACAATGTATTTGTCTGCAGCATGGCTCTACCACTACAAATGTGTGACAAGAATGTGGGAGTGGTCCAAAATTATGAAATTCGTGTAATGTAATTTATGGATGGCCTCCTATTTAATCATGAATTCTAATTTGTTAATAATTTGATTTGATTTAATTTCCCACTTGGCGTTTAATACATAATGATAATGTCACTATGCCTCCTAAAAAGACCACACAATAGGCTATAAAAAGGACATCTAGCAACACCTAAAAAAAATGTGGGAAGTAAATCTATAATAATAATAAAGTCACTATGGCAGCTGTAACTTACCCAAATCTGGCTCCTCCGATATATATTGCATATAATTCCTTATCGCCTGAGCGATAAACATAACATCGTCTGAATCTGTTATTTCAGCGAATGGATATGTCTTTTCCTGTATCAACATTGCCAATCTCTGTGTTGCATTCAACGCTGAATACTGCACCAAGCTGACGTTCAAAAGTGCAAATTGCTGCAGTAATTTAGTCACATTGCTAATGTAGGAACATTCCGTGGTATTGGCAGGGCCCCAGGTAGCATTTGAATAACAATACCTATATGCCACACCTTCTCCATTACGGCATGGCACCACTGCGGTATGATTAAGTAAAAGCTGAGGCCAAGAATACAACCCTTTGTTATTAAGGGTGAAATCAGTCTGGCAGTATTCCGTACTATTCGATAGAACCACAATTACCACTGTATGGTTATGCCTTATTCGATTTTGATCACTATATACACAAGTCCAATTTCCCATATGGTGGTTGGTTATATTAGGAAAATATGCAGTTGTCTCTGCCAACCCTTCCTCCTGCATGTCTGTACTGGTTATGTTCACATCGCATATTTCGAGCATCGGATGTATCCATTTCAATTCATACTTTGCCACAACTGAAGCGAAAGGTGCATTACATGATATAGTTAGTGCATCGCCTTCAAACACCACTTGGTCGTGGGTTGGTTTAACTATTAATGTACTTGATGGTAAAACACTCCCACAGGCAGACAGATCCAAGAATATTTTCAATTTCCGGACACTTTTGTTAAGCATATTTTCGGGTGAATGACATTTTGGATTGCCCACGAGTTTGACGCTGGTGTTTCTCGACCAATCACCGACCCACAGTAATTCACAATCGCATATTAAAGGGTTTTCTGTTAAATCTCTGTAAAAAAAAATACATTTTCAATTTTTATGTGTTGTGAAACAGTTTTGTTCAACACTAACTTGTATTTAATATTTCCAAGGAATCATATGGGATGCAAGGGAGCATACTCAAACCTGCTTCAACTATCAACCTCACCTGCACACGGTGCATCCTGCTACACAACCAACGAAGCAATAACGACCGAACGATGGCGGTATAACCATGGCACAGAATGCCAGGTCTAAAGTAAATCAGGCTGGTAACGGGCAGCGGCGTTACTGGAGAGGCACACCACTAAACCACAGCCCCCAGTTCCTTGTAGCCCCTTTATTACTGGCCAAGGTAGCGGTCATAGTTATGGTGCGACAATATATTGATGGATTGATGGAAACATATCTGTTCACCATAAACATCAACTTACTGTAAAAACAGCTCTACAACGATTTTTATAAGAGGCTCCACGTTTCATCCCCATCATCTAAATGAGTGGCAATTCAGCATGGTGCATTTTTCGGAAACTTAATTCCATGCTCCCACTACTTTGTGAAACCAGTTTCCTTCACACTTTAGAATCATCAAAAAATAAGCCTATTACTATATCAAAGGCCAGCAACTCATTGCATGCCTAGGGTGTTGCCGATGTCTATACAAACAAAAAGACAAACTTATACATTCACCTCCTTATCCCATAAAAAACTCTTAATACATATGAAAACCTATGGGTAAAATAATAGAGGCTATTTTTATTTTAAATTTATACTTACAGCTGTTTCAATCCAACAAGATAGTCAAATGTGCCCAAAGATAAAACTGAAATAAGATTTTGGGATAGTATCAACCTTTCCAAATTCACAAGACCCTTGAACATTTCTTTATAAATGTTACTTATTTGATTGTAGGAGAGATCAAGCCTTTGCAGTGAAGTCATGTTATAAAATGCATCAGACTCTATGAGAGTTATTTGATTTCTGCTGAGATCACTGAAAAAAGAAATAAATATTTATTAGTGCATTTACTTTCTATTATTTACATTTACTTTTAGTCGCTCATAAATTTCCCTTCCCTTGCCTGACTGACTGGGAATAAATACATGTAGTATTTATTCAGACTCACTCCACATAAATACATTAAGTAGGTCGCACATATAATTATCCAAATGCAGAAATAGAACCTGTAACCATTGACTACCTACAGGATCGTCCATTAATTACGTGAGGCTCGAAAAGGGGAGAGGAGCTTCGGCAAACATGACGAAACATCACAAGGGAGGGATGTAGTGAAAAATCATGTGTGTTTATGTTTTCGTTAAAGGCTCAATTTTTAAAGCGAAAAGCGGCGAAGTGCGTGAAACTGATGACGCCGAGTGACTTGATGAACGCAACAATCATTGTCAACAAGGTACAGTGCCAACAGCAAGATGCTTATCCACTTGATAGTGTTGAAGAAAGTCATGCTAATCCGTGGTCCGAGGACAATGTACATGAGACATTTTTTTTTCAGTTTATTTAGGAGAGTCTGTGTAAATGCAATGATAAAGAGAAATAGTCATATATGTCTCAAATCAACATGTGCATATGGATTGACTTGAAGTGACACTATCAGACAAAACTTTCCGGTAGACCTAATACAATCCTTCTATATATGGTTGTCCTAACTCCTAAACAACTAGACAGATTTACTTAAATTTATTTCCACTTGGATTCTGGGTTTTTTGTTTTCTGGGCAGGAGCACTAATATTCTGAGGGCCTGAAGATTGACTTAACTTGAAAATACCTATTGGTATTAAGTCCTCTGTAGATGGATGGATAAATATATTCTTTATAGTACACTAAAAACAAGGTTATACAATACTAAATTATAACATCATTTATATACAAATGGCTGTTTTGTCGCTTTTAGCATATCTTTCTATGTTGGTTTCTAGATTGTATGGACATGTGTAAAAAATATCAAGATCAGCCCGCAGCAGTCCACTGCTGGACATAGGCACGTCCTGGACATGGCGTGTCCTACTGGACATAGTCCTCACTTAAGGCACGCCACCTAGCCCGATCCTCAACTGCACATATCCAGTCTCTGCCAGCTGCCTTATGCAGATTGTCGCTCCATCTGGCAGGGTGTCCCCAACTATGTTTGCAGATACACGGTCTCCACTCCAGCACTTGTCTACTCCAACAAACATGTCCAGCCCATTACCACATGTGTAATAAGATACTAAAATTCTAAACTTTTCATATAATAATATACACATATAATATAATATTATACATAATATACTGCCTTATGTACAAATAAATATTCATGATCACTCACAGTTTTTGAAGATTGGGCAAATGCAACTCTCTTGATAATGTTGAAATTGCATTACCTGATAAGTTCCTGAAAAATTAACTTTATGTAATGTATGTATTAACAAATCTATATAGGTAGTCAATAAAATAAATAATCATTTTTTGCATCTACTTATAATGGGCTTTTATTATTTTTTATTTATTTGGCACAAAAACAAGTTACAGTCTAATTTTTATAATTATAACATACACAATTACGCTAATTCAACAAATAAAACTAATTCAACAAATAATGATATATATTTTGTTTTACAAAATATTTAAATGAATGTTCTTTTTCACAGTATATGGTAAAAAAATGATAAGTAATAATATCAAAATTTTGTAAAACCATAATTTGTCCTATTGTAAAACAGTGGCAAATTTCACAATTTGAAAACAGTCTTCAGTTATGGGTTTGCAGAAAAATTGGTTAACTATTAACAACTAACTTAAATGCACAAGTTACTTACAAGCTAACTACAACTGTCCATAGTTTAGTCAAATCAACTTCCTTCAGCTCGGTAATTTGTGCAGGGGCTCCTCCACATTTCAACTTTAGTTGTTCCTCAGGCTGAAACTCTACAGCTCCATCTGTAGACTTATTGCCTTTACAGGTGCACAACGAAGGACAGAAACTTAGGCCTTCGTCCAAAGACAGGAGTAATAATATCGCGACTAAATAACACCACATTTTGTGCGATTTTCTTAAATCTATGTTAAAATATATGGCACAAAGCCAAAGTCGAATAACAATCACATTTTTGTGCTTCGTTAAAATTAAACTTTCTTCAAATGTGTTTTCCTAATAACACCTGTAGTTAAATATATTCATAAACAAAAGTAAAGCTGCATCGTATCTTTCTTGGCACTGTTTTAATTGCGTGAAAATAAAAATAAACAACCACGATATCATATAACACAAGCATCCATTCGACATTTACGAAAACTGACTGATTGATTTTGATTGAAAGAATAGAATAAGATAGGAAATGAACGAATGATTTATGGTTGCGGTGCTTACCAATGTTACCTACCGTTGAAAAACATTTACGCATTTAGGAAAAATTGACAGTGTAGAGCAAAATTGAATCTAATTTATTGTCTTTATTAAAGTATTACTGAAAAAAAATTTATTATTCTTGTTTATCTATTTTATTTTGTAATTAGCCATTAGTGCTGAAATTTACTGACGATTTTTTTCATTTTTGTACTATTATAATTCGGCTTTCTATAAATAATAACTTTTTTACTCACAGTCTTATAGCCATACAAGGATTCTCTGTGAATCACAATTCACATTATAACATGTAAATATTAGTGATTACTTCTCTTTGGTTATTGGAGCCTTATGAAGGATCATACTAGCCCTCTAGTTGCTAACATTCCTACTGTAAATAATTCTACCGCATTTATTTTAGGAAAAAATCTCAATTCCGAGCTCATAACCTCAACTGAATTACCACCTTTGATTTAAATGACCCAATAAAATGTTTTCGACTGCGAATGCATGACATAAGCTTTTCCTAACGCACGTTACCTAATTCAATCTCCGGCTAAGCGAATCGTTTCTGCTAACTGCCCTATACAGATCTTCGTTTTATCTGGCCGGGGAGCGTCCACACTAGATTCCCCAAAACAGAGTTCATTCTCGCACTCGTCTTCTCCAACGATTATCAGTTTTTCGTAAGACGTGATCATCTCATTGCCACTGCTTTGACTAACTTTGGTCTTCCGGCGGATTTCTTAGTTTCGCATCAAATCCACTAGACAAATTCCGATTATAACCTTTCCCCATAAATAAGTATGGTGATTAAAAAAACATTTACTCAATTATAATACTTTTATTCACAATATATTCATACATTATGTCACAAATTGACTCATAGGGTCTTCTTCTCTTCTCCTCTTCATCATGTAAGCTTCCATTTCCTCTTCTGTGGGAGCTTTCACCTCATACATGCTGTTGTATGGACGCTTCCTCTCATCTACTGATAAAAGATAATCAGCACGCTTTTGTTGTTTGTCTTCCAATTCTAGAGCCTGTTGAGAAAAAATGCATTTTAATTTTTTTTTATGAGATAAGAAGGCAAACCATCATGTTGCCTGATGAAAAACAATCGACGACGTTCAATTGAAATTAATCGACACCAGAGACACAGAGAAATTTTTAGAAACGTTTTAGAGTAGTCGATTCCATAGAAGTAGAGCGTGTATAGCAATTTCGGAAGAAATGCACTCATTCAGATTGTAGAGATAAAACTTTCATTTGCGCGAGTTCTGCGGTAGTGACAAATACATTCCGAATTTTGAATTTGAATTCCTCAAAGCACTCGTCCTGGTAAGAGTGATAAAGATGCAGAAAAATTAAATATGCCTTTACAATTCCAAAGAACTAAACGAATCGCTAGATTTTATGGATGTAGGCAAACGAGCAAGCCTGCAAACTGATGGTAAGTAAACACAACCGCTTAGGAACACCTGCAACGATAAAAGCACAAATGTATTGCCTACATTAATACAAATATACATTCAAAATAATGAATAATGTGAGGAGAAGAAACAACGACAAAAAAATAGAATGAGTGAATGATATGTCTATTGTACTCGTATATATAATCTATAACAATCTAAGGCTGAATAATTTACTATGCCATCGTAGAGTGAAAAGGGCGGGAAAATCCAATAACAATGGTTGCCATTGTTTTGTAGCACTTAAAACTATTATATTGTATTTTTGACACCACAACTGAAACGAAATTGGGAACATGAAGTGGCTATAAATAAGAAATAATTTTAATAAAGACTAAGATACAATTAAGTAAAGAAATAAAATATATATAGTTATATAATATTAACAATTTACCTTAAAATATGTGGAAAGGAAAAAAGTCGAATATATTTTATTACCTTCTGTAGTTTATCTTCAGCTTTCTTTTCCTTCTTCTTACCCTTCTTCTTTTTCTTCTTTGCCTTTTTCTTGTTTTTCTTCTTTTTACTCGTTTTTTCTGTCTTAGATCTTGTATCAGTCTCAGAATCTGATGAACTGCTGCTGCTTGAACTAGAGTCCGATGATGATGAAGATTTGTCTGACTTTTCTAGGAAGAAATTTGGATGTTTTAGTGGTTTTAAAAAATAAATAAAAAAAATATTTAACAATGGCAAACAATTTCAAAAAGAGCCTAAAAAAACAAAGCGCA
Organism: Baronia brevicornis; assembly: GCA_031353405.1. Classification (NCBI taxonomy): domain Eukaryota; kingdom Metazoa; phylum Arthropoda; class Insecta; order Lepidoptera; family Papilionidae; genus Baronia; species Baronia brevicornis. Next base: position 151,589 of record JASFAT010002648.1, on the reverse strand, counting down.
ATATATTTTTATTTTTGTTTTGTATTTAATCATAACCAATACCTTGTTTGATGGTTATCATGGTTTCAAATGTTTTGGCCCAAAGCGGGTTAATGTCCATTCTTGCAGGAAAAGGGAGAAGTGAGGGACCTCAGTAGTGGATTTATTGAGAGTATGGATGTCCGACCATTGAGGCTCCATATATTTCTGATATGTAAAAAAAATAAGAATAATGACAACAATCACCTGTTTCCTTCTTTTCTTTGACTTCTTTAATTTCATGCGGCACCTCCAATATCACCGATTTTCCGGCTTCACCCACGCAGTATGACATCTGAAAGATTGTTAGCCAATTTTAATATTAGATATAAGAGATTATAGATAGGCGAGATAATATTAGATATAAGAGATTATATTTTTAATGGAGTCAGGCGTTACTTTGCGGAAATCCATCACTATATGGACAGTCAAAAGTTTTTACTTAGCTAAGATCCGCGACAAGCAAAACAATAACAGAAAATTAATAATGTGTGTTTTTCCGTTGGGTTTAGTGGATTTATTTGGAACTTAAACCAAAAACTTACCGAAAATCGGCCATCAACTCTCCACCCACCAACCACTATACACAACGCCAAACACACACTATCACTTTTCCATCTTGTACACGACACGTGTTTCGCCCCAACACGAGGCATCTTCAGGTATAGTAGACTCTACGGAAGACAACCGAAAAGTTGACTGTCCATATAGTGATGGATTTCCGCAAAGTAACGCCTGACTCCATTAATAATCTTAAAAAGGCTAGCATAGCCGAACAGGCAAGACTCTACATCAAATTAACAAAACTACATCGTATTGCTGTTCAAAATGTTTGGTTCACTTTTCGGTTGTCTTCCGTAGAGTCTACTATACCTGAAGATGCCTCGTGTTGGGGCGAAACACGTGTCGTGTACAAGATGGAAAAGTGATAGTGTGTGTTTGGCGTTGTGTATAGTGGTTGGTGGGTGGAGAGTTGATGGCCGATTTTCGGTAAGTTTTTGGTTTAAGTTCCAAATAAATCCACTAAACCCAACGGAAAAACACACATTATTAATTTTCTGTTATTGTTTTGCTTGTCGCGGATCTTAGCTAAGTAAAAACTTTTGACTGTCCATATAAGAGATTATAGATAGGAGAGATAATATTAGATATAAGAGATTATAGATAGGAGAGATAATATTAGATATAAGAGATTATAGATAGGAGAGATAATATTAGATATAAGAGATTATAGATAGGAGAGATAATATTAGATATAAGAGATTATAGATAGGAGAGATAATATTAGATATAAGAGATTATAGATAGGAGAAATAATATTAGATATAAGAGACGTTAAATCTCCACAGTGAGTTATCTGATTTAACATATTTTGTGCCACGTGTACCATTTCTGGTACACGTTAAACATGATCATGTACCATAAACGGTACACGATTACACCATAAATAGAAATACTCTAAACAAGCTAATTACTTACGCATTTGATAAGCATTTGATTTAAACAAAATAAATACATAAACAGATGGCCAACTGGCGACGGAGTCAATGGTCGATACCCGCATGGGGATAAATATATGTATGGCTTACAGATATTTATTCTGGAGTCTGGTCACCCCGCCATATCCACATTAGACGAGCGTGGCGGGTTAATGGAAAAAAGAACAAACGAAAAGCAAAACCGTAATAATTAAACCGATATTATATTATTTACCTTTATGAAAGAATGGCAACACTTGTAACCCCACTGACCGTCCCGCCAGTAGGAGCCCCATACCGTTGTATGGTTATTGATCAGTGTGTCTTCCTCATATTTGCTCCTGGGGAAAATAACATATTAAAAAACAAAAAATAATGCACTTTAAGCTTTTTATTCCTATTATGGCGGATTGAATTTAGGGAAAGATGTGAATGAGTGAGGAATACACTTTTATTTATACTAATTTATTTTAAGGAACAAGCATCTTGCTTGAGGATGTATGAAAGATGACTGGTAATAGAAATTTACGTTGCGGATATGGACAGAAGGGTCGGTAGGGGGAGACCAAAGAGAAAATACGTAATATATAAATAAGGTTCAAAGGAAAGGCCAGGTCGAGAGTACAGTGATGAGTGCGGAGGAAGTAAGAAAAGTGAGCCGGGATCTTGCGCACTCCATCTACCCATACGGAAAACAGGCGTACGTACACTGCCGGCCGAAAGAAACATTTGAAATATTATGTTACTTATTTAAATATGGTCTTTCGGTAGGGGAAAGACCAAGGAGACCTTGACCAAATCGTTGACATTCTCAAAAGAGAGTTATGAGTATGAAGGAAGCAAGGAAAGTGTGCCGGGTTCATAGCAGATGGAGATCTGTGATCCCTGCGTACCCCAACTGGAAACAGGCGTGACGATACGCATGTATGGTATCAATATCAGCCCGCGGCAGACCACTGCTGGACATAGGCCTCACTCAAGGCGCGCCACCTAGCCCGATCTTCGGTTACACGCATCCAGTCTCTGCCAGTCCGATCGTCGCTCCATCTAGCCGGGGGGCGTCCCACACTACGTTTGCCGAGTCGCGGTCTCCGCTCCAGCACTCGGCTACTCCAACGATTGTCGGTTCTCCGACAAACGTGTCCAGCCCATTGCCACTTCAGTATCCACTGCAATATGTATGGTATACAAGGCCTATATATTCACGCCTATCCCCCGCAGGGGTTGGCGGAGACCACAGAGCTCCATTAATCGCTTATCGCAAAGTAGTCAAGGTCACACTCACTTGGCGACGGCGCGCTCGGGACCGTGTATCAGGGTGCCGTCTCGGTTATACCGCGTGAACACCTCGCTCTGCGCCAACAACAGCTCGCGGGGCGGCACCTTCAGGTGTTCCTCACCACCGTACTTCTCCAGCACGGATTGTTTCACCTGCGACAGAAACACGATGTCTTCATTAATATCTACTACTTCAATACCACGGCGTAGTCGTGGGTGGATAGATAAAAGCTGATACTTATATGATCAGCTTTTATCTATCCACGATCACCGGCCGATCATATACAAACCCAACATACGTTCGTAGAAAAGCTATTGGTCATCATCAAAGGCGCTACAGCCGCGGGTGGGCCTTGCTCTTGTATAACATTTATGTACTTATGTCAAACTAGCTTTTGCCCGCGGCTTCGCTCGCGTGGAATTTGGTCGGCCACATTAAGTTTCGTGACAGAGCATTTTAAATAAATATATATTTTTTTACCTAATTTATGGTTCACAATTTTGGTCACAGTGGCTTCCACATAAAAATATCTACCTGTCGCGGACTTTAATTAGAACTATTCAAGACAAACAATCCTGCAGGTACATCATCTTTGTGTAACTCCAATGGTTTGGGCAGCGTACGCCAAGATGGCTCTCAGAGGCCAGATTTTTTTCCGACTTGATTGTAATGTATCGTTATATTACAACCCAAAAAATTACATAAAATCATTACAAATTGTAGCCTATATGTTATTCCGATGTATAACCTATATTACTGTAAAGTTTCATCCAAATCCGTCCAGCAGTTTTTCCATGAAAGAGTAACAAACATACATCCATACTCACAAACCTTCGCATTTATAATATTAAGGTAGTAAGTAGTAGGAATTTCAATGTCATTAATTTAGAAGGTAACGTTCATCGGAGATCCGACAATCGTTGGAGTAGCCGAGTGCTGGAGTGGAGACCGCGTCTCGGCAAACGTAGTGTGGGACGCCCTCCTGCTAGATGGAGCGACGATCTGCGCAAGGCGGCTGGCAGAGACTGGATGCGTGTAGCCGAAGATCGGGCTAGGTGCTATCGGCGCGCCTTGAGTAAGGCCTATGTCCAGCAGTGGACTGCCGCGGGCTGACATTGAAAGATATATCGAAGTCACCTGAGTTTTGAATTGGTTCTTTCTCTCATCGTACTGCCGTTGCAGCATTTGTAGTTTCGTGGGCTCGGCCAGGAGATGCACGTCCAAACCTTTGGTGTGAGCCTCCCATGCGAACAGCTGCGCCCCGGCGTGCGACACCGTATCACCGGTGAATCGGACAAAATTCTCACCGGCATATTCAGATCTGGAAACAAATTAGAACAATTTATATTTGCGAATTTTTTTATTATTTTTATGGGATAGGAGGGCAAACGAGCAGGCGTGTGACCTGATGGAAAGCAATCAACGCCGCCCATAGACATCCGCAACGCCATAGGCAGTGCGGAAGCGTTGCCAACCTTTAAGGAAAGTGACATTATGGAAGTGGGAGGGAAAAGTAGAGGGGGAGGGTGTTGGGCCGCTCACCGTACGAAGCGCGGCTAAGTAGCTAAGCTACCACTCAGACGGCGGTTTTCTGCGGGAGTGTGGTACTTCCCCGGGCGAGGCGGCCCATTCATACTACAGACAAATAATATGCCATACTTGACAAAGTACTTGTTTATATATAAAATGAATATGAATGTGAGGGTGACATTGAAAGGCGGATCAAAGCTGATAATCAGGTTAATGGATCCACTCTTTTACTACTGCACTCTTTTATGAAAAGTCAGAATGTGTCTAAAACAGCCCGCCTGGCTGTTCATCGGGGAGTGCTTGTTCCAACTCTGATGTACGGTAGTGAAAGTTGGGTTTGGCAGAAGAGTCATGAAAGCAGACTGAATGCGGTGGAAATGAGAGCACTAAGAAGTAAGAGATGTGTGGGGTAACTTTGAACGATAGAATAAGGAATGAAGATATAAGAAAGTGATGTGAAGTAAAAGAGGGTGTCGTGACAAAAATTCACAATGGGATGCTTAAACGGTTTGGGCACATACAGAGGATTGATGAAAGACGACTGATAAGAGAAATTCACGTTGCTGATGTGAATGGAAGGGGATACAAAGGAGAACATACATTGACCAAACAGCTGATGTTCTCAAGAAAGGCCAGGTGAAAAGTACTCTTAACTGATGAGTGTGGATGAAGCAAAAAAATTGTTCCGGAATCATTGTAGATGGAGGTCTGTGGTATCTGCCTACCCCTACGGGAAACAGGTGTCATCATATGTATGTGTGTATGTGTGTGTGTGTGTGTGTATTTTCTTCTTCTTTCTTTTAACTGTTAACATCCTTACATTAAGGTCCTCTTTTCTTGTCAGTGATTCGACCTATACTACATTAAGGTAGGCATCTGTTTGCTTACAAATAAAACACATCAATACATTTACTCACTCAGCCGCCGCAGGATTCGGGTTGTCCCTCATGGAACGAGTTTTGGGATCGTAGTAAGCTGAGTTGGGGTCCAAATTCCTCAGATACTTTGCGGTATCTTCTCTTATACGTAAATTTCGCACCGTAATCCGTTGTTTTGAATCCACCTGTAAAAAACAGAATAATTTTAAGGAAACTATCATAGTAAAGGCTCTCCGCCTTGGTACTTCCAGGTATTAAAAGTGACGAATGAGGGTGTAATGGATTAATGGAGTCAGGCGTTAGTTTGTGGAAATGCATTACTATGTGGACAGTTAGAACTAGTGATCGTCGCACCATCTAGCCGGGGGGCGTCCTACATTGCGTTTGTCGAGACGCAGTCTCCACTCCAGAACTCGTCTGCTCCAGCGACTGTCGGATCTAAGAGAAAATCGAAGGTGCTAGTTACCTCTTATACCAAGATCCTTAAGAGCACTAGTGTGAATAATAATAATAAAATGACGCTGATGACTTTTTTGCCGACTGTACGAGCATAATGCTTGTACAGTTGGCAAAAAAGTCTTCAGCGTCATTTTATTGCTTGCAGTGGCTTGCACGAGATCGACACCTTTTCCGAACTAGACATTTCAGTATTCATCAAGTGGACTTTCATTTTATTCCCACCTAAAGCCAACCGCCAACAGGCCGTTCGACGAAAAGACTGAACGTTTGGTGTGAACTGTGAAACTGACCTTAGTTCCAGGCATGTCCACTTCGTCCACGTATTTGTCTTCGTCCTCTTCTTCGTTATCATCGCCTTCCGTTGCAGTGGGATCTGGAAACCAACGTTAATAATTCATGAAACAGATGTAACACGTTCACGCCGGCGCCGATTTGCATTTGTTTCACCCAGCGGCGGCGTACAAGTCTACGTCACGCTTCATCTGGCGGCGCGTGTTTCTCGCTCGTTCAGACCTGCACGCGCCATCTGGTGGCGCGTGTTTCTCGCTCGTTCAGACCTGCACGCGCCATCTGGTGGCGCGTGTTTCTCGCTCGTTCAGACCTGCACGCGCCATCTGGCGGCTCGTGTTTCTCGCTCGTTCAGACCTGCACGCGCGTCTTATTTTGCTCAATAATAGAGTAGCGCTTACTTTGCAAGTTGTGTAACTCGTGCCGTTTTTGTATCCTGACCACAGATTTCCGCCAGTAAGAACAATTAGGAAGGTGGATAGAATATATTTTTTTATTTTTTCCCTTATAAATGCCCATAGCATGGATACGGAATTAAGTGATTCGTCTGATGAATGTATAAATAGAGGTAATATTGAATTATTATGTTAATTTTAACGGAGTTACATTTTATCAAAGTTACATTTATAATACTGAATTTTTATGTGTATGTTATTGGGCAAAAGTTATGTTTATAATATATTAATTATAATTTTTATTCAAACAAACGTTTTTATGTATGCACGTTAAATTTTCAGTGTCTAATAGCACAATCGAATGCGGAACGCCGGTGGTACACGCCGCCCGATGGGACAGTCTAGTGCGCGCCACCGGTGGTACACGCTGCCCGATGAGACAATCAAGCGCGCGCCACCGGTGGTACACGCCGCCCGATGGGACAGTCTAGTGCGCGCCACCGGTGGTACACGCCTCCCGATGAGACAATCAAGCGCGCGCCACCGGTGGTACACGCCGCCCGATGGGACAGTCTAGTGCACGCCACCGGTGGTACACGCCTCCCGATGAGACAATCAAGCGCGCGCCACCGGTGGTACACGCCGCCCGATGGGACAGTCTAGTGCGCGCCACCGGTGGTACACGCCTCCCGATGAGACAATCAAGCGCGCGCCACCGGTGGTACACGCCGCCCGATGGGACAGTCTAGTGCACGCCACCGGTGGTACACGCCTCCCGATGAGACAATCAAGCGCGCGCCACCGGTGGTGCACGCCGCCCGATGGGACAGTCTAGTGCGCGCCACCGGTGGTACGCGCCGGCGTGAACGTGTTAAGGTGTCTATGTATGTAACATTTCCATTCTCCAAGAACTCAATATTAAGCAGCGCCTGTCTTCCATAGTGCAAGGTCGCATACTTTCCTTCTATGGGAAAGTGTCTCGGCAAGATAACACCTCATCGAGGTCTGGTAGTGCAGGGAAAAGTGGAAGGAACCGGAGCGCGCGGCAGGTTTCCGATGGGGTGGACAGACCAGATGAAGACCGTTCTCAATAGCCCTCTACATGAATGCATGAAGAAGGCAGTCGTGAGAGATGAATGGCGGCGTCCCGTTGAACAGGCCATAACTATTAATAATGACCACGACTGCTCTGTCAAGAGCATGACGACAGAGAAGAAGAAGAATGTATGAATGTGTGTAAAATACAAAAGGCACACTCCCTCCTCTATCAAACAAATATTTTGATTGACAAAATCAGCTTCTATGCTGTTGTGGTTACAAATTATGATGATTATAACAACTTACAACTCGCCACAAGGGAAAGTCTCATTCCCACCATCTGGATGAGTGGTGATCCAGTATGGTGCGTTCTTCTAGAGACTTCTTTCCATGCATCACCACCCTGTGGAACCAGCTACCTTCATACAACATTGGAACCTTCAAAAACCAAACCTACACTTTCCTTAACGGGTGGCAACGCTACTGCAATCACTCTGGCCCTATGTAGTCTATGGACAGTGTTAATTTTGTTCAATCAGGTGACAGTCCTGCTTGTTTGCCTTCCGATACCAAAAAAAATTGATTGAAAGTTCAATTACCTAGCTCCAACTTTTTAGCTCTTAACTCCCGTTTGGCATCTTCAACTTTCTGATACTCTTCAATGATGGCTTTATGTTGGGAGGGATCATAGCCGTTCCATCGATCGCGTTTTCCATCATAGCTGAGATTCAGATTTGGCTGGCTGAATTCATCGGATGCAATAGCAGCCTGGGAGTACTTTGCTCCTGTCTATAACATTAAACTATTTTAATATTCACAATGTTTAGTTCTTAAACATAAAAAATTATAATTCACTTCTTACTTTGTTAACAAGCTTCTATTTTTGTAAATGTGCCTTTAAGCAAAGAAGAAAAGTTGACAGAAACTACACAACATTTATTTTCTGTTCTTATCTTTATATTTTTATTTCTATTTCATTTTAACTAAATTTATGCTACTTGTAATGGTATAATAATATTACATGTTATAAAGATGGTCTCAAGATATCTATAGACAAAGAGAAAAATCATAAGCCACAGGCCACAATGGAAAAGATGTAGAGCTAATTCAATGTTATTACGATTTGACCTAAGTGTGGCCCACACATAGATCATGAACACAAAAATATATGACCAATATTAGAAATAATTAAATATATTTCTAACATCTTATGAGATGGAAGAAATTTGAGCTAAATAAGACTACCTTTCTTGGTCGCTCTAAACAATCCTTTTTTTTGTGTGTCATCGCACCACAATTTTCACAAGCACCTTTCCTATATTTCGTCACCACTTTACTCTGCAAAAATAAAAATACACATTTTTAGTTTATAAAATATTGTTTGAAAATTTTAAATAATACTCAACCCCTTGGCCAATTCGATATCTGCCGTTCCCACGAGCCATAGTAAATTAAACATGTGCCCGAACTGGTGCAAAAGGATGAATTCTTTTGACATGTACATATATTTCGTGACAAATCCAATCTCTGGGTCAAAAAATAATATGTGGCTTTAGATGATTATTGCTTATGGCAAAAATTCTTTACCATGAGTCTAGCTCGTGGTTATACGCCAAGGGGTTAAAGTTGTAAATTAAAATACTTACAGTATCAACTCCTTTGTTGTAATATGTATCGAGCTTGGTAAATTCTCCTTCTCTATCAACTTGAGGCCTTTGGTGTTTCAATGTAGGGCCACTCGTTCCATAGTACCAAGGAGCTGAGGATATGTACTGAGGTATGTGGGGGTTTATATCCTTGCCTGAAAAGATGCAAAAAATAATACAAAATAAGCAGAAATCATCAACACTAAGACAATTCAAAAACTTAAATGACTTTTCAAATTTATATCCATTTATTTGCTCATCATTAAAAAGAAGGATAAAAATGGACAGTCAGATTTTTACTTAGCTAAGATCCGCGACAAGCAAACATAAATAGAAAAATTATAAATGTGTTTTACTGAAAACAGTGGATTTACAGGGGACTTTAAACTAAATCTTACAGAAAAAACAGCCCTCAGCAACTCTCCACTTTTTTGTTGAGAAGCGACTAACGGAGAGCCGTTTCGCTATGATGAATGTGATAGGAAGGATATCTATCCTTACTCCAACATTCATGAAAAGATGGATGAGTGTGGAGGAAGCAAGGAAGGTGTGCCAGGATCATAGCGGATGGATATGTGTGATCTCTGCCTACCGCTACGGGAAACTGGCGTGACGATATGTATGAATGTATTAAAGAGGATGTAAAAATATGAAGTAGAAATGAATATAGGAAGTTATACATTAAAGGTACACAGGAATATGGCAATCATTGGTATGCAGAATATATTGAACACATTTTAATTATAGATAATATGATACTTCTAGCTATTGTAATAAAAACTTTGTATAGTCGTCAAAATTGCTTTATCTATTATGAATCATATATGACAATAACATACCAGTCTCATCGACGGCTGCAGGTGCCGTGCCTGCTTTTCTCGCTTCTTCCAATTCTTTTGCCTTTCTCCAATCTTCTCTCGACTTCTTTTTGGGTCCTTCTTCCTCATCTCCTGCGTCATCTTTATTTCTTAAAATATTGGAAACTGCCACACGAGTGCTTGTAGTCATTTTACTTATAATCAATAAACTACAACTCGAATTAAAAGAAGATACTTCCTTTAATTACATCCAATCAAATCTTTTCATATTTGCATCATAATTGTAGTCGTGCAATAATTTGCAATAATAACATCAACAGCCACACAACCACAGATGAATAATCAAGAAGATTGTAAAATAATCACTGTAGAATATGATCAGTTCATCACATCGAATAGTCATCAAGTAATAATTATATTATAAATAATATCTACAATATAAAAAATATAGAAATTAACCACAATAATATACTCTATGCTAGATATAGCTAATAACAGCAATGATTATAATAATATATGACAGCTTTGGATCCAAGGACTTTAAGGAGAAAAATACCACAATCTGTATAGTTACTAATATAAAAAAATAATTGACGACGACACTTTTTTTCAATGTTTATTTACAAATAATTATATAACATATGTGCCATTTTTTGAAGAGTTTGTTCCATTTTGTAGGTAATGGTGGTTGTTGGTGGTTGTGGTGTGTTCCATTTTGTACTTTAGGGCTGGCGTGACATTTTGTGGGACCGGGTCCAATAATTTTGCGGGGCCTGAATGCACATTCAACTCCTACATATAAATTTTACAACGAGGAATTATTTATTTATATATTTTGTATGTAATAATTTTATAAGATGAAAATTAAATAATAATACAATTAAAAACAGTATGTCGACTACCGTATAGGTAGTGCAATATCACGTGAGGGGTGAAACTACCAATTTTCAGCTGTAGTAATAACATTCCTGAAAAAGTCAGCAGTGAGTTACATTCGAAACAATCTGCTATTCACGGCATATATATGGAGCAGGCTTAAAACAATTTTGTTATAATCCAGTGAAATTTGGGTTTAAGTGAAGTTTGTCAGCGAGATTCCGGCCCGAGCAAGAAAGCTCTCCGAGAGCCGTATGTCTCTTTGTAAAGTATTGCCAGGAAGATTGTTTTTCGTCTTTAGTAAAAGTGGTAGAAAAAAAATTCATATCGTTTTTAAAATCTAGTTAAAATAAATAACCTTAACAAATCTAAATGGTAATTTTTTTGTATTTGTTGTGATTGAGGGACTCACTTGTGGTGATATTTAATCGATTTTTATTGAAGATGGTTAAAAAGTGTGCGATTCAAGGTTGTAAAAGTGAATCTTATACAGATTGCGGTGTTTCTTTCTTTAAGTAAGTATATTATTAAAGATTTAACTTTTGTAAGAAGTAGAATAACCTTAATGAGGGAAATCATTAAATTATTTAATTACAGTCACAATTTTTGACCAGAATAAAAGCAGGTGACTAGCTTCATCATAGGTTAATATGTCTGTTGTAGGTTCACGTATTGACACGCCCGAACCGTGACACCTACGGGGTCACTCATGAACAAGAAATGTCGGTGGGAAGTAGCGATTGGGTGAGGTGATGACAAAATCCAAAATAGCGGAAAACAAGACGGTCACTCTGCAATTACGCAACGCATATAATTTTACCTTATAATATTTTTAACAGGTGTGATCAGTCTATGAAACTGCACAACTATCCCCAAGGAACATAATTGAAAACAACTTTCTGTCATACTGATTACTAAGGCTTCGTCACTTCCCATAGACATAATTACAGATTGCCTGGTTTACAAACTTACAGATTTTAAATCAAGTTCTCTGCTATTTTTCTCTCAATTCTACATTTTTTATAATACCAATACAATAATTAGGTCTTTTTTAATTTTCAGATTGTTCTATCAAAAAAAAAGATAACTGTTCTTAGCAAAAACATTTCTGGATGCAGTGTTAAATCTACTATTAGTCCACCAATAGTAAGTGAAACAGAAGTCTCTATCACAAAACCCGTTAATATATCAATCATTCCTGACCATAAGTTTGAAATCAGCCCCTTGCCGAGCACTTCTGAGGAATCTATGAAGAAAAATCACTATGAATGTAAAGAAATTGAAAAATTGAGAAGACTTGTAAAAGTTCTTAAGCAGGGCGTAAAAAGAAGAGATATAAGAATCAATAGCCTAAAATCTTTGTTAAATGTAGTAAAAAAAAACTCACGACTCAAGAGAAGTTGAAAATGTCATTAAAAGTAATGTCACGACTATTCATGAAGAGTTTAACTATGCTAACATCTATAGTAACAAGAATGTCAGGTACAGTGAAGAATTAAAATCTTGTTCTTTAATTTTGCATTTCTACAGCCGAAAATTGTATCTTTTTTTAAGAAAATACTTATTTCTTCCTCATCAAGCTACAGTATGAAGAGTTTTGGCTACACATGACTGTAGTATTGGATTTATATAGAAGTTATCATGTACTTAAATGAATCTGCATCTGAGGTTATCTCTGTCAAAAATGTAACCATTCTTTTTCTGAAATTTTACCAAAGGTCGCAGAATTCAATGGGCATGCAATGGGCTACAAAATAATGAGTCCGTGAGACAATGAGCACGCAGCTTGCGTAACCATCTGCGAAAGTCTTCTCCTGCAACCATTTTTTTTCCATTGTCACTGTTGAGGAATCCTGGGTTCACTACAACAATAAAACGCAGCAGGCCTATTGGGTTCCACGCGGAGAAAGGGCGCCAACGGAGCCAAAGCCAAATCGTTATGGAAAAAAGATAATGCTATCAGTTTTCTGGGATTGGCAGGGCATTCTCTATTGGGAACTGCTGGATGAGAAGCAGACTTAGACGCTACTATTTATGGAGAGCAACTGAGAAAGTTAGTCTCAGAAATAGTGACTAAGCGTCCAAAACGGCTGTTCGTGTTCTGGAGGAGCTCAGTTCAACTCCTCCAGTAACAGGACTGTACGGCGGGTGAGTCCTGATATTGCGCCGTCGAACTATTATCTGTTTTGAGCTAAGTTACATCTAAGAAAGAAGTAGTTTGAAAACTATGAACGACTCCGAAATGACATTGTCGAATTTCTTGATCACCAGCCTCCTGCTTTTTGGGAACACTTGAGCATAATGTCTTTGCGAGATAGATAGTTACATGTCGTTGAACATGACGGTCATTATATTGTGGATTAATATTTCTTTGATAATAAATAAAATTATTTTTAGTAAATGTGTTTAGGTTTCCAAGAACTTATGCACCAACCCAATATTTTACGATTATTAATGGAGTCAGGCGTTACTTTGTGGAAATCCATCACTATGTGGACAGTCAAAAGTTTTACTTAGCTAAGATCCGCGACAAGCAAACAAAAACAGAAAATTAATGAGTTGTGTTTTTCTGCTGGATGAAGTGGATTTATTTGGAACTTAAACCAAAAACTTACCGAAAATCGGCCATCAATTCTCCACCCACCAACCACTACACACAAAACCAAACACACATTACCACTTTTCCATCTTGTAAATTCATCATTCAGCAGAAAAACACACATTATTAATTTTCTGTTATTGTTTTGCTTGTCGCGGATCTTAGCTGAGTAAAACTTTTGACTGTCCACATACCAATATTTTACTCTTAGCTAATAGATTAAATATCTTATTATTTATGTGAAGTAAGTTATTTACAATTATTTCATGTGATTCTGGGTGTAAAATAGGGACATCACTTTCCGCTCCGTAAGTTTTGTACACGTCGATTATGAGAGTAGTATCAGCAGGTGACGGTAGCAACTGTGTAATAAAACCCAATCTCTATCACCAATTCAACAGCGAAGTGATTACAGTGTTACTCCTCAATTGTAAGGAAAGTCAATGTCTAGTAGTGCATGTTACACCTGCATTGATGATAATTTATTTTTTTATTAATACATTAATTGATGTTTAATTCAATCTGTCATCGCAACTATAATACCCAAATGGTGAACTGTATTTTCGGTGTGAATTTAAATAAATATAAGATTTTTTATAACATTATATTGTTTCAAAATCAAATATTTGTGTACCTATAATTTGAAAATCTTCTATGCTTTTTGTTTCAATTTAATGAAAAGATATTTCATGGGTCGATGAAAGCATAAAAATGAGTAACAATGAAAGGACCATATTGAACAATAGTAAATTAATCAATTCACTCAAATGACATTGTTCTTGAAACTTTTGATACACTTAACCCCACATTCATCGAACTTTTACTTTTTGCGAGTACAGGATAAACATAAGTTTTGTTTATGACAATAATAATTATAAATTTATTTAATTTTTTTATTACATTAACATTATATATACATTACATAATAATAATATCATTGATTTTAAATTCTTATTGACCGCAAAATGTCAGACACTGTCCCAAAAATGAAAAAAACTGGCTTTATCGGAGAACTATACAAGTGTCCCAGAACTCAACGGTTAGCCGAAACGGGGTGACAGGATTGATTGTAACCATCATGAGAAGAATCAGAAAAAGAAATCTATCTGAAGATCTTAAAATTAAGAACCTACCAACTAGCTTGTGCGAATAATAAACATTTTAACTAAGTAAAATGGGTTACTTGAGGTTTTTAATTTTTACTCGTTTTTTTTAGTATTAAACTAACAAGTATTGTTTTTAAATTACCATTTTTAGGGTTACAGTTCCAAAGTTTAAATGAACAAAAATAATAAAAAATTAACCACAATAACCGAAAAATGGTTACAGTTTGACCAAATTTCTAGGTTTTTCTTAAATGCCCATAATTTTCAAACTGCATGGGACAGATTTTTCTTCTGATTTTTCTCATGATGGTTACAATCAATCCTGTCACCCCGTCTTGGTTTAACGTTGAGTTCGGGGACACCTGTATAACAATGATAGTACTTGTCACCTGGTATTTGTTTTACCTACTAATATATTTTTGAGTCATTAATAAAATAGTTCAGCAAATTATTGTCGATCCAAACAAATCTTATAGCCGGTTCTTTAAAATGTTTTACATTTTAATGTTAAAATTTGTTTTAAAGACAATTTTCTTTATTTCAAGATAGGAAACATATACACATACTTTTTTCCTTAACAATTAAATCGGATATCGTTTAAGTTAGTACTGCACGGTTAAATTTTTGAAATAATTTTTTTCAAAAATTACCTACCTATTAACTATTCATTTTTATACCCTGTACAAATTAGCTTGATCTTTTTGACAGATGTCAATTTTTCCGATCGACATAGCTTTGCAATGACGAACATATTATTTTCTTAATTTAATGAATTTAAAAATTGTAAAAATATTAAAAAAATACATATACCACAAAAGTCCCTAAAGATTCAAGGGTTATCCGAAAATTTCAAGACTTTTTATTGCTTCAAAGTAAAATTTAAATAGGAACACTGAAAATAATAGACGCTTGTACAATGTTACATCGGTCGGACGGATGGGACACGAATAACAGGCAGTATACAGTATAGAAGTTTTAAAATTTTCAGATAACGCTTGAATCTTTAGGGACTTTTGTGTTATATGTACTTTTTTAATATTTTTACAATTTTTAAAATCATTAAATTAAGAAAATAATATGTTCGTCCTTGCAAAGTTATGTCGATCAGAAAAATTTACATCTGTCAATAAGATCAAGCTAACTTGTACAGGATATAATTCTTTTCATAAACATATATTTTAATCTACATATAATTTTGGGGGTAAAATTCTTTTACTTTCTTGATAGCAATTAGGTATAATTGTTATGTACATATTGATTGAAATGTACAAATCAGCTTGTTTGTCTTCATAAAAATGGCGACTTTTCACCGAAACCCGCCATGGACTCATGATATGATACATGCATTTATTCAATTTTAATCACCGTATGAGCGTGTACGCTTCAATCGAACTACACTCCTTTGCAAAAAAAACGGGCACAACATCCAATAAAAATATAATAACGTAACCGATAATAAACCGAAAATGTGGGCGCTCAAAACAAACTTGGCGGCGTACTGTGACGGCCGAAGTGCAGAAGGTGGGCCTATCTTGGGGCGAAGTGAAGCGTATGGCCTCCGAAAGGTCGAAATGGAGAAATGTCGTGTCTGCCCTATGCCCCACCAGGGGGACTTAGGACTCGGAGAGAGAGAACCGATAATATAAATTGGCGGGAAAAAGGGCCATTAGCGTCAATATTAATCTTTCGAATTGCACAGAATTGAATTCGTGTCATACGAAAAAGTACCCTAGATTACCTACGACGTGAATTCATCAACATCTAGCTAAATATCCGCTCAGAGCGGTTGTCAACAATCCATGTATCGATTTTTTCTCTGATAATCTATAATCTCTGATAATTTATTTCATAAAAATAATGGATGGATATGGATACTTTAGTAAAAAGAGGATTTTTTTTGAGTTCAATATGAAACACATGAGCGGATATAAATTCAAATGTCATCATATTTGTTTCTTCTTATCAGCCATCTCTAACTGGGTTTCAAAAATTGTAACTCGAACTAATTAAAACATAAACAAGGAGCTCTTCAGAGCGATACATGTTCACGCTGCGCACTGTGGCTTTTGACGTTGTAGAGAGCTCTGTATTCGAAAGGTGAAGAAAACCGGGTCCAGCTCACAGTCATATACACACATCTTGCATTAACAGTAGTGGGGGTATGTCGCGTTAATGGTTGCGCTGTTCTCTTCAATTTACGGCCGCCAGAGTCATGATTATAGATGGGTGTGCTGTGCAACGAAGACAATAGCGTTTTGTCTCTCTTGTGCCTTTTAATATAACCAATTATAATGAACCTAATAAAGCGATAAACCAATCGAACAACAGTCGCCTGTCCGCCGTCTACAGTCGCCTGTCAGCCGCCTACAGTCGCCTGTCAGCCGTCTACAGTCGCCTACAGTTGCCTGTCAGCCGTCTACAGTCGCCTGTCAACTACCTACAGTCGCCTGTCAGCCGCATACAGTAGCCTGTAAGCCGCCTACAGTCGCCTGTCAGCCGCCTACAGTCGCCTGTCAGCCGCCTACAGTCGCCTGTAAGCCGCCTACAGTCGCCTGTAAGCCGCCTACAGTCGCCTGTCAGCCGCCTACAGTCGCCTGTCAGCCGTCTACAGTCGCCTGTCAGCCGCCTACAGTTGCCTGTCAGCCGCCTACAGTAGCCTGTAAGCCGCCTACAGTCGCCTGTCAGCCACCTACAGTCGCCTGTCAGCCGCCTACAGTCGCCTGTCAGCCGCCTACAGTCACTTGTCATTAAACCGACGCGCACCAATCGATAGCAGCGACGTACAGCGGCGGTGACGCGATAGTAAAATTATCGGTCGTACTAATCTCTCAACGTTGAAACTGGGCTTCGTTGCAAACTGTGTATAGGGCCGTGGTCAAGTCTTATTGCAATGTCAGTAAGTTTTTTTTATACAGTTCAAAGCTTGCGACGCGCTCGGGGACGAGTATACGAAGGTCTCGGCACTCGAATATTTTCATTGCTGTTCCCTATTTGGATCGGGCTTTCCTCTAACGGCTCCGCGCGCGGAGTGAACAGCTTCCGGCGACTTCGTGTCACACTGCGGAGAAAGAAACAAAATACTAGTTCATAGCGCTACAGTCGTACTTATCTTGCAGAAAATGTGGTAGATATTTACAATCGCGGCTTTCGCGAAAAATTGCTCCAATTTCTTTTCTGACAATTGCTATTGTTAATAAAAGGTATCCCATATAATATTAAGTAGGAGGAAGAGACTGCGAATCCCATAAAACCCCATAAGCAACAAATATGATATTCACCTGATATCATCGATTATCGTCACTAGTGATTAATCACTTTATATATAAGGAATATTCTAGACCGCTCACTCATTATATCTCGAGGTCTACCCCACTCATTGTTCTTTTACATCTTTTTTGTTTTCTTTTTAATTTTTTTCATATTCGAAATCATCCCCCCTCCTCAATATTGCATGAAATATCATTTATTATTGATAAAAAACATTTAGTAAATATTTGGATCAATTTTTTACAAAAGACGCGTGTGTAAATATTTATCGAAAACATTTGGATGCAACTTTAGTTGATATTTTTTATGGCCAAAGAAATAAGCGTTTCAATGTACAACAACGTCCATAGACATCCGAGACACCCTAAGTATAACCCAGCCTAAGGTTTATTTTTCCACGGTGTCAATATCGTAGTTTAGACCATACATTAAACACCATCTACACGTGACTGCTGTGGTTCTGTAAAGACTTATATTTATGTAAGTCGTAAGAATGTATCAACATAGGTTGCAGCACTGTAGTATTAAATATTTTAAGTCTAATCTCGAGAAGTTTTGCTAGATTGTCAAAAAAATTATCCTATTGGCAACACAGTTTACCATATTCTCTGTACAAGGAGCTGTTTCTTTAAATCAATAACTTTTCATACATTAAACATCTTTGTACACTCACCTCTTAGAGGGACAACTTTGTATTTCCAACACTGGTGGTATGTTTTCTTCCATTTCTTTTCGGCTTTTCTCTTCGGGTGATGCAATATCTTTCACTTCTTTCAATGGAACCGGTTTATCTAATGTAATATCTGAAAATTCCTGTTGCAGGTTAACTATATCTTTCAGTTCACAGTTTTTCTCCTGATCAGAATTATCATTGTTGTTTTGATTTTTTCTTCTCCGCAAGCGCAAATTTCTTTTTGTGAATGTCTTTTCACAATCTACTTTATTCTCGCACTTCTCAGGTTCTAAAAGATTAACATTATCAACGACTTTTTTAATACACTCATTATCTTCACCATTGGTCAAATTACATTTGTTTGGTTTTGATTTTTTTCTCAGATTATACTTTGTTTCCATTTTTCCTTGATTTTCATCATCTATCGAGCCATCAGCAATATTTGATGTGGTTGTCTCCTGTGAAAACAGTAAATCAAATTCTGTTGCTCTTGGTAATGTTAAATCGTTAAAAATTTTTTTGAACTCTTCTGTTGGACTAGCTCCTGCACTAGTTGGGTCAATTATTTGATTGAATATTGAATTACTATGTGATTCTAGAGTAGAATCTTTATCAGAACTTGCTATAGTGTTTACAGGCTTGTCTGTTTCTTTATTTTGATTTTTGTCAATATTATTTGATGTCCCAAGTTGAAAAGAGTTGGGTAAATTCTCTTCTTTATCCTGTTTGTCATGTCTATTAACTTCACCATATGGTAATGCTAAACTTTCAAATGCATCTATGTAGTTGTTTTTCAAATCCTTAATTTTATTTATTGTTTTCACAGGCATTTCAAATCTTTCTTCTAAAATCTTTTTATTAGAACTGGGCTGACATTCATTTGTAGTTTCTTCTTTTCCAATAGACAATGATTGTAAACTAACACAATTAAGGTTGTTAATATTTTTTATTTCAGCTAATCTTATTTGAGTGTCACAATTGATATTATCACATTTATCATTAATTTCTGTTGATATATTACCACAATTCACATTATTAATTTCTGCTAATTTTTCACAATTACTTTTGTCATCTTTGTCATCACTCAATGCTTTCGTGTCAACAACAATTTCTGCTATTATTTTTTGATTTTCACTGTCGACTTTGTCATATTTATTATTAACAAACACGTGTTTTTCGTTATCTGACTTTTGATTTGTACTATTTTCAGCAATTTCTTCAGAAACAGAATCAAAGTAGGGTTTTTTGTTTTTGAATGATGGCAAATCTTGTAATCTAAGCATAGACTGTCGATTATGGTCAAAAAGATAATTATTTACAGCTAATTCAATTTGTTCAAACTGCATTAGAGAATATTCAGAATTTCGCTTGTCCGAAGTAGTGTCTAACGATTCCATTCTATTGTTTGCAAACATTCCGAATGTTACTCTTGGCACAATTTTCTCTTGTATGGCTTGTTTTGTATGTTCTTTATTAATTTTATCCTCAGTGATAATTTCTTTAACCTCGTTCGAAAATGTTATTTCGCTTTGAGAAAAGTCGTTCTGAAATACACTACTTTCCCTAGATTGGTTAATGAAATTTGTCTCTCGTACAGCCTCATTAGTTTTAAAATTTTCCACATTATTGCAAGAAGAAATTACTTCCCCGGAATCTGTAATGAAATATTTTTGTCATATACATTCCTCTGTTGACAATTTCTAGTTTCCGTATATATCTCTTTCTTTTATAAGACTTAATGAGTGGAGGGCATCCTCAACTTGGCTTATAAAAATGACGATCTGACGTGTACTCTGATAATGGGGGTGATATTATTTTTTTTTCAGCCCAATATACATGTCCTCGAGAGACCATACCTATAATAATTTCGACGTGGGAATATAGCTTTGCCACTGAGCCAATTAACCCGTCATGAGAATATCCTGAAAACTAAGTTTGTCATAAATCAGACTCATATCGAATCGCATCCACCAATGCAAGATGGTAAGCTCCGCAATCACCAATCTATCTGTCACCCAACTGGGTAAATACGGACATATCTATTCCAACTGTAGATCTTTCTGTTCTTGAGCTTCTTTGATTATTCAGATTTTTGCGATTTTGTCAATGTTAATATTTCTTTATTATATATAAGAATTTATGTACAAACAAATAAAATAATAATCCTTTTCTACTTAATTAATGACGATTTAAGTGTTTCTTCTTTAAAGAAGACCCTACACACTCAGTTAGTCATCTCATTCAGTCTCTATCAATAAGGGATACCTTTTTTGTACCTGTATCGCGTGATTCTGGAATGTTATAAATAGTGCTCCGTCTAACGAATTCCGATAGATCTAACTTGTCTTTCCTTATCGAAGGCTCGAGACTCTCGTTGTACAAATCATCATCTTCATTAGAACTCTCATCCGTGCTATCAGTTAGACTGATTACGTCACTTCTACAGCCAATACTCTCCTTGTCACCAACATTGTCTGAAAACAGCACAATTTAACAGTTAACATTAAGTTTTTTATCTGGTTTAAACATTTAATGTGGATTATATTTTAAAATCTGACTGTCCACAAAGTGTGTTCATACTAACTGAACAATTACCATGTCTCTCTTCTGAAGACGCGCGTGAAACTTGAACTTCCTCTTTAACTTTTTGCCTTGCAGTCGCGAGTTGTTCCTGAAACACACAACTTTAGTAGAACTCAAGAAGGCCAACGATGATCAATTAGCTTAGTGGCGGTGCCCCATGGAGTCAATAGTCGCGGGTTCGATTCCCGCATCGGAATAGATATATGTATGGCTTACAGAAATTTATTTCGAGTCTGGTGACTCCGCCAATCCGCATTGAACAAGCGTTATGGGTTAACGTCCGTTCGTCCAGAAATGGAGAGATCCGTGCTCACTAGTGGGACATATACGGGCTGTGAAAAAAAAAGAAGGCAAACTGCTCGACAACTACTTGCGGTGGTTATAAAGCAAGATCTGTACAACGCCTTGGTTCTACCTCACTTCGGTGAATTAAATGACGAATAATTTTTATACTTATAGCACAGGTTGAACTAATTTAGTGATCAAGATTTTGCCGCGATAGGTAAAAGAGCAAGTGGGTGATCTGATCGTAACCAACAATCTCCAAATATCTGCAATGCTAAGGCAATACAGATGCGTCACCTATCTTAAGGTATCGTAAGGTATATGAGTAATGAAAAGGAGGAATGGATAGTAATGGGGAGGGGGAGAAGGGAATAAAGGAAGTGAAAAGGAATGGAGTCTTCGGTTCACAGCACTCACGATAAAAATTAAAAAGGTTATTAATCAAGGTCTCATAGTGTTATAAATAGGGGTAGCATTATACCGATCATTTTTGATACCACTTGACACCTATATCTATCCTGTGCTACCCTGGTTCTAGAACAGCAATACTCAAGCTGCGACAAGCCATTTGAGTATGCAACCGACGTGCCGCAGGTTTACAAGATGGAAAAGGGATAATGTGTGTTTGGTGTTGTGTATAGTGGTTGGTGGGTGGAGAATTGATGGCCGATTTTCGGTAAGATTTTGGTTTAAGTTCCAAATAAATCCACTTAACCCATCGGAAAAACACACATTATTAATTTTGTGTTATTGTTTCGCTTGTCGCGGATCTTAGCTAAGTAAAACTTTTGACTGTCCACATAGTGATGGATTTCCGCAAAGTAACGCCTGACTCCATTAATAAGTGCCGCAGGTTGGCAATTCATGAGGTGTTTGCCCGTTTGTGGCCCCTATGAAATAAAGGTTTAGTACCACCCAATCTTTATTTCATAGGGGCCTCAACCTTTTATAACTTATATACTGGATTTTTAAAGTGAGTGCTCTTAACAAGACTAATAACTTATATACTGAATTTTTAAAGTGAGTGCTCTTTATTTCCTTCTTCCCTTCTCATTAATTGTCACTTCATCTCTTTTTATTGATATCTTTCTGTTTTGTTCATAATGTCAGGCAGTTATGTTCATGTTATACTTACTTTCAGCATAGCATTCTCCTGTATCAGTTCAGCAACCTGAAAATTATATTCAAATTAAAATGTGTGAATGAATTTATCAAACGTGACACAAAAAACATGATTTATGGCCATTTAAATTTTTTTAATAATATTTTAATAAATGTAAACTCCATTAAAAAAAATGAGCACCTTACAGTCATTGGCTTTTCTATGGATAATATTAATATTTTCAGTATTTTATGTGAAGCTAAATGAAACGGTTTAAAAATGACACATTCTCCACTTTACCTTTATCTGCAAATCCGTGGATGCGGAGTGTTCTTTACTGGCAGCCAACTTTTGATATTCACTCAGTAGAGCTTTATATTCTTCCTTCATGTCCTCCATCTGTCGGGCAACAATTTATTTATTTCATGTGATAACAACAGGTTATTTCAAAATATATTATTATATAAGACAGTTGTGTTACAATAAAGCCGCCGAATTCCACAACCGCACAACTCGCCGTAAAGAAAAGATCCATCCCCACCATCTGGGTGAGTGGCGATCTATTACGGTGCGTTTCTCTCGAAACTTCTTCCCACGCACCACCACTCTGTGGAACCAGCTACCTTCGGCGGTCTTTCCAAAGCGATACGACATTGGCACCTTCAAAAAACAAACATACCTAAAAGGCCGGCAACGCGTCCGCGATTCCGCGGTGCCGTGGTTGTCTACGAGCGGTGTTGATTGCTTTGCATCAAGCGACACGCTTGCTCGTTTGCCCTCCTATACTATAAAAAAAAGTTACTGCTCTCTCATAAGAATATATGTATAGTAACAATAATGTTAAGAGCAGCGACGTGTAATAAGTACTTACAACATCGAGTACTACAAAGACAAAATAAAATCGTTATAAACGAGTCCTATCCAGGACACCAGCCCAGGATAGGACTCGATTAGCAACGTTGACCGCTACAAGATGGCACTGGTGCCCTGGATTTACGACTCGATTGCTAACGTTGACCGCCACAAAATGGCGCTGGTGCCCTGGATACGACTCGATTGCAACGTTGACCGCCACAAGATGGCGCTGGTGCCCTGGATACGACTCGATTGCAACGTTGACCGCCACAAGATGGCGCTGGAGCCCTGGATACGACTCGATTGCAACGTTGACCGCCACAAGATGGCGCTGGTGCCCTGGATACGACTCGATTGCAACGTTGACCGCCACAAGATGGCGCTGGAGCCCTGGATACGACTCGATTGCAACGTTGACCGCCACAAGATGGCGCTGGTGCCCTGGATACGACTCGATTGCAACGTTGACCGCCACAAGATGGCGCTGGTGCCCTGGATACGACTCAATGTGACATTTCTTACTCAACTCACCTCGGCTTTTAGATCCTGTATTTGTGATTCGTAATACTGCTTTGAGATATCCTTGGCTTCAACGACGATTTTATTCATTGTGTTCCTTGCATCCTCGCGCTCTTCCTCCATTGTGTTCATCAGTTCTTTCATCTCTGTTTCCGCTCTGAGAAAAATATTTTAAAATATAAGTTGCAGGCTACAATCGGGCCAAAGGTAAACAAAGTTTAAGCTTATATATATATATATATATATATATATATATATATATATATATATATATATATATATATATATATATATATATATATATATATATAGTAAAGTAGAAATAAAAAAAAAATCACCGGAACAATTCGAAGTGAAGGCGTTCATTCTCCGCTCGCAGGTTGGCGACATCAGCATCGGCGGGGATAGTGTTGTGCGAAATCGATGAGTTACTACTAACTTGCGAATATTCCTCGATTGTGCTGTTGACCTCTGGAAAGTATTTTTGTACGGCTTAAAGAGACAGACATACGTATTTGACAGACACATGAAGACACCGACGAATGTAGGATTTTGATATAACCGATTGTTCGATAATCGATTTGATGATTCGATTATTAATTGTGTTTTATTTTCGATTATTCGAATTAATGTGAGAGGATAACACGACAGAGAGAGAGAGTTGAAAGGAGGTAAGCGTGGTTGTTGTGGGGTGTATTTTTCTATATGGGATAGAAAGGCAAACGAGCAGGCGTGTCACCTGATGGAAAGTGGGAGGGGGAGTTTGTTGGGCCTCCGGAACTCAGCCGCTCACCGTACGAAGCCATAATCGCCATAATCGAACTATATTGTATAATAAGCCACCAAAATTAAACAATGTAACTGATAATAATATAAGATTACCATACCTACGTTATATTTGTTATTTCTATAAATTAAAACAAAAGCAAAGGGAAAAAGAGGGGCAGAGCCCCAACCGATTATTAAGCGACTACGGGGAATGATGAATAAGAATAGGGTCCGGTCATCGTGATAGCACAACGGTGTGTCGGAAGTAAAAATGGACGGTATCCACATTTGGTTTCCACTCACGTATATCCCTGGCAACGGCGGCAAACTTGAGCACCTGACGGGATTCGTGCGCGCAGTCGGGCGCCGGGTTAAGTGTCACCACGACGCTGATCGCCTCGCCCTTGTTCCCGGACAGACCAGCGCTGAGAAGACGCGTCAGCTTCGACTCACTACCGGGTTGAAAGTTAATCAGCCGGGCGCAATTTAGCAATTCGCAAACTAAAGTGGCAATGGATCGTTGGAGCAGATCAATGCTGGTATGGAGACCGCGTCTCGGCAAACGTAGTGTGGGACGCCCCCCGGCTAGATGGTGCGACTATGTGCGCAAAGCGGCTGGCAGAGACTGGATGCGTGAAGGCGAAGATCGGGCTAGGTGGCGCTTCTCCGGGTATGTCTAGCATTGGACTACCGCAGGCTATTGATGATGTGGATAATAGTGATGCTGGATTTCGGTCTCTAAAGGTCTTGTGGTCCTGCAACGTACAGTAGCATTATTAGTGCCAAAAGCCTGACTCTGAATAGGTATTGCAAAGCGTTGCTGGCCTTTGAGATGTGTTTACAGTTGTTTTTGCAGGCTCCAATATCCCTCTTCCTACTCAGAGGCGGAGAGCAAGGCAACAGTGGGAAGTCTAGGCTCTTCTACAACGTCCATAACCGAAATTTTGGTGGCATAGTCTTATCTTCCAGATTCTAAACCACAAAGTGGTGTATACCACCTGCGTAGGATAGAAATGTAGAACTCTGTAGAACTCCATTCCAATTTCGAGATTGGGCTCCGGTGAGGGACAGTGCCGTTGGACCTGTGGTAGCATGTGACGACGATTCTCGTTCACATTGTATACAGTTTTGACAAATAGTGGAGTGGAAAAAAAAGAGAAAAAGAAGAGACAAATAAGAGAAAAAGAAGAGACAAAAAAGAGAAAAAGAAGAGACAAATAAGAGAAAAAGAAGAGACAAATAAGAGAAAAAGAAGAGGAAAATAAGAGAAAAGGAAGAGAAAATAAGGAAAAAAGAAGAAAAATAGACCGGTAGGGCACGAGCACGTGTCGCTCCGACTGCTGGCGCGTCCTGAGGGTGCGCAGGCAGCGTTCGAGCACCATTAGCGAGGTGTTGATGGCGCGGGACTCCACGAGTCGCGCGCCAGCGTTGCGCGTGCGCCGCGCTCGTTCGCAGCCCGCCAGGTCACACAGGCGCACGCGCGACACGCGGCACCCGCTCTCTGTCAAACGGACAATACACTTTTTTGAACATTTTTTTTTCTACAACCCTTATATGTCCCACTACTGAGTACGGGCATCCCCATTTTTGGAGGAACGGAAGGCACCACGCTTGTCCAATGCGAATTGACCCCGCCAATCCGCATTATACCAATACCAACCTCGGAATAAATATATATGGGCCACACATATATTTATTCCGCTACAGGCCCCGCCGCTGTACCAATTGGCCTGTCCTTTATTTATTATAACCTTTTGAAGATATGTCTAGCGTGGTTATTCAGTGGAAAGAAATATTTCCTTCAACTTCTCCTTTAAATGGAAAAATATAAGATTGAGAAAAGTGCAAGCAATGTTTAACGTTATGCTTCTGATAGCCAATTGAGCTGAAAACAATATAAAGGGATGTGGTCATACTTATGTAACCTGAAACTTGAATAGTTATTACTGAGGTGCTTATAATATTAATTAACCCTATCCTATCCTACTAATATTATAAATGCGAAGGTTTGTGAGTATGGATGTATGTTTGTTACTCTTTCACGGAAAAACTACTGGACGGATTTGGATGAAACTTTACAGTAAAATAGGTTATACATCGGAATAACATATAGGCTACAATTTGTATTGATTTTATGTAATTTTGGTCGTAATATAATTTTACTATTAAGTAAAAAAAAATCTATTTATTTAAAATGATCTGTCACGAAACTTAACGTGGCAGAACAAATTCCACGCGAGCGAAGCCGCGGGCAAAAGCTAGTTTATAATATTAAAATTCACATTTACCTCGATCACCAAAATTTTTTTTTCATAATAAGATCTATTTGCTACAGCATGCATAAACTTAACTAAGTTCTTCGTATACCACATTACTGTGTTGAGGCGAGGTGAGGGTGTATGGTGGGTGCGTGTGCGCAAATTGTATCTGTATTGGGGGTAGTGTGAGTACCCGGGGGGGGGGGGGTTTGATACAATATCAAACCCGCCCCCGCAAAAGCACTGCAGGAGCACTTCTGAGAATTACTAAATTTTAAGAAAAATTTGTTTTAGCCTTGAATAAAATGTGATTTAGCACATAGATATAGTTGATTTCTGCAACTCAAAAGACAAGTCAGTGCACCTTGTTTGCCTGTTAGCTGAATGGATAGCTACTATTCCATCCACCTCACCTCCTCGAAGAACTGCAGTAACCTTTAAACTTGCCTACAGCAGCCGTGAGGGATCTATTGGTACTGTCTGGCATGTAGATATTAATCAATGGGTGAACCTAACACTCACCTGTTTCCGTCAGCATGGTGATTGTAAAAATACAATGTGAACGAGAAGAATGTGAATTTACACCCGTCGCAGCTACTTGAAGATTAAGTTTTCCAGTGACCATCACATCATATGCTTCACTACCAGATCTAACAAACACCTGTGTTGCCCCCTGAAATTAAACTCTAATGTTTATACGTTTTTTGGTTTTTTTATTCCATTTCTCACCATAATTCCACATCTTTCTTGGGACATTTAGCAGTGGATATGATTCGTATAGTGGTTTATCAGGCGTACAATCAATATTACACCCTATTTGTACTGTGTCCATGTATCAGCATGCAAAAATGTACCCACTTGTACTTTATCCCAAAAGCAATTTTTTTATTTACAACATATCGTTTTAAACATGTATTTTTTCCATACAATAATATAAATACTCTTCGATACAAATACAAATGTATGGACAATCTGAGTCACATGGACTCATAAATTAATCAAAACACATTGCTTTTTTTAAGAGGTCATTGATCGCTTTACATTACGTCATATGTCTTAAGTTAAATGTTGACACACCTGTATTTTTAATTCATATTTTATAACATTCTCAGGATTTGGTGTAATAATTATAGCATTGGCCACAAACGAGGGAAAATTGTTTATTGTATGCAGGGTTTTGTTAAGATATCTTTGCAAGCCTTATAAAATTTTTAATAAGTACCTTAACATATGTATTGCCGTTGGCGTCCTCTCGAATTACCAATTTTGAAGTATTGCTTCTGTCAACTGTAGTCAATAGGTCATAAATGCCCTCATTATAAATTTCTACAAATGATACCTGAAATAAATATATACTTTAAGCCACTTACAAAAATGCACATAAAAATACACTGCTGGCTGCTGCTGCTATTAAAATACCTGCTGCTGGAATACAGTTTAAACAATATAGACTTTGGGACTATATCCACCAACACCACACAATAATGTTAATATACTGAGCAAGTTTTGTTACCCTCGGCTTTGATATCCAATAATTTATGCCATTCAATATATTATTAAAAGGACACCTCATGCTCCATTATAATGATATCCATTACATGGTAAAGTGTGGACTGTTAAGTGTTGGATTGATAGAGAGATACGGAGATTCATTTATTTCCATCTGTAGCAATACGCATTACATTATTACAAAATTAAAAGTACAGATGGAAATGGATGAGTGCTCAGTCAAAACCTTAACTCATTGAGGAGAGAAACTGATTTTCTGCCACCGACTGACCCTCACGGAGATGCAGTGAAACTTGAGAAACAGAAGTCTCATATATAATATATACTTGTGATCGATAAACCTACAAGCCCGAAGTTTTACATCTTATAAGGGAAGTGCTTCTGATTATCGTAGACATGTGAGACTGACTCTGAGATGGTTATACTGCCATTGTATGGTTGTTACTGCATTATTTGTTAAATGACAATACATACCACCTGCAGTTAAGGTAACATAATGGAATTTTGCATTCTTATTTTATCTACATCCTTATTTTACTTTCTTCTTCGAATCTCATTATTCACATCTTTACAAACATAGGTGCTGCATCTGTAATGCCCATTGTATTAAAGATTTTATCGGCTGCGGTGGTTGCTTACCATCAGGTGGCTCACATGCCAGTATATGTATCGCTTCCAAAAAAGTGAAAATAAGAAAAAAATTAGCATATACTTACCCAAATGTAGTAGTGAGTTCTGGACAAGTCTAATTCACTAGAGGCCTCTAGGTGCAGTTGACGACTCATTCGTTGGTATTTATCTTTTAAATGAGAAGATGAATGCCGCATTTGCTGCATGAACTAAAATCAAAAAATTATGTGTGAGCAAAGTATAAGGATGAAAGTTATAAATGTAGGATAAAACCTATTAAATACTAAAATATCAAGAGGTAGGCAACCCCTTGATATTTTAGTATAAGTCTATATTATGGACCCCATAGCACACAAGTCACCTGAAGATATTCAAAACCTCATAACAAATATGTGGCCCAGAGCTGGGTTATATACTAGGGCCAAGTCAAGGGCACCAAGTCTAGGCGGCAGAAGGGGGCGTCAAACACCGGCGAAATTCGCAAGTTTGCAGGCCCCCTTCTATCTTACACCAAAACCAATCTTATGCCCACTGCGACACATCCTGACTAGAAAATTAATATTTTTATCTGTGGGCTAGTTGACAACTGTACAAGTACCAATCAGCAATCTTCAATGAGATAAGCAGAATAGCGTTCAATCCTTTTTTTTGTCAGACATTTCTGTGAAATAATTTCTTTAAAATATGTATGCTCCATTCAACCTAATATTGTGTTTCCATTACATTATTTTTTAAGTATTAATTTTATAAATTATTAATTCTAGCCTATGATTTTACAACTATTTTATGGACAGGGATGCTAATTTTGTCAGGTCCAGGGTGCCCTGGCCAGGATGGCATTTTTGTAAACCGTCCCTGATCTGGCCAGACTAATATTTCTTACGTAATCCTCCAATTGCAATATTATGCCACATAATTTTCACCATATGCCTTTGTCAATAATGCACCATGCTCCCACAGACTACTACCAAGATATAAAGGCTCATCAACATTATACTGTAGATTGGAATTGTTATATGAAATTGGAATTGCTAAAATGAATACAATAAGCAACATGCATCAATGCCTTATGCCAGTGCATGAATGGCAATCAATGTGTTAACAGAAAAAAACAACCATACCTGTAACTCATACTTCTGTGCTGCATAGTCAAGTTTCTCAGCGCCATTATCAGCAGGTTTGTAAATAGGTTGTTGTGCAGCATCTATGATTCTGAATACATATTCCAGGGAGCGAGGTACAAGTCCTGGTGATGAGACGGTGCCCATCAATGTAAACGTTTTTCCAGAACCAGATGGACCATATGTCAGCAACGTAAAATTATAACCTTGCGTCAGTTTTTTCAAATTATCCTTTACTACTCGTTCAAAAATTTCCTTAAAAAAAAATTAGTGTACAATTCAATATTTCAACAAACCTTCAGAACTGCCGATAACTTATATTCTTTCAATAAAATTAGATAGTAGGCTATAAATTCAAAATTAAAAATTTACACTTACTCTTTGATTTGCTTCGGGGCCAAATATGTGAGAAAATGTGTAATATTTCGACACATTATGTTGAGTACGTCTTCCATGACCAACTGTAGCTGTATCCAAAGAAGTTATCAAATATCTTTCCGACTTCACTTCATACAAATCACTTGGAATTTTACATGGCTTGATCCTCAAATAAACATTAACCAGCTCTGGTTCAACGGATTCCTCGTACAACTCCATTAAATTTGCCCCTTTTTGGGGTCGCGGTCTCATATAAGGATTTAATATTAATGGTGGTCTCGGTTCTATAAAAGATGGAATATCGCGATTACATAAATCGTTATCTAGTTGTTTTTGGTCTAGCATTTGGATAACACAGGAGAGAAAACATTTAAAATAAGAATAGCGAAAACTAAACAACTGAAATCGAAACCAATACCTAAGACATGAACAAAACGGTTAAATTCAAAGAGACGCATAGACAATTTAACGATGAAACGAAAAGAATTATAATATCATACATTTCTTTAGTTTATATGGCAATATATTCGAAAATCCAATTCTGCCAAAAACAAATCAGTCACGGGCAAAGACGAAAAAGCAAGGTAAATGATCGCAATCGCGAAAGATCAATGTTTCTAAATTTAAATAACTAAAATAGAAATGACCAATAAAATACCTCCATTTGATGTTTTAGATTTTCATTGAAATATTTTTTTATATGATTAAAACGCTTTTGATATTTAGTGAATCCCATGAGCCGCAAGGGAGGATGGAGGTCAGCCCCAGCAGAGCCCTGCATGCTGAGGTAAGGCACGATAGTACCCGGGGAGCCAGATTCCGGGACGATCGGCACGCTTGCGACTAAGCTCACCCTTAGCCACGCATCCTTTGGCACGGCAGACCGTGGATTGGCGGAGAGGAAGAGAAAGGATAGAGAAGAAAGGAAATGGCAGGAATGGAAATGCGGATTGGTAGGGGTTACCAGTCTCGGAATAAATATTTATAAATCCATACATATATTTATTCCGATGCGGGGATCGAACCCGCGACCATTGACTCCGTGGGCGGAGGACCCCGCCACTCAGCCATTCGGTCGTCGTCGTTGATATTTTAATTAATCTATTTGTGATTTAAGCAAATCTTAATTTGATTTTTCTGCAACCTCGAATAATAGCAGACATGTATTGAATGTTTTCCAAGGAATGTTGAAAATCTTTATAACAAGACAATAAGTTATTTCAATTTATTAGCAATGAGTGAAACAAACATTTCCGGTAATACCTCAACAGTTGTATTATAATATAATAAAATTCCATATGCCACCGTGAAATCTTCTAATTTTTCAATTTGCTTTTTTTAATGGTATAAGAGGACAAAGGAGCAAGCGTGTCACCTAATGGAAAGCAATCAACACCGCCCATAGATATCCACGACACCGCAGGAGTCACGAAATCGTTGCTGGCCTTTTTGGTATTTGTAGGTTTGTTTTTGAAGATGCCAATGTCGTATCGTTTCGGAAAACCACCAAAGGTAGCCGGTTCTACAGAGTGGTGGTGCGTGGAAAGAAGTTTCGGGAAAGCGTACCGTACTTGACCGCCACTCATCCAGATGGTGGGGATGAAACTTTTCTTTCCGACGAGTTGTGGAATTTAGTGGCAGGAATTATTCCAAGAATTAAGGAATAATTTCTCGGGCAGACCATAGCACAGAAGTTTGATTAGAAGAGCCTTGTGCCACATCCAATTGGCATAAGGCTCTTCTAAAGGCCTTGGGGAATAGCTAGGTTCACTATTAAGACTTCCCCTTTTCTTCTGCTCATTGGTGTGTTAAGTAACTGAGAAAATCACCAGCTGAGCGATCCTGATGAACCCCATATTGACGGTCACTAATCAGTTGATGCAGTTAACAATGGATTCCATTGTTTTGGAGAACAAAGAGGTGATGGCAATGAGCCTATAGTTACCTGGATCAGAGCGATCACCTTTTTTAGTGATTTTTCACCTTATAATTTCATTAAAATTTGTCATTTTATAGCATTATAAATAACTATATCAGTGTATTTCATGATAATTTAAACTTACCATTACATTCCTTATCTATTCAACTTTTCCAAAAATTTGCCTTATTCGAATTAGTTAAATATATAAAAACTTTGGACAAAATTGATTTTTTTAAGGATAAATAAAAAACTGACATTTAAATGAAATGTCAAAAATAGTTTCTATCAGTAGCTTAAATATCAATGTTGGCGCTTCAAAAAAATTGGCCAAATAAAATAATCTGTCATTTGTATAGCTTATTTATCTTCATTACAGTCTGTCTAGTTAGCATACTTGTATTGTATATTAGTTAGACGTCAGTGGATCGTGTGTCCAACAAATATATCGGTATGATGGCTGAAGATACAACAGCCGATGCAACGAGAAGATTAAACGTAAAGAAACAGACTTTGGACGATGCTTACGCTGCTCCGGCCAACTTCCTAGAAATTGACGTGGTGAATCCTATAACAACTATGGGTGTAGGAAAAAAACGCTATACCGATTATGAGGTTCGCATGAGGGTAAGTACTTGAAGGATACACTTACGATTGATATATTTAATTAAATTAACACTTGCGTTCATACTTTGATGGTATACAACTGTTAAGGTGGGCGTCTCTCTGTTATGACGTTCAACTAACGATCACATTGATACGAAAATTACTTCTACTAGGATCTATTTCCTGTTCCCAGACTAATCTGCCCGTTTTCAAAGTGAAAGAGTCGAGCGTAAGGAGGCGGTATAGTGACTTCGAATGGCTGAGAAATGAATTAGAAAGAGATAGCAAGGTGAGTGGCCTAGTGTTCTGATAATGGAATACATTTATTGTTATCAATGGTATGAAACAAAAATATGACAGTAATGACTCACTCCTGGATAACAGTAGAAATGTTTTAAATATTAAATTTGGTACATTTCATACTGATTCTTGTTTTATAATAAGTTTAATTATAATAAGTTAATACAATCATAAATATATAATTTAAAATACCTCAAATATGATGATATGATTTCAAATTGTAACTGATGCAATAAGTGTTATAAATCAATCTCAAATGCTATTTAGGCAAGGAAAAATAAAAATTTGGCTATAATTTGCCTCCATAATATTGACTATATGTTATTTTGTATATTTTATGCCTTTACTGGATAAATTGTGTAGACATTTCTAATGATGAATCATCCCTATATTGATGACAGAAAATGTATTTGCTATAAGTAGAAAATGATATATTCTGATTTTATACACCAATTGAATTGAATCAGAAAAAACTGTGTCAAATGGTATTGGAGGTTTTTTGAAATTTTTTTATTTCTTTTAAAAAATAACGGAGATCATTTAATGTAGTTTTATTTCCTTTCTACTTACAACAAATATGTTTTTTGTTGTCAATATGTAATCTTTTGATTTATATAGTTTTATTAATCCTCCATTGGTAAATATGATCATTGTGAAATATTAAGTTATTGTCAAAGAAATCCTATTACTTGTTATATGAAGTCTTCTAAGTTTACTTATACAACTTAGAAGACTTATACTGTAATTACTTACACAACTTCTGACCTATGAATATTTATCGGGGTACAAAATAGTGCATTTTATGCTGACAGTCACTGAATTTTCACTTGACTAAGATCCGTGATAAGATTGATTACTTAGCCAAGTAAAAATTCTGACTATCCACATAATAATGGATTTTCACATAGTAATGCCTGACTCGATTATTCATACTTTATTTTGCTTTTGGAACAACATGGTACTCATGAGGACACAAAAGAATAACAGACTGGCAATTTAGGAGATGGAATGATGTTATTGTTGAAATGACTGGCAGGTCTTGAACCAGAAAGGCATCTCTTAAGCACACATTAGATTAGAAAATGTACTTTAAATGGTTACAGTAGACTGATTTTGTTCTGTATTTTATTGTTTAGTTTGAATTTGATCCTTGCAAATTAACCTAATTAAGGCTGTTATTGTAGGTATTAAAAGAGAATGTTTCAACCCCTGTATTTGAATGAGTAGCCATCCAGTATGTTAAGATTTTTCCAAACAAAATCTATGTATCACAAGTCTATCATCTTTTCAGCAATAGTTTCGAATCAATTTGATATTGGAACCTTATAAACCAAGCCTTCACATTTCTGTATGGCTGGTAATGTTTCTATCATGACTATGGTTTTGCAGATATCTATGGAAGGCAGTGATTGATTGTTTTCATCATCACATAGGCTTGCTTTATTGCCATGTCATGCCGTCCCTTACACTTCACTAGGTCTGTGAAGTGTGTGTGAGTGTAATCAGCTAGCTCATTTGTCAGTTTCTTCCATTAACAAAATTGTAGAAGACGACTGGCAAAAGAAATTACCGTTGTGAATGTTGATTGAAGGGTTGGTAGGGAAAGACCGTGGAAAACATATCTTGACCAAATTGCTGAAGTTTTTAAGAAAGGCCAGGTCAAGCCCTTAACCGGTGGGCTTGCATGGGGAGAATAATGAGTGTGGAGGAAGCAAGGGAAGTATGCCGAGATCAAAGTAGATGGAGATCTGTGGTCTCTGCCTACCCCTACGGGAGACAGTCGTGACAATATGTATGTATGTATGTAATAAAATTGTATGGTAAAGTTAGCCGTAATATTAATAAAGTAGGGGATAATATTGTAATAATGATTTCTGTGATTTCAGATTGTAGTTCCACCTTTACCTGGTAAGGCGTTAAAGAGACAGCTACCTTTCCGAGGCGATGACGGCATATTTGAAGAGGAATTCATTGAGGATCGTAGAAAAGGTATTTGAACAGTTGATATATATTAAAAAAATAAATATACTCAATATATTAAAAAAATAAATATACAACTGGAGATGTCAATTGCTCTGTTACGGATATTTAACTAATAAGGCAATAGTGCCTGCATTTCATACAGAGCGAGTTTCAACATGTCTCGTCTTGTCACCTCCCGCGTGACTTACGATCGCAGTGCAAAATACTGTTGTCACGTCAGAGGTGACTTACGACTGATACGGGTTAAATTTTAATAATTAATTTTAATTAATTAATGAGCAAGTACATTTTAGTGGTTAATTTATATTATTAATATTATTTCCTTATAGTATTTTTATTGTCTCACTAAAATGTATTTTTCAACTCTACAGTTATTACTTATTTTATATTTATTGAACGAATTTCTTTTTTAACTCTGACTGGGAATCCAGTATGATGTATTTTTGCCGAAACTTCTTTCCACGCACCACCATTCTATGGAAGCAACTACTTTAAGCGATAGTTCGAAATCAATGCGACATTCAATTCAATATTATATAAAACTGTGTTACCACTCACTGACGTACATGTCATTGGACGAACTGTAAGAGATAGGGGGTAAATTTGTCTTTAGTAAGTGTTCGGATAGGGCTTGAGGCAGAGGAATTATACTCAAACTGCGAGGATCATCAGATATTGCTTAACTGCTCGACGGCTCCGCCGCAACCGTAATACCAACGGGGGTCGCTCTCGAACAAAAAATGATCAACTTGAACACAAAATGGCGGAAAACAAGATGGCCGCCATACAAAGTGAAAATCGCCGTTTATAGGCCAATTTCGCTGAAGTTTGGCATAGACTCGAAATCTATAAAATAAAAAAAGAAACTTTGCAACGTTTCTTTTTTTTATTTATATTTAACTAGGAGTTATTGCATTACTAACAACACTGCAAATGTTGTTTTATTTTTTAAACCTTAGTTACGTATGTAAACAAAGGGAGTAGCAAAAGTATGCGCGTACGCGCTCCATGATGCGTGAAACTGAATACACGAGATTCTTCAATGTCGCCGGTAATCGGCCGTGCGATGTGCGTTAGGTGTATCCGATGCAAGAAGTATGCGGTCAAATTACACCGCGTTATAGCTATTTGTACGTAGTTTGCTTTTTTTCCTTGATGGCAATCAATTATAACTATTATGCCAGTGTCAAGTGAAATATATTAATATCAAATCTCTTGAAATGTCTTGTCAGCTAGTCACGTTATTTTTTGATAAAATGGTGGCTATTCTATCAAAACCTGCTATGGACTTTTTCAGTCAACTTACAAATTCACGACGAATTAAAACTGCGGTTATTATTCGGATGTTATGAATCACTCTTAGATTTTAAATGAAAAAAAAAATAATTCATCAAAATTAATTCTCTAATGGTATTTCACATACCTATAAGATTTCAGTACACATGAAAACGATTGATACATAATTTTTGAAGTCGTTATTGAAGAAGTTATTGCGTATTAAGTATTATATTTTTACGCATTACGTAATTTAATTTTACATGACGCAATGGGTGATAATAAATTAATAATGTCTAATTTTTATAAAAATGAGAACTCTCGTTTCCCGGTGGTAAAGTACGAATAAAAAATAAAAAAACTCCAACGCTAGAAAACTAGCCATTCATTAGGTTTTATCCCCAATATTAGGATGAATGGCGACCCAGTACGGTCTATGAATGTCTTCGAAACTTCTTCGCTTTGTTCTTTCCAAATACCCCCCCTAATACTAAAGATAATTGAAAGCGGCGTTGATTGTTTCCCATCAAGCGATACGTTGCTTATTTGCCTTCCTATTTCTTATATTCTATTCTTTGTTTCTATTCTATTATATAGCATTAAGAAGTATGTATTGGGTAACTTTGAATGATAGAATAATAAATTAAGATATAA
This sequence comes from Baronia brevicornis, assembly GCA_031353405.1. Lineage (NCBI taxonomy): Eukaryota > Metazoa > Arthropoda > Insecta > Lepidoptera > Papilionidae > Baronia > Baronia brevicornis. The sequence goes on along the minus strand of JASFAT010002648.1, from coordinate 114,497 downwards.
GAGAGCGATGTGAAGTAAAAGAAGGTGTCGTGACAAAAGTTGAGAAAGGGATGCTTAGATGGTTTGGTCACATAGAGAAGATAAATGAAAGACGACTGGCAAAACAAATTTATGTTGCGGATGTGGATGGAAGGGTCGGTAGGGGATGACCACGAAAAATATGCTTTAATCAAATTGCCGAAGTTTTTAAGAAGGACCAGGTCAAGAGTACCCTTAACCGGCGTCCTTGCATGATATGAGTGTTGAGTGTGGAGTAAGCATGGAAAGTATGCCCAGATCGTAGCAGATGGAGATCTGTTGTCTCTGCCTACACCCCTACGGGAGGCAGGCGTGACGATATGTATGTATGTATTCTATTATGTTCTGTTTCTTACTTTTTCAGGTCTGGAGGTGTTCATAAACAAAATTGCCGGTCACCCACTAGCACAGAACGAGAGGTGCCTCCACATGTTCCTTCAAGAGCCCAACATAGATAAGAATTACGTACCAGGCAAGATCCGTAACACATAACCACCCCATCATCACACGATACCAATGGACTTTACCACAATTCTGCATCCGTTACATGTGTTGCCATAGCCATATAACTGAGTTACTTGCCGGGGCAACAATTTGTGGTACTTTCCCGTTGGCCGAGCGCAAGCGAACAATCGCCAAATAATGTAGATGTCCGCCGAATTTCTTACAACCTTACCTAATCTAATCGTTTTTTCCTCTCTATCCTTTCCCTTCCTCTCCGCCAATCCACGGTCTGCCGTGCCAATGGATGCGTGGCCAGGGGCGAGCCTAGTCGCAAGCGTGCCGACCGTCCCGGGATCGGGCTCCCCGGGTACTATGGTGCCCTACCTCAGCATGCAGGGCTCTGCTGGGGCTGACCTCAATCCTCCCTTGCGTCTCGTGGGATTCACTAAGACGAATTTAATATATCTAATTTGTTGAAAATGACGGCGACGTGCTTCACCGCCCGTCACGTCCTGATTCTCACGAGGGCGAAAAGCGACCAATGGAGAGCCGTTTCGCTGCGATGAAGGTAGCGAATGGAGCTCTGTGGTTTCTGCCAACCCCTGCGGGGGATAGACGTGAATATATAATATATATATATATATATATATATATATATATATATATATATATATATATATATATATATATATATATATATATATATATATATAAAAAAAACCTAACCTAACAATTCACAAATTTTCTTCATTTTTAAACGAAGCTTTGTTTTGAACGAATTCAGAGAATAGAGCACATGGCTTTCAAACGAACATTACTGTCTTTGGTGGAAATCTAACATTATTTGGCGATTATTCGCTAAAAGTACCCAGTTTGTTCCGTGCTGTGCAAAATTTTTCTTTCCATACATGTTTTGTGCAAATTAGATGTCGTTATTCAAAACAGACGCAAGCCACTAGCAAAATTGCTATATAAATACTGCATAAATATATATACACATATCCAGTAAATTCTTTGAATTATTTATTTGGAAGCTTGAAACTTTTATTTGTAAATAAAATAAAAAAAACTTATCATCTTTTTAAGAATTTTATTAAAAGATCACTGATGGTTATACTAAACGTCCGAAAGAAGACTATTTTTTTAATCTGTATATTTTAATTTGACAATAGCCTACACATAAAGGTACGTACCATTAATCGATTTTTTATGCATCGATGAAAATGGGTGTTGATGTTAGTGTGTAAATATTGAAAACTAATACTGAATATCCGCGATTCGCGACAACCCCAGATCAAAATCATTAAAAAAATATAGGTTAGAGTTAATTTATTTGTTTTACAAGTAAAAAGAAATTGAAGGAAAATTTTTAAAGGAAAAAACTGATGGTTGGTGTTTAGAATTGTTGTAAAGTTCCCGTCCCTAAATTAAATCGCATGTGAAAGTAGATCGTAAGTCGAAAAACTTACAAATGTAATAAAACGTTCATGCAAATAATAGAACTTTTCACGCGGCACTGCATTCCACAGATAATATATTTAAAAATATACTACAACTACTTTTTTTTCATTTAATAAAAAATGGAAACATTCTGTTATGCCATGGCGTGTAATAAATATGTTTTTAGAACAAAAACATTATAATAAGATAGTTATTGTTTTAATGAGCAATATTATTGGAGTCGTTAAATTTGTTTAGTGTCTATTTGTATTTAACTAGCGCCATTGAAATTACTCGGTTTATTTAAATTAGTCATTACAAAATGGCAATAAGTTAGGTTTACATTTTAATACATATATATGCGTATATAAATCTCATACATATATTGTTTCTCTAATATATTAAGATGTATTTATTGTGTATAATTACTCAAAATTATTTAGATTTTAATGAACACATTTATTTACATAGACAATGTGTCAGTGGTATTGAGAGTTTAGGAGTATTTTGAAAACTTAGGCATACAGTGCGATCCACTTATCTGTAGAGTCAAGGCAAGCGTGATCGTCCTAAAAAGGCTACTTTTGTCTAACGATCATTCTACATGTAAAATAAATGAAATTTTAAATGTTTTTTAAGAGAAATAGCATTAGGGACAATGACATTTTCATTAATTATTCCTTTATATATCAATATAATTTTCTATTCTTATTTTTACCCACTTATATGACAGAGATAACATTATACTGCGTCTCGAATATATTTTCGATGTCAATATATTGCTTTTTTTTTTAAATTCAAACACTGGCCAGAAACAACAAAGACATGAAAAATATATGAACTCTATAGATAAGTAGGTCGCTTTGCATTTAGTTTTAATTTAATATTTTTGGTAAATATCGGTGTCGAGAACTGGCAATACTTTGTTTGATAAGCGAAAAAATGTAACGAACTGAAAAATTAAAAAATATATTTTAAATGAACGCCATCTATGTAGAGAATTGATATACACTTGTCATACTATACAGAGAGTGTTATTGACAACATAGAGTTCATAAAATACATATATTTGATAAACACTAGACATTTTGTGGGGTTATACATTATGTGAAACACAATAGGATAATAATAAATTTGCTATCATGTCTGCTTGTTTGTTTATTTATAATTTTCATAACTATATATGTATATATACATATATATATATATATATATATATATATATATATATATATATATATATATATATATATATATATATATATAAACACACACACACACATACGTACAGATGCATTTGTATGTATGTATATAGGGAGAGTGTGAACTAATAGTACGAATGGAAAAAGTAGAAAATAATAATCAACTTGCAGCAAAAGCTTTTTAATATTAACAGACACATTTAAAGAAGTATATAATAGTAATATAGAATTATTAAAAATAAGTAATATTTTATTTAATTCAGCTAACTTCAGACTTGGACTTGAACAAGGCGCGACTTCGCGCGGCGTTTGGCACCGACTCGTCCTGTCTCCATAACTTCATGCCGCGTATTTCTATCTCCTCGTGCCAGCCCTCTTTAGTTTTCCTGATATCATAGAAAATAATAACCTATGTTGAAAGAAGTTTTTACCCTCTATACGATTGGAGGTTTTGGAAGTACTATTCTTCTGACATAGAATATTAAAAATATAGATAATAAATCGTGCAATCGTTTTATTACGATTGGAGATTTTGGAAGTACTATCTGAGATACAATAGACATGTTATATAAAGTAAATAAAAGATTGATTCAAAGTAAGTAGAATACAAAAATATTAATCACGCTAACGTTTTATTTTTCAATATGTTTTGCTTTCTCAGTCAAGATTTTTTTAATCTCAAGCACCTCTTTTATTTCGCTCTTTCCCAAATCTTGCATAGAGGTAGGTGACCTATTTACAGTGCATTTGGTTATCGAAATGTCCCATTGGCGGGGGCGATTATTCGACATAAGGTAATTCATTTCGCTTCGCTTTTGCTTGCATGCTTCTTTACCTAATAATAAAAAAGAATTAAAAAAAAATGCGTACAAACCGGCAATTTTCTATTAAGGGAGAAGTATCAGGGAAAATGGTCTGCAAGAGCATCAGACACGGTAGTACCACGACGGAAAGGAACTGGATCTGCTCGGCCGGCTGGTTTATCTTGCGTCTCCTGTCCATCATGCTGAGAGGCGTGTAGCCCATTAGACGCTCCCGATCACCCTGGAAGAGTGAATTTGATCGTTACAATAATGATTAATAGAGTCAGACGTTACTTTGCGAACATCCATTACTATGTGGACGGTCAGAATTTTACTTAACTAAGATCCGCGACAAGCAAACAAAAGTAGAAAAATAATAGAATAGAAAAATAATAGATAGAAATCTACTTCCTTCAGTAACAAAACATTATTATTTTTTCTACTTTTGTTTGCTTGTCGCGGACCTTAGCCAAGTAAAATTCTGACTTTCCACATACATAACAATAATATTGATCTTAACTTTTGAAAGTTTAGTTAGTGTAATGTAGTTAGTTGGCCTGATTTATTCATTTTCCTGCCTATTTTCTGTACCCAGGTTATCCTCGTTCTAGCGTTACAAAAAAATAACTAGTTGTAGTTTATTCTAAAAACAATAACTTTTGTATCGCAAAGTATCGTTTTCAACATATCTTATTTTCCTACAAAATTATAAATATTTTCCCATAAAATAACAAACGTGTGGATAATCTGTCAATGTCAGCGTGGATTCATATCGATAGATGACGTCATCGCGTCAATTGTTCGTTGTGTGTTACGGTGACACATTTTTATTTTGAATAATTTGATTGGACTAATATTGTGTTTTTAAATAGTTGTTTTTAACTTAAAATAGATAGAAAGAATTAAAATAGAAAGAAAGAATTCGTTTATATTTTGCGATGTACAGACTATAATGAAATTGTTTAAAAATATATATATAGATAAATAAAACTTTATATAATAATTTATTTCTATTTGATACAAGGTTATGGTCCGATGTTGCACTATCATTGGTCGAATGTTACCCCACTACATCTCGATTCCGTTGGTATGTCAAGAATAGTTTGTTTTAAAACACTCAAAGATTACGTTATATACATATAAAGTAAACACTAAGGTTAACTGTAAATATTTTTTTAATGTTTACTTGATCGTAGAATTCTTCGTACACCGACTCAGCTATCATTTTTGCCACATCGAAAGGCTTGCAACAGCCAGATAGGTCGCTCGTCGTCATAAGAATGCCCTGCGTATAGGGTTACCACGTTTATTTGGAGTAAATACAGATTTAGACTTTTCCCGCCAACTCACATCAGTGACGTTGTGTTTTTATTTCATTTTCATAATCTTATATATCAGAATTAAGGTAGGGTATTATAAAATAGTTCGATTAAGGCTTATAAGTGAAGTAATATGAGGACCGATTGGTTCAGTGACGTGGCCCTCCGCCCACGGAGTCAATGGTCGCGGGTTCGATTCCCCCATCGGAAAAATATATATATGGATTTATAAATATTTATTCAGAGTCTGGTAACCCCCAATCCGCATTTCCTTCCCTTTCTTCTCTATCCTTTCTCTTCCTCTCCGCCAATCCACGGTCTGCGGTGCCAATGGATGCATGGCTAGGGGCAAGCTTAGTCGCAAGCGTGCCGACCGTCCCGGGATCGGGCTCCCCCGGGTACTAGAGTGCCTTACCTCAGCATGCAGGGCTCTGCTGGGGTTGACCTTCATCCTCCCTTGCGGCTCGTGGGATTCACTAAGACGAATTTAATATACCTAATTTGTTGAAAATGACGGCGACGTGGTTCGCCACCCGTCACATCCTGATTTTCACGAGGGTGAAAAGCGACTAATGAAGGGCCGTTTTGCTGCGATGAATGGTAGGATGGAGCTTTGTGGTCTCTGTCAACCCCTGCGGGGGATAGGCGTGAATATATATATATATATATATATATATATATATATATATATATATATATATATATATATATATATATATATATAATATGAAAGAAATACGTGTATCGTGACTTTTTAAGTTGACTGAAAAGGTCCATAGGTTTTGGTAGAAGAGCCACCGTTTAATCAAGACGTAACTAGACAAGCTGACTTGTTACATTTCAAGAGATTTGATATTATTGTATTTTACTTGACACCAGTATAATAGGTTTAACTAATTGCCAATAAAGAAACAAAAAGTAACCTTGAATAGTTTTCGGTGCGAGAGGTCGCCCCAGTCGAAGGTGCGCTCGGTCACAATGGGCGTAAGCTGCGCGCGCACCAAAAAGTACATAGCCAAGTCTGTGCACAGGATGTCGTAGCGGATTTCCTCCAGCAGGCGCTCGCGGTCACTCCGAGATAGTTCGCTAAGTAACTCTTTATCCTGCACACACAATAACCAAAGGTAATTAACTTAAGCTAGATATTTTATGATTACATACAATTGCTTGTAATCAAAAGTAAATCTAGCTTAATTTTAGCTTTTAAAATTTGTAATATAAACAAATATTTAAAGCATATATACAAGGTACTAATCTTACTATCACTGAAAACTTTTTAGTTGTATATGTAAAACTTTTTTTTGATCTTTGATGATGTTGTTTTTCTTAACATTGGTAATTTTAAAAATTAGAATGTTAAAGAAATTTGTTTTTTCGGATTATGATTGATAGATAACAAACGTATTTTGTCTTGTTAGACGACATATTTTAATTTTATTTCATTTTAAAATAATTTTATATGATGACGGTTAATCTGATTATTAATGAAATATTTACTTTTATACAAAATAAGTTTATATAATTATCAACTTATTTTGTAATGAAATTAAAGTAGCTTCCAACCAGACGATGAAATATTCTAGGTAAATACAATGTCTGTATATCGGTGTGTGGTCGTCTGGTTGGCATATTACAATTGTCATCTTAAGAATCTGTTATCAGGATAGCATGTCTATTTGAGAAAAATAGGCGTGAATATGGAGTTATTTATATTTACCTTTCATTATAAGTGATAAGCTACACTTAACAATTATAATTACAAAGAAAGAATTGTTGTTTTTGTCTAGGCTATAAAGTTAATACCTTTATATAAAATAATGTCTAATATACATAAATTAATAAAATACTAAAAGCAAGTTAGTTCATAAAATTAAAACTGACATTTGAATATTATAATGATATAATATAACTCTCTCCCAATTTTCAAAAATAACTATCTATCTTTATAAATATCTTTGTATCTTTTTATTTATTCGTGTGTGTGTATATACTTTACAATACGTGACAATACCAATACTGCTGAAATCTGAATTTTCGAATTTGTTTTAACATGTTCGATTATTAAGTATCTTATATTTGGACAGTCAAAGGTTTTACTTAGCTAAGATCCGCGACAAGCAAACAATAACAGAAAATTAATAATGTGTGTTTTCCTGCTGGATGAAGTGGATTTATTTGGAACTTAAACCAAAAACTTATCGAAAAAAACAGCAACTCTCCACCCACCAACCACTATACACAACACCAAATGCACACTACTACTTTTCCACCTTGTAAACGACACGTGTTTCGCCCGAACACGAGGCATCTTCAGGTATAGTAGACTCTACGGAAGACAACCGAAAAGTGACAAGGCATCCTCAGGTGTAGTAGACTACGGAAAAATCACTTTTCGGTTGTTTGCTTTTTAACATTGTGTCCATCCTACGGTTGTGTGGAAGGAATCGCTATTAGTATTTATAAATATCTTTGTATATCTTGATATATAATCAGTCAGCTCATCACGTTACGTCTTGATAAAATAGTGGCTACTCTATCAAAACCTTCTATGAACTTTTTAGTCAACTTAAAAAGTTATGATACTCACATTTATTTCACTTGTACGCCTTAATCGAACTGTATTGTATAATATACTACCACAATTAAACATTATAACTGATAATAATATAAGATTATGAAAATGAAAAAAAACAACGTCACTGATTTAAGTTGGCGGGAAAAGTTCATGTATATACTTATATATTTGCTTAAGGCTATTCATTATCTTTGTTTATTTTTTTCTTGTCTATCATCATAACGATAATGTATCACCAACCTACATCAAATTTTCTTTTTAACATTGTGTCCATCCTACGGTTGTGTGGAAGGAATCGCTATTAGCGAGAAGACCGCCATTTGTATATGAATATTACAATCAATAATTGTATAACTTTGTTTTAGAGTACAATAAAGACTACAATTATCTATAACTTTTTGATCCGTAAGTGACCATTTTAACACACTTCTAAATTTATTTCGCAAGAAACTTAATTGAAAATGATTTAGTTTTACATTTGTGTAAAGAAATGTATCTATAGAAATCAACCACTATATGAATATGAAGTCTAACACCATATATTAATAAAATTAGTCATGTATTTAGTGTACACAAGACTATGTATAGACAGTTCAGGTTATTATGTGGGCCGATCCCGGCGGCACTGCAATGCCGGGCCAACCCGTGACGGGAGTGGAGCGAGCCCCGAACATCCCGTCGATTTCCAAAAATCAGTTTAATATACTGGTCCCGCAGTGCGGGAACTTTCAGATATTAAGCTGAAAAGAACAGATACTACACTTTGATCTTAGCCAAAAGGCCGAGAAGCGATACTGTATATAATAAACTACGAGCTAGTCAATAAAACGAAAGTGATTTTATCACCGTATTCTAAAAACTTTTAAAATAACACGCAGCGACATCTATCAGAAACTAATAGACTAATTTATACATAGAACCATCTGAAGAAAATACTAATTATTAAAAACTACATAGTTTTATCTTAATATAAATAAAATTACAAAATATTGCTAAAATAAGTATAAATATATGTTAAATTAAATATAATAAGTTCGTGAAATCTCAACTTCACCTTTAGAATTGAATCTAACGATGTCATAAATATTATATAGCGCCATCTAGTTTAAGAGCTGATATGATTTGTGGTTTGTTATATTTAAATTAGTCAGTACTTCAGTTATATCATAGATGTCAATATTTAGACACATTTAAAAATTACACAATTTATCATATTAAAATAGGTAATAATGGTGAGATAAAAATGTTTGTTGTATTTATTTAAAGTTTATATATACAACATAGTTATTTGATAGGTGAGTTTAATAGGATACCGCCGCTTGCGGTATCGGAGGGGGCAGTTTCATCCCCCTCTTTCTGGCCTCCCTCTGGAGGACAGGGCATTATCTGACTGATGAACTATGCTGCGCCGCTTTGGTGGTATTTGATATCAGCAACCCAGCGCAAACGCGTCCAGATCCAGCAGAATCTGTCTCTGCGCGCCATCGTGGGTCGGCTCGCTATGTGCGTAACGACGTTATAGCGAGGGACCTCAGGGTGGAGAGCGTCCATGAGATTGTGGTCCGGTTGGCTCGGAAGATGTTCGACCGAGCCGACAATGGACCACACCCACACCTTAATAATTTTGCTCCCCTTGACGCTCGCCTACCAGAGGGACGTCCACCCCCACGCGAAATCCTGTCGCCGCTTGGCTCCCGCGAGGGAAGAGGGCCAGCGATGGAGCCAAAGTAGGAATAGGTTCAGCCATATCTCGATGACGCGAAGTTGTTAAAGGACGCCTAAAAGCCGCTAGGAATAGCGGCCCCTAGGACCGGGAGGCGGTTGCCCCATTGAGTTTCTGCACGAGCAGTGGGGTTCATCTCCGAGGCTCGACCCACACCTCTGCGCGGGGTGTGGACGTCCCCGATTGATATTTAAATTAGTCAGTACTTCAGTTATATCATATAATGCCCTATCCTCCAGAGGGAGGCCAGAAAGAGGGGGATGAAACTGCCCCCTCCGATACCGCAAGCGGCGCCGCGACGTTCGGAGCGTGGTGAGCCGCTGCCACCGCCAACTAGAAGAGGAGGGGTGCCTTAAGCCAAAACACGTCCCAGCATTCGCAGAAGCCCATAGTGTCTTGCGGGACACGCCCCCGCTGCGTGCCAAGAAGCTTAAGAGGAACTTGTGACGACAGTGCCGGCTAGAGAGGGGGCATTGCCCGATTCACAAATACCGGCGCTTCAACAAGGGCCAACAGGCAGTGAGGACTCGGAGGAGCCGATGACCATCGCTCAAATCTTCGACTGCCTAGAAGAGGCCAACGCTCAAATAATGTCCGGCGTCGAGTACGGGACGCCGCTGTCCATTGCGTTCAACCCCACCCCGCTCGCTCAGTATGGAGCAGAGCGGATTGCACAATATGGAGCGGCCGCCAGCTTGCTCACCAGTTTGCTCCATAAGCTCATCGCCGTGATGGAGTCCGGTGTTGACATGTAAGACGGCGATATACAACTTATTTGGCCCTACCTTGCTCATCGGGTTTGAAGATGAGAGGGTTGGGCAGATACACAACGCCTAAAAGCCGCTGGCAACGGCGGCGCAAAGACCGGGAGGCGGTCGTCTCCCGTACATAGGTCCAAGTAGTGGGGTTCAACCCCGAGGCTCGCTCCTACACCCCTACAGGGTGTAGATGTCTCCGGTTGATTGATTTGAAGACATTGTATAATTTAAATTATACTTATATCTTCTTTTCGTTTTTTTTTAACAAAAGTTAATAATCAAAATCGAAATTTAGTAAAATATACTTTAATTTTATATAAAATGAGTCAGTAATATCACCTGTATCCTATTAAATTCACCTAACAAATAACTTAGTTGTATATATAAACTTTAAATAAATACAACAAACATTTTTATCTCACCATTATTACCTATTTTAATATGATAAATTGTGTAATTTTTAAATGTGTCTAAATATTGACATCTATGATATAACTGAAGTACTGACTAATTTAAATATAACAAACCACAAATCATATCAGCTCTTAAACTAGATGGCGCTATATAATATTTATGACATCGTTAGATTCAATTCTAAAGGTGAAGTTGAGATTTCACGAACTTATTATATTTAATTTAACATATATTTATACTTATTTTAGCAATATTTTGTAATTTTATTTATATTAAGATAAAACTATGTAGTTTTTAATAATTAGTATTTTCTTCAGATGGTTCTATGTATAAATTAGTCTATTAGTTTCTGATAGATGTCGCTGCGTGTTATCTTAAAAGTTTTTAGAATACGGTGATAAAATCACTTTCGTTTTATTGACTAGCTCGTAGTTTATTATATACAGTATCGCTTCTCGGCCTTTTGGCTAAGATCAAAGTGTAGTATCTGTTCTTTTCAGCTTAATATCTGAAAGTTCCCGCACTGCGGGACCAGTATATTAAACTGATTTTTGGAAATCGACGGGATGTTCGGGGCTCGCTCCACTCCCGTCACGGGTTGGCCCGGCATTGCAGTGCCGCCGGGATCGGCCCACATAATAACCTGAACTGTCTATAAATAGTCTTGTGTACTAAATACATGATTAATTTTATTAATGTATGGTGTTATACTTCATATTCATATAGTGGTTGATTTCTATAGATACATTTCTTTACACAAATGTAAAACTAAATCATTTTCAATTAAGTTTCTTGCGAAATAAATTTAGAAGTGTGTTAAAATGGTCACTTACGGATCAAAAAGTTATAGATAATTGTAGTCTTTATTGTACTCTAAAACAAAGTTATACAATTATTGATTGTAATATTCATATACAAATGGCGGTCTTCTCGCTAATAGCGATTCCTTCCACACAACCGTAGGATGGACACAATGTTAAAAAGAAAATTTGATGTAGGTTGGTGATACATTATCGTTATGATGATAGACAAGAAAAAAATAAACAAAGATAATGAATAGCCTTAAGCAAATATATAAGTATATACATGAACTTTTCCCGCCAACTTAAATCAGTGACGTTGTTTTTTTTCATTTTCATAATCTTATATTATTATCAGTTATAATGTTTAATTGTGGTAGTATATTATACAATACAGTTCGATTAAGGCGTACAAGTGAAATAAATGTGAGTATCATAACTTTTTAAGTTGACTAAAAAGTTCATAGAAGGTTTTGATAGAGTAGCCACTATTTTATCAAGACGTAACGTGATGAGCTGACTGATTATATATCAAGATATACAAAGATATTTATAAATACTAATAGCGATTCCTTCCACACAACCGTAGGATGGACACAATGTTAAAAAGCAAACAACCGAAAAGTGATTTTTCCGTAGAGTCTACTACACCTGAGGATGCCTTGTCACTTTTCGGTTGTCTTCCGTAGAGTCTACTATACCTGAAGATGCCGCGTGTTCGGGCGAAACACGTGTCGTTTACAAGGTGGAAAAGTAGTAGTGTGTGTTTGGTGTTGTGTATAGTGGTTGGTGGGTGGAGAGTTGCTGTTTTTTTTTCGGTAAGTTTTTGGTTTAAGTTCCAAATAAATCCACTTCATCCAGCAGAAAAACACACATTATTAATTTTCTATTATTGTTTGCTTGTCGCGGATCTTAGCTAAGTAAAACTTTTGACTGTCCACATATATGATTTCAGCAGTATTGTTTTTATTGTATTTCATGTATGTAAGTCGGGATTATAGATTATAGTTTCTCTTCTCGGTGAGTGGAGGTTTTGACTTAACCATCGCTCATTTCCATCTGTTTGTAATGTATACTGCAGAAGGAAATAAATTTATTTATCTTTATGTCTATCTATCTAAGATTATTAATGGAGTCAGGCGTTACTTTGTGGAAATCCATCACCACATGGACAGTCAAAAGTTTTACTTAGCTAAGTTGTTCTTGTCGCGGATCTTAGCTAAGTAAAACTTTTGACTGTCCATATCTATCTATCTATCTAATAGGAGAAAATTGTATTAAAAGATTGTAGATAAAACCTTGTTTTAGTATATAAGTATTAACAAAGAAGTCCCACAACGAGTTACCTCTATAAGTTTCTTAGCCAAGAAGTAATGATGGTGTTCCAGTTGCGAGGATTTGTACATATGGGCGAGCGGATGCTTGGACAGTGTCAGGAAGTTGTTGTTGACGCCGGGATGGTCCAGATCGTGGCACAAACCGGCCAACATCAGCCCAGCAGTCTGCGCAAAAGAATTTCTTCAAGTTTGTTCAATTACTACTCTCAATCACCAAGACAATACCACTCAAATTGTAAGGGTAACATATTCACTTCGAAAAAATCGAAGAATTCGCTGTTGTTCTTCAACCTCATAAAGTTCGCATCTATATGCGAACGCAGTGGCCCTAATAAGATACTCTATTGACAATATCGCTCCAATTGTAAAGGTAACATATTCACCTCGATGAAGCTGAAGAATCCGCTGTTGTTCTTCAATATGACGTACATGGTGTGTGTGAAGCAGAACGCGTGCTCCGCGTTATGGTAGGGGTTGTCGCGGTAGCAGGAGAGCGCAGTCAGCACGAAGTCAGCGAGCCGCCGCCGATCGAAGCCGCCCTCGGCGAACGTCTCCGAGAACATATAGCCCACCAGCGCTGGCATGTCCTCCCTGCTGCCTTCGCTTATGTGGTAGTCGAAACTGGGGGGCGATAGAGCCCAAGTCAACACTCAAATTGCGATTCTTTTTTTATGGGACAGGGAGGGAAACGAGAAAGCGTATCACCTCATGAAAAGCAATTAACTATGCAACACCAGAGACATCACAGGTGAACCCGTTTGTTCAATGCTATAAACACTGTACTTACCTGTTATCGTTAGCGTCAAAAATGGGGTGTCGACCAAAAGCTTGAAACACTGAGATATTAATTGTGATTCAATAATAATAACTTTCTCACGACCAGATCATTCCCGGATGCATGGAAAGAAGCCGACGTCATCGGCATCCCTAAACCAAATAAGCCCCGTAACCTACCAGATAGTTACAGACCGATTAGCCTCCTCAATACCCTGGGGAAAATCTACGAGCGTGTCGTTTTGAGCCGGCTCAAGGCATACGCCGAGTCCAATAACCTCATCCCAAACGAGCAATTCGGGTTTAGAGAACTCCATTCCTGTCCCCAGCAGGTCCTTCGCTTAACTGAACACATTCTTGAAGGTACATCCCAGCGTAGACCAATCAATACAGGAGCGCTTTTCTTCGACGTGGCAAAAGCCTTCGACAAGGTCTGGCACAACGGTTTGTTATATAAACTATACCACATGAGTGTGCCCGATAGACTCGTTCACATCATACGAGAATTCCTTAGGAATCGAACCTTCCGCTTTCGCGTCGAAGGAACGCGCTCCTCTCCCCGCCCCCTTAGGGCGGGGGTTCCGCAGGGATCCTGCCTCTCGCCACTTCTGTTCTCACTTTATACCGCCGACATTCCCAAGCACGCGAACGTGTCGCTCGCCCTATTTGCGGACGACACCGCCCTCTACACTTCTGATAGGGTCAAATACCGCGTGTCGAAACGGCTCCAAACTGCGGCCACTACTCTTGGTGAATGGTTCCGAAAATGGAGAATCGAGGTAAATCCCGAGAAAAGTGAAGCAATTTACTTCTCAAGGGGCACCAGTAGAGACTCCCACAAACGAGGCGGCCGACTCTTAGATATCACTCTCTTTGGCAGACCTATCCCGTGGAAAAAGTCTGTCAAATATTTAGGCGTCACCCTCGACAATCACCTGAATTTTACTAAACACATTCAAAACGCTCGATCCAAAGCGGCCTTCGTCTTAGGTCGTCTTCACCCTTTAATTAACGCCCGCAGCAAACTGTCCCTCAGACACAAGCTGCTTCTTTACAAAACATGCGTCCGGCCAATCATTTCCTACGCAAGTGTCGCCTTCGCGCACGTGCATAAAAGAAAAATAAATAAACTTCAAGTGATACAAAATCGCTTCATTCGTCGAGCCACCGGTGCTCAGTGGTTCCAGCGCAATATTGACCTCCACTGCGACCTTAACTTGCCGAGCGTCAAACAACACTTTAAAACACTCTCTAAGAAACATTTTGAGAGATCCGAATCCCATCCGAATCCACTGGTGGTACAATCGGTAAATTATTCACCCGATTTAAACGCGCGCCCGAAAAGACGACGCCCGCGTAACGTGTTACACGATCCGGACGACGAAACAGCGTCGTTCGGATCCACTCACGACACCAACACTCACACGCACCCCGGCCCTAGCCGAGCACGTAGAGTAGGGAACACTTCTACACCGGCCGCTTACACGAGATTCTCTCACGTACCCGGTTGATTTTCACCCCCTAGACCTTAGGGTCTATGGGACTAATAGGGACTATAGTTACTAAAGTTCAACCTCCCCTACATGTTTAACGTAGAATCATGACGTGTTTAAAATCAGCACACACACATATGTGTACCTCCGACACGGCATCAGGCCGATGGAGTCTGCGATTTGCGCAGATTCCCAATTATATTTTACTAGCCCGCGGGCTTTCAGCCCGCGGGCCCTGAATACGATAAAGCTGTTAAAGCCAATAGGCTACCAGCATTAACATCTTCGAATCAATCATCATAATAATAACTGACTACGAATTATGTTCAGTATTTTTGAAAATTTTGTTTTGATATGTTACCCCTTTATTAACATGGCAAACAAAAATGTTCAATCAAGTAAAAGAAACGTTTTTTTTTAAATTACTAGAGGAAGAGCGGTATTAATCTAAAAACGATGAACCATAGAACCATAGAAGAGTAGATTTGGTATTTTGAAGGATTCATTTTTTTATGGGATAGGAGTACAAACATGTACGCGTGTCACCTGACGGAAAGCAAAAATCAATTACGAATCAATGTAGTATCGGTTCGGAAAAATACAGTTGCCAAATTTTCGCGCCTATTTTGATTACCAACCGTGGTTGCCAACAGTCAAAATACTGATATCTATCTATGATATCTTTCATTGATAAAGATTTTAATCGTCTATGGTTGCTTTTTGATTTAATCTTTTTCTATTATAATTAAACGAAAACCACGTAAAGCGCTCAAGCCGATAAATAATGTGATATATAATTTGAATCGATACTATCGCATCGGATACTATCGACTTTAAACCTTTTCGTACCTTCTGAAGTTGCTGGGTGGCACAACGGTGAAATTATTTTCCACCAAGCCAACCATATCGTGGGTGCATGGCTTCAGATGCAAATTCATAAGCTCAGCATACATTTTGTTTAAATTCTCCTGAAATAAATAATCCTTTCAAGCAATCCTTAATCGGTATTTATTACTCAGTTATACTTCGACTAGGGTATCCTACCTCTCTACTCTATTCTATACTCTCTTACGGCGCCGAAACGTGGACACTGACACTCCGTCTGCTTCACGAGCATAGTTATATAGCATAGCAAAGCTCTTCTCGGAGTTTCTCTGATAGATATGATTCGGAATAAAGAAATCCGCCAGAGAACCAAAATCACCGACATAGTGAATATTGAGTTGGCCCTGAAATGTACTTCTATACAATGACCACAATCGATCGAGCCAGCAGCCGTACGGCCGCATTAAGAACTTCCACGACTCGTCACTAAAGTACCTGAGTTTTACTGATATTTATGTACTCTTTTCTCTAAGACAGCCAAGAGGTGGGTACCAAGATTGGCCATTTTTGTTATATGGGTGGGAGCCCAGTCAACTTTGAGAACCACTGCCACACAGGGAATAGCAATGTTGTGTTGTAATACAAGCTGAGGCTTAGCACAGCAAAAACCACTAATATATATGCGTATGCACTCCACATGACTCGAGACGTGTTAATCTCAATCGCTGGAAAGAAAGGGCGCAATTTTCCTCGTCTCAAGTTCTTGCCGCGATTCGAAAACACCGTATATCTGCCTAACTACCGTTACCAGCCACGCATATATTAATATCCAATATAAATTAAGGTCCAATATAACAACGGTTTCCGAATATTGTTAGGGCTGCCCCGTTTCTGCAGTGCATCGGGTGTGTTCGTTAAAGCCCGCACCGATGGCTTTTGGGCCATTTTGCGAAAACGAACAGCCTCGTTGCTTCACAGAATACGGGATAGCTCCAATTCTATAATGAAAACCGTTGTTGCTAGATTCTCTCTAGAATAGATAGAACTCGCGCCTTATGAAACAGCTAAATCGGCTTCAATGTAAATGATTTACAAACATACTTTTTAAGGTGTATGTGTGATATATATATATATATATATATATATTGCTTACGTGATAAAGCTTCTTTTGCTGCATGACGTAGAAATGTACAATCAGCGAGCAATAGTTGACGAAGACCTGGACGATCTGCTCGTCGTCACTGTTGAAGTGGGGCCCATTGGTTTTGTTCATCAACTGAACTACGCCTGGTGAATATAAAAACATAATTTATTAGACGATGTAATTGGCTAAATGGTGAAGCTATCGTTTCTTGTATCAAGTTCGATTCCCGTATGGGAATAATACATGTATGGTCTAGAGCAGTTATTTTCAAAGTAGGCGAGAACACCTCCTACTTTGAGAATAACTGCTCTAGACCAGCTCTGTGGCTAATTCTATTTTAAAATGTAAACTGTAACTGTGTGCTCTAGTGGGCGCAGCTTTACATGGGGCGGTAAATAACCTAGAGATAATTTGAAATTTTAGAATGGTTAACGGTGGCTAATTCTATTTTAAAATGTAAACTGTAACCGAAATCTACATGCAGAACTCTGAAATAGGATAAGACTTATATGGTGCGCTATATTTTATTAATAATTTTTCAAGATGTGGTGAAAATAAACAATTTACACACAACTCGGCCGATCAGTCTCAAATTTTTACATAATCTTCTTAGATATATTCTTCAGTAATTGAACGAAGGAATAAGATTTTTTAGTGATAGAGCCACGCTGTAGACGAATACTTTGTCAAGAATGGCATATTATTTGTCTGTAGCATGAATGGGCCGGCTCGTCTGGGGAATTACCACACTCCCGCAGAAAACCGGCGTCTGAGTGTTAGTTTGTCTACCGCGCTTCGTACGGTGAGCGGTCTGAGTTCCGGAGGCCCAACACCCTCCCCTTCCGATTCCCACTCCCCCTCCCACTCCCACTCCAATAATTTCACTTTCCTTTAAGGTCGGCAACGCTTCCGCACTGCCTATGGCATTGCGATGTCTATGGGCGGCGTTGATTGCTTTCTATCAGGTGACACGCCTGCTAGTTTGCCTTCCTATGCCATAAAAAAAGATTAAAAAAAATTGACTAATTTTTTTAAATAATTTAGAGCGAAAATTTCAGTCCAAAACTAAATATTTTCTTCAAATAGTTTTATCAAAAATCATTTTTTTATGAGTCCTCCGTTCAATACCTGTACTAATCTATCCTTAAAAAAATCCACCATAATTTTTGTTTTTGTCTAGCAACCCGTTAACCCACCACGCTTGTCCAAGACGCATATATCGACCCAAAAAACGTTGACACAGACAACCAAAAATTTTTATCGCATATTCGGATCAGAAAATAATACTGCATTGAATAGTCTGAGTTTCACAGCTCTATAAACAGTAGAATGTGTTGTATACTGTTGAAACTGACTGGTTTGAACGATCTTAAAAAGTTTTTGACTTTGGTTGTAGTTTTAGCTTTTTTGCGATACCTATATTATATTTATCCAAATGATGCAGACGCACCAATAAAAATGTGCCAATAACATGATGATGCAATAGTCCAAAGTGTCACTTAACTCACCGATAACTCCATGCTTGTCCGTAATAGGGAAGACCAAGGTGGACCTCAATACCGTTCCCGTGGTCGGATCCACCTCCCTCGTGAAGCGAGGGTCACTGTACGCGTCGTGCACGTTCAATGGAACTCCAGTTCTTGCTGCCAGGCCCGCTGGCGATTTCTCCAGACTTAAACTGGGAGAAGAAAGAGAGGGGCAAATAGAGAGCATGGATGACAGACGACTGATAAAAGAAATTTATATTGCGGATGTGGATGAAAGAGTCAGAAGGGGAAGACCAAGGAGATATCTTGACCAAATTGCCGAAGTTATTAAGAAAAGCCAGGTTAAAAGTTAACCGGCGAAAACCCTTAACCGGCGAGCTTGTATGAAGAGAGTGACGAGTGTGGATGAAGCAAAGAAAGTGTGTCGAGATCAAAGCAGATGGAGATCTGTGGTCTCTGCCGGCGTGATGATTGCAAACAGGCGTGATGATATGCATATATTTATAATAAATGTGAGACGAAGGTGTGTTTGATGTCTCCGACGCGACGTTGCGATGTGTATGGATGGCGGTGATCATATCACTTACCAACAGGATATCCGCAAGTTCATTTGCCTGCTTTACTATATAAATAAAAAACACATCTATACATGAATATTATCTTTCTGCGCTCTTTCTTCATATGCACTTTGATTATGCCAAATCTCACACTACTCTTTGTACTTAAAAAGTACTTTACCATTTACATTATCTGTACTTTACCATGCCGGAACTTGGTATTGCTAGACACGGACCTTCCCTAAACGCGTCACCTAGCTCGATCTTCCAATCTCCAATAATCCAGTTTCTGGCAGCCGCCTTGCTCTGTCCACTCCAATGTTCGTTAGTTCTCTAACAAATGTAACTTTAAAACGAAAAGCAGGCGTATCACCCGATGAAAAGCAATCAAAACCGCCCATTGACATCCGCAGTGCCATAGACATTGCAGAAATGTTATCAGCCCTTAAGAAATGTGTAGACTTGTTTTTTGAAGGTCCTAATGTCGTATCAGTTTTGAAACACCTCTGGAGATAGCTGATTCCATGGGGTAGTGGTGTGTGGAAAGAAATTTCTAGAAAAACGTATTGTACTGCATCGCCAGTCATCCAGGTAGTAGGGATAAAACTTTTATTTGTGGCGAGTTGTGCAGTAGTGGAATTCAGCGGCCGGAATCATTCCGAACAAATCCTCGGAGCACTTCCTATGGTAAGATATGAAAAGACGTTGAGAGATGATATATCTCTCCACATTGCTAAAGAATTGCTTCATCATCAACAATACGAATAGCCCAACGTTGTATGCGGTCAAGAGCAAGAAACTAACACTGAGATGTTCCAGCTCAGAGATGAGAACAGTATTCCGAGTGCGGCCTGACTTGTGACTAGTCTATTACCAATTCAGTTTGTAAACTCAAAGAGCGGCGTCGGTAAATTTGACTCACTTTATCTTTATCTTCTTACGGGGGATGGAACTCCTCTCGGAGGCCCACCCGTCGTCCCACATGTCGGCCATCAGTTCCGCATCAATGTGCTCACGATCGATGATGAAGAAACTGCTGCGCATTGCTCCGATGAAGGACTTTATTATGGCCTTTGACATAAACATAATACGATTTAGAGCGCCGATATAATGCTGAATGATATCATTCGAAGATTGACTAAGAAAAGTGTTTCTACATTAAAA
Source organism: Baronia brevicornis (assembly GCA_031353405.1). Lineage (NCBI taxonomy): Eukaryota > Metazoa > Arthropoda > Insecta > Lepidoptera > Papilionidae > Baronia > Baronia brevicornis. The sequence goes on along the minus strand of JASFAT010002648.1, from coordinate 94,220 downwards.
TCTTAACCCTTAATTTGCTATTGTCGGCTACATTGACCACAAACTTTAAACAAATCCAAATTATTCAAATTTGTAATTTGTTTATGGCAATTAAATTTAAATTACTTGGCAACTCATATATTTTGAGTGGAAAAAAAAAGATTGATTTGGAAACACTATGAATGTCACTTGTGACGAGTGACTTAAAAATGCCTGCAAAACCACGCTCTTCGATTTTTCTAAAATCAAACTAATGTCAAATACGACAATGTCGGTAATTTTCCCTCAACTATGGATGAGGGTCGTTATTATACGACTATGTTTTGTAACGGGGAAAAGCTCCAGAAATTGTTTCTTCAATTTTCACACGAAATAAAGTCTCCTTCGTATTCCTCCGCATTCTTCCAGCCGTTACGGTGGCTTATTCACTGTACACGCAGTGCGCTTGTGGAACTCTCTCCCACATACTATACGTGATAGCCTCTCAGTGGATGTATTTAAATGAAGTTTAGGGTTTGCTGGAAGAAAACTCAATTTTGAGTTAAGCTCGCTTTTGTACATCTTTTTTCCTTTTAATTCTTGTATGTCGTGTTTTGAGTACAATAAAGTATTAAATAAAAAAAACCGTTGTCACGTGAGAGGTGACTTACGACTGATAAGGGTTAATATTATTGGAGCTACTTTGGATTTATACCAGCATATCGGTAAGCATTGTGTCGATGGAGGCCAAATCGCAGAAGTACTTCTGCAGCAACGCCTGCAGCTCCATGTTGAGGTGCGCCGTCCTCTGCAATGTAATCCGGGCTTGCGCTTGGTGTACGGCCGCCCCAGCCCAGCACGCCACACTTACCGTTGTGTACAACACATTCTGCAGCATACACAAACAACTGACTCAATGTTATTTAATGGAAGAAAAATAGGGAAGAGCACAGACAGGTTCTCATTTCAATGAAGAAAAAAAACTATTTACTAGTTTTGGATAAACTGCGATGCGATGTTTTATTCTACATGTCGTTTATGTGTATATATGTATGTGTGTATACATATATGGCGTTATGTATGTTTGTACTTATTTATGTGTATTTATATATGTATTCCAAATTTTAATAATGACCGAATCGGATGGTCTAAGCACGGGCCTGCCTAGTGAGACTATTATGATGCTCCATACAACTTCACCTGTAATATTTTTCCATACAATTACAAACTTGTGGACAGTCTTTGTCATGTGAATAAATGTCAACGAACCGTACCATCTTGTTATTTTAAAAATGTGAAATAATAAAAAGAATCAATGACTATGTTGATGACCGTTCAATATCAATATCAGCTCACGGCAGTCCACTGTCTCACCCAAGGCGCGCCACCTAACTCGATTTTCGGCTACACGCAACAAGTCTCTGCCAGTCGCCTTGTGTAGATCGTCTCTCCATCTAGCCGTGAGGGGGGGGAGGGGTGTCCCACACTACGTTTGCCGAGACGCGGTCTCCACTCCAGCACTCGTCTACTCAACGGTTGTCGGTTCTCCGACAAACGTGTCCAGCCCATTGACACTTCAGTCTGTTAAAGTTGAAGAACTAGTCGGTCACTGTGGTTCTCCGGCGAATTTCTTGGTTCCGAATTTTTATCCACCAGAGAAACTCCAAGCGTGGCCTTTCCACAGCTCTCTAAGGTTGTGAAGCATAACGGACTGTCAGTGTCCACTTTTAGACACCGTTAGACAGTACAGGCAAGATTTTTGTCTTCAAGCTTTGAGATATGGGCGACGAGAAGATGGGTAAAGTTTCATAAACTTCCAGTTCCAGTTCCACAGTCCATATGTGTCGCAATGCTGAGCACGGGCCTCTCCATTTCTGAAGGACCTGACATTAACTCACCACGCTTGTCCATACGGATTTGCGGGTTGCTAAACTTAGACGACCGTTATTCTCTAAGATTCATAGAAGACCAGATATTCTCTAAGAGCTCACATTATCGTAAGGTTCGCTGTTAGTCCTGTACAGTTCAAGGATCGCATAACAGTCTCCGTCGGGTTTCACCACGGGCATGCACAACGCAACCTTAGCGTCCACCCAGTTAAGGCCTTCGGCGAAGCGTTTGTCCCTCTGCACATCGTCTAGAAGTAAGTACTCCTTGGTCGCGGCCACATGCGCTGCCGCTACTTTCCCTTCCTCTGTATTCAAGAAGATATTTTTCATTTCATGTTCATTGGATCGTGTTTGGCAAATACGGCAAAAATAACCCATAAACTGGCCAAAATTAAGATACCTACTAATAGCAATAAATAAAAAAAGAACTTTATTCTCATTTCGTAAGGACTCGTTTTATTACGTCATTTTATACGTATAGATTATACCAATTCACAAATATAAAAAAAATTGAGAAAGTAATGAAGTAAGTCAGAAATGATTCAAGACTCAATCAGAAGAACTCAATGTAATCAATTTATTATCTTTAAAATGATATAATGGGGTTACCGTCAATAGAAAAATGCTATTCTGTTTGAAATTGCCATAACTCGTTACTTGAATAGTATTATTAATGGAGTCAGGCGTTACTTTGCGGAAATCCATCACTATATGGACAGTCAAAAGTTTTACTTAGCTAAGATCCGCGACAAGCAAAACAATAACAGAAAATTAATAATGTGTGTTTTTCCGTTGGGTTTAGTGGATTTATTTGGAACTTAAACCAAAAACTTACCGAAAATCGGCCATCAACTCTCCACCCACCAACCACTATACACAACGCCAAACACACACTATCACTTTTCCATCTTGTACACGACACGTGTTTCGCCCCAACACGAGGCATCTTCAGGTATAGTAGACTCTACGGAAGACATTTCGGTTGTCTTTTTCGGTTCGATTTTCGGTAAGTTTTTGGTTTAAGTTCCAAATAAATCCACTAAACCCAACGGAAAAACACACATTATTAATTTTCTGTTATTGTTTTGCTTGTCGCGGATCTTAGCTAAGTAAAACTTTTGACTGTCCATATAGTGATGGATTTCCGCAAAGTAACGCCTGACTCCATTAATAATCTGAATTAACATTTGTTTTTAATTTATATTTTATAGAAATCAATTATAATAAAAATCAAAATTATCTAGCAATTTTTTATTTTGTGCGCCTATTGGTGCTCCTTTGTGAGTAGCGCCCGGGGCATGATGCCCCACTTGCCCCCCCCGCCACCTCTCGCGTGCAAGGCTTTAACTCGGTTAGGGTATATTTTAAGTATGTATATAGACGTTACTATATATGTATAAATCTGCTATATTAATACAAACCTATCGGTATGTTGACCTCGTGTCTCTCGGGATTTATCGTGTTCTGTGACATCAAAACTATTTCATTATTCGATTTGTTTACTATGTAAACAAATACGCCTGAAAAAAATAAAGTTGTTTTGATAAATAAATCGGTTTCTTATTTGGCGCGGTTTGGCTAAGCTACTACCGTCGCTCATGGATACATACATATCGTCACGCCTGTTTCCCAAAGAAGTAGGCAGAGAACACACATCTCAATCCGCTACGATCCCGGCACACCTTCTTTGCTTCCTTCACACTCACATCCATCTTTCTATCCATCCTTCCTCTCACATTCATCGTAGCGAAAGGGCTCCCCGCTAGTCGCTTCTCGCCCTCGTGGGAATCAGAACGTGACGCGTGGCGAACCACGTCGCCGTCATTTTTTAATAAATTAGGTTTTTTAAAATTCGTCATGTAAATCGCACGAGCCGCAAGGGAGGATGGAGGTCAGCCCCAGCAGAGCCCCGCATGCTGACACGCATCCATTGGCACGGCAGACCGTGGATTGGCGGAGAGGAAGAGAAAAGGATAGAGAATAAAGGAAAGACGTGCTCACAAGTTTATTTTCTATCAGAATGTGGTACTTCCCTTCATGCAGACAACAATTTTGGAAAATATTGATGATATTTTTATTAATAAATAAATATTGATGATTATATGAGGAATGTTTACTTCCAGCGTAGATATATTAGATAAAAATTTTATAAAAATTTATAAAAAAAGTTTTTATATTTTATTCACCTGAACTGTTAGTTACAGTCTTTAATACCATAGCGGTCTCATGCAACAACGAGTCCAGGTCCACAGTGTCCTCCAAAAACACATTGAATCTGTTCATATCCAAATACGTTCCCTCTTTCACCTCCTCTTCCTTGATTCCTTTCCTCTCTATTTGAGCGTATGGCGCTATCACTCGCCTAGTCACTTTGTCTAACTTATCGGAGGGAACAAGGAAGTGGGATTGGACTTTACTGATTGTGGAATGCTTCTTGAAATCGGAGTGTTCGCTCTGGTTGATTGTGTCCAGTCTACTCTTAACCGATTTCACGTTTCTCGGTGTTGGTTCCATTTTTTATATTTATATTATTAGTATATATTGTTAATTCCAAATAACTATAGTAATATTTAATTTAATTCTTTGTTTATGGCATACTATAGTAATAACTGTATACTAGTTGTGTTTATTTTGACATTCGTATGACGCTTAATTTAGTTTTTAATCGGACCTACTAGAATGTATATAGTTTGTATTGTAAAAAAAAAACTTGTAATTATCGGAGTTTTTAGAGGCTATTATTAATCAATATTCAATACCTACCACCTTCTTTTGATAAGCAGCAGCTCCGTTAGGCTTAAGTCTTCTTCGATATATATTTCAGCGATCGACGTAGATCATAGGTTCTCAATGGGGGCTATATCGCCCCCTAGTGGGCGCTGGAACCTTCTAAAGTGGTAGCGTGTTCTAGATTGCAATGGCAGTGAGGAGTCAGTGGTTGAGAGACAAATGAAGGCGTTGAACCAGTCAAGCGGGTGGTGGTAGAATATTTATAATTAGGAAATTAATGTCAAAAAGAGACAATTCGTTTTCCCAGTCTACTGTTTCATAAATAAATATTTCATCTAACTATGTAGAATACGCCTGTGAAGATGTTGTAAAATATCTGATTCATGTCAAGTATTTTTAAGCATTACATACATATGTAAGTGTTTAATTTGGTTCGATTTATTTTATATGTAGTTGTAATCAGGTTAATGGAGCCCTGCACTCCCTTATGAAGAGTTAGAATGTGTCTAAACAGCCCGACTGGCGGTTCATCAGGGGTCACTTGTTCTGACTCTGATACACGGTAGTGAAAGTTGGGTTTGACAGAAGAGTCGTGAAATCAGACTGAATGCGGTGGAAATGTGAGCATTAAGAAGTATATGTGGTGTAACTTTGAATAATAGAATAAGAAACGAAGATATAAGAGTACGATGTAGAGTAAAATGTGTCTTGACAAAAGTTGAGAAAGGGATGCTTAGATGGTTTGGGCATATAGAGAGGATAGATGAAAGACGACTGGCAAAACAAATTTACGTTGCGAATGTGGATAGAAGGAAAACATACTTTGACCAAATTGCTGAAGTTTTTTAAGAAAGGCCAGGTAAAAAGTACCCTTAACCGGCGGGCTTGCATGAGAAGAGTAATGAGTATGGAGGAAGCAAGGAAAGTATGTCGAGATCGTAGCAGATGGAGATCTGTGGTCTGCCTACCCCTACGGGAGTGACAGGCGTGACGATACATATATGTATAAACCATTATAGATTAGGTGGCATTGTATTTTTTACTACCAAAAGAGGACGGCGGTCAAGAAAAGTTTGGGAACCTATTGATTTATGGACTATCTATAGCAATATAGAGAGACATCATTTCTCTGTTAATTCCTAAGTATTTCTGACATTAATAGAACTAACAATATTTTAAGGAATTGCCTTACTAAAATATATTCAATTCACATTTGGCTCTGCTAATTTTTTGAGTTAGCTTACTGATTATGGACCATTCATAAATAACGTAACATGATTTATTCGATTTTGAAACCTAAAGACTATGTTGTGACACAAAGCTTAAGACTCATCACTCGATATCAATTTCTTGAACCACTCCCTCTTAACTGTCGTAATTTATTGATGGCTACTTACTTTTAAATGGATATATATCTATTTATCTGTCCGGTTAGATGGAGCGACGATCTGCACAAAGCAGGTGACAGAAACTGGATGCATACAGCCGGAGATCAAACTCATGACGGCTATTATTTTGTCCTGGAAATAACTAGGATGGCTAATAAAAAAAAGCCATCGAAAGCGGCGTTGTAAATAAAAAACGTTTTTTAATTTATGGTCTATTTATAAAATACGATTAAATACAACTTAAACCATTGTCAAGGATATGAAGAAATAAATTATCGACATGATACAAAAATTCATTTGAGACTGATTCTATTTACACACATTTATTTTCTATCTAACCTAAGGCATTTTTACACAATACATCGACACGAAAACGTAGTAAACCGCAAACTGAAAACTTACCACCAGAGCCAAAAAATCTTTTAAGATTTCTGAAAAAATTGTATTTATAACTACTCACAACAGTCAGTTTCAACATATATACATATCATATTGACAGTGGTCTTATTTTGGATGATACTTTGTCAAGAATGGCATAATATTTGTCTGTAGCATGAATGGGCTCGCCCGGGACAGTAAAATAATTAATGGAACTTGGTAAATATAATTAATGGAAATCTATAATATCCTTCTCCGTATATTAATTACATTACTGAGTCATATAATATGAATTACATTACTGAGTCACATAATATAAATTACATTACTGAGTCACATAATATAAATTACATTACTGAGTCACATAATATAAATTTCATTACTGAGTCACATAATATAAATTACATTTCTGAGTCACATAATGTAAGCAAATATTTTTTTTTCTAAACATTACAAGCAAAAATGTGTGCGAAGAAGAATAGTGCCAGTACTTTCTACTTAAAAATCAAAATGTGCATATGCAAATTTGTCGATGCTGACACATCCCATTTCCGGAGGAATGGATGTTAAACTTAGCATACTTATCTAGGAAGAATCAGTGAGGAACCGAGACTCGAATAAATATCTGTATGTATATATATAAATATCTGTAGATTATATTATTCAATGTCAATACAGGAATCGGACCCACAACTGTTGACTATGAAGGTAAAAGATGTACAATATGTATGTGTTGGGTGTTGTAGCAACATGGGGACGCTTGATGAAGTTGAAGACCATTTAATAGGAACAATGAGCTCTTATTAACCTCTGCAGGGACATTGGCACATGTGTGTATGTTTAGCTTTTTTTACGCTAAATCGCCACATATGAGGACATTATCTATTTTTTTGTAAAAATTACTATTTTCTGTTTTTTTCTTATTTTATTGAATTGTTATAGATATAAGGTGAATAACTCGTAATAAAAAGAAAAATTTTATCAAAGTTTTCTCACTTTAAAAAATTCGTCCCTGAAGAGGTTAAGCGATCCCATCATTCACTTCACTAGATTTGCCACTGAGCCAATTATGTCAGGCATAAATAATGCTCATATATCTAGAATAGCTTATATTGGGAATAAATCTTAACAGTTAAATTTAGATTGGGCAACACATCTGTTGCATCTACCTTGATAAATGGGTGGGTCTAAATGACAGGACAATCTTGATATTTGCTTATAAATAGACAGAAGGCATTCACGAAGTTGTGGGTGCCCTCTACAAGTTATATATAATAAAAGTATGTTTGCTAATTCATTTTGCATTATTTCAATAAAAAAAAAATACTGAAGATTACTTATTTTGCTTAGCTATAAGATCCCTGGAAATTAAGGCCATGTTATGGTTTTCCTTTCTTTTTTTTGTGGTGGTGGTTCTATTACTGGTGACTGAAAAAGAAAAAAATATACATTTTTAAATGTGGCGCTTGTTATTTGAGGTGACTGATGTGAACCTGCATTTTTTTGCGAATAAAAAGCAATCATCCAAGACCAAGCCAAGACTCTTAATTTTCAGGTAGTGTAATGTCCAGCTGGGAACTAATATGGCTGTATTGATCATTGATGAACTATATCTTGGTACCTCAACTCTTAAATATCAGAATCGGAGTAATAAAAACCAATTTATTATCCCCAATCTGTTCATCAAGCATGGGGTTTTATCAGTGCTGGCGTTAAAGGGGCATGATGGGGCAGCTGCCTAGTGCACCAAATTTGGGAGGGCACGATTAGTGTGGGTATCCCACCCACACTAATCGTCCTTCGCTTCCACCGCCAAACGCACATGTGTGGTGGTGGGGAAAGCTAAACCTTCTATGTTCGAGCATGGGTCACTCAATCTTAGAAGGAAGGTCCGTCCTCAAAGGAAAAACCGTCTATAATATTATAACTGCTACATAGGACTTCTTTGTCTTATTGGCTATGTAATATCATTCTTCAAATATCCCAAATCGTTTCTATTCTTTGCATTTGAAATTGAAATAAAATTCTTAATATGGGTTATTATTGGTTGACGAAAAAATTAACATTCGATTTTGACAAACCCACACCCGACATTACATCCAATAGCAGATTGAATATGAAATGAATTACTTACACAATCTATTGACATTTTTCTTTTATGATTATTAGCATCATTATGTACAATGGGTTTGTTTTCTAACTTAATTCGTTTTATGTGACCAGCTAACAAATCAGGTGGCGGTTTGATTCTCTCATTTCCTGTGTGTGATTTTCTACTTTGATTATTATTCAGGTTGTTTATCAAATTTAATTTCGCAGTTCGATCAGGGCTAATATGACGGGTTTTGTTTAACATTTTACCCCTTCCCGAGTCACGATATTTTCTCTGGCCGTAAGGAACACAATATTGATGAAATAATTCAAGAAGTTCATATCTTGGCATGCTTTGCATGTTAGGCACCCTTAGGTGTCTCTGTAAACAAAATATATAATATTAATTATTAAATAATTTAAAAGTTCAAGAAATTTAATTTAATGTAAAATAATGTTAAAAGAGTCATTTATCTGAAATATACAGTTATAATACGATGATTTCAATACCTCATGTATAACAGAAATTAGCTGCTCATTCGTCAAAAGTTCAGGGTGTAACAGCATATCACACGGAATAGCCATTTTATTGTGTTTAGTTTGCTCAATTTTAAAGAAATAACACAAATATTTACATTCTTAACATTTTCTGTACGGAACCGCCATTTCAGATGTCAAACTCCAATGTCAAATTGACAGTGATGTCAAATAAAATTGACAAAACAAAGTTTTTAATTGCATTAGCTAAAAGTTGTCTGTACAAGTATAAGACCGAGAAGAAATCACTTTGAGAGAATTTGCCGAAATAAAATAATAAATATTGGTATCCTCGGCGTTGAGGTATTTTGAGGGAAAAAATAAACTGACTACCAAAAAACTTAGGGTACTAAGCAGATCTAGGCAGTACTTCACACCTGCTCAATTATCTTTAACTGTACAAAGTACAATTGTGGCCACATATGGTATGCTCTCATCTCTGGACTGGAGCTTGGGAGCCAGGTTCCATCCCCATCACCTAAATGGGTGGCCTTCAACAACCGTGCGATTTAGTCGTAGTTTTGTGCCGTGAACTGTGGAAATATAAAACTATTTACCACCTGCGGTGTTCTCACGTGATTATTAGATATGACAAGAAAAGAACGTATGTGTACGTTAAAGGTCAACAACGCATGTGTGATGCCTCCGGCGTTGGGGATGTCTATGGGTGGCGATGATCATTTACCACCAGATGAGTCGCATTCTCATTAACTGCTCTATTATAAAAAAAAATATTTTGTACGTATTTAATCTTGGCCGACATTATTTTGATTATTTCCGTTCAATTATTATTTAAAGCAACTGATTAAACGTTCTAATTCATATAATGGTATTTTTTAGGTACGTGTTTTAATTTGATTATATCTATTTTGTATCTCCTCCAGGTGAGACACAGACCAAAACATTCTTGTGAGACTATAGTATTAAAAGGATAGAAAAACATGTTTTAAAAACTTTAGTTCAAACTTTTCCAAAAAATGTACGTTAATGTTATGTTTAACATATTACAATTAAAATACATTTGATGTTTTAATAATAAAATCAACTGTTATGATTTGGTAATAAAGTATATTTTTTTTGCAACTTTATTACAATCTTTTATCCGATTATCAGCTGTCAAGCAGAGCTGCTGACTTCTGTCAAAGAATGTCATTCTACAGCCTTCGGTTCGGTTGTTTGCTTCACTGTTTCCTTACATTTTATTTTGGACTAAAGAGGACCTCTTATTAACTTACTTTTCTGCGAAAATCAGCATTTAATAATTTAAACGTTACCTCAATTGGTGCTTTGCGTTTTTATTAATAGTACGTAAAGTGCAAATTATTTCGCAGTTTATTTTCTAAACATACAAACCTCGCAAAACGTAAATAGCTCCATGTTAGACAAAAATATTTTTGGAGGAAGTGTGTTTAAGTGAGAGAAAATAACGCGCAAATGCCAAGCGTCGCCCCGGTCATACCGATGCGAGAACTCAATCGCGATAGCGTTATTCGGTGGGACTATGCTGCTTTTCAGTGCCTTAGCGATCGGTATGATTAGTGGATTGCAGAATGTTACCACGGAGGTGCCGACGACGGACAGTGACGCTGTCTCGACGACAGAAAGTATGGGTCTACTCGAGCCGACTAAATTGACGCCGCATGTCGTTGATCTCGTGAACGTGACAATACACGATCGACCATCTATGTGGGATGTTTACCTGCACCACTGCCCCAAATGGCGACCGATCAATCACATATTCTTCCAAGTGGCCAACATATTTTTCCTCCTTTCCTTCCTAGCTCCGCACACGCCAAGCGGACTCATATGGCTCCGGGTGGCGCTGATACTTGGATGTACTTTTTCGGGCATGTGGGCATGGAGTGTTGAGTGTTATTTAGACGCAGTGCTGTGGAACAGTGCATTTATAGTGATAAACTTTGTGTATTTTGCGGTGCAGTTCTACCTGCTGCGACCAATCAAGTTCCACAAGGACATAGAGGAGGTAATTATTTTTATATTTATCAACAAATAATACGGCAGTTTTGAATGAGGTTATCTAATTTCTGTGTGTGTCATATAAGGTGACATTGGGCACATACTTGTAGATCCTGCAACATCATGTATCTAAGAATAAAACCTATCTGTCAGTGTCAATCATTCTGCCAAGCATGGAGACTATTGCCATAACTTTTAATTTAGAGAAAGGCCATTTTCCAGCTGTAGGTTCTTATGGTTTTAATGAAAATGATGTTGATGTAGTTTCATTTATTTAAAGGAGGAAATGTACACATATTTGTCCAAAATAAACAAATGATACACAATAATGCTGTCTTAAATTGGATGACAATAAATTAAGTACTGTCAAAAATTAGGTTCTATCATTTGATGCTAATTTGTCAGTGAATAAACATTATTCAGGTACAACTATGCTGTAGTTAGGAAGTATTTTTTTAGCAATAAAGTAATAATAATTCTTTATTGCTTGTAAATAAAATAGTTATAAGGAAAACAGCTTTATTACAGTATTTATTTTGATGTGATCAACTGGATTAACAATTAATTTCATGTTAGATAAATAAATGATAACTTTTAATTCTTGCCAGCCAGTATCCTTGACATAATATATTTATATATTAACCTTGCAATTTATGATTTAAATTGTAATCAGTCAAGATTGGAGTTTTAAGTTTTATCATAATAAAATATCAACATCATAATAAATTATCAATTAGTAGGTTTTGTTTATGTGTGGTATTTACTTCTCTTATCATCATTCCTTATGAAAGAAATTGGATTAGACTTTTTAATCTATTACCGAGCATCTAACCATCTTTTATCGCATTACCATGGCTAGTGCTTCAAAGACTTATTCCACATAATTCCTGCCACTCCTTCCGTTATCATACATTTTGCCATAAAGAAAAGTTTCATTCCCACTCATCTAGATGGTGGCAATGGCGAAACCATACAGCACTTCTGTGGAACCAGCTTTCTTTGGTGATATTTTCGAAGTGATATGAAGAATTGATGGCTTTCTCATGATACACTTGCTCATTTACCCTGCAATCCAATTAAAAGAAATCGGAGGCAGTCATGAGGACTGCGGACAGAAGTGAAAACTTAAAATTGTATTTTGAAATTTTAAAGTAATTGTAATATTATATAAATTATATAAGTAAATAATAATTGAAGTCTTAATAACATATAAATAAATAATAAAAAATAAATAACGTTTTAAATTAATAATTATTAATAATATTTATAATAATAATTTAAATATTTTAATAATATATACCTTAAGCATAAGCATGTTCTTGATGTGAACGCATAGATTTTTTCCCTATCCAGAGTCGTGTAATGTGCTGCAGAAGTTTTCACTTCAAAAATCAACTATCTAATATACAGTTAAATCGAAATATTACCACCAGTGGTTATAAAATTTAATAGAAAAACTATTACAGTTGTTCATGAAATTTTAGAATAAATAAGTAGACAATTACACTACTGCTATAACATTGGAATAATTTGTTTAACTTGTAAACAAATTGTTGTTGTTATAAATTTAGTTCGAATAATATGTATTAGCTAAGCCTAACAATGAATCATATTAGTTGGGAAAGTGGACAGACTTGGATCGAGTGTGCGGGCAGCCGGCGTAATCGGGTTCCATTTTGTGCGGATGCGGTGTAAGTTACGAGAGTCGCGGTAAATATTATATAATAAAATGTGCGGTAAATATAAGAAATTTTGTCTTGGATATGGGTAGTGTAGTGTGAAGCGCCCGCCGTAGGCTAGTGCTACGACGCCTACTGCTACGACAACACGGGGTCTTTAGGGGGTTTTATCTTCGATAAAAAATGAAATTCTTCCAAGTGAAATTAATTTATTTTTCTATTTATATTGTACATTTATATCTTATTCATATTTATTTATATTTTTCGCTTTATATCTCAATATATATTAGGTGTACAAATAAGTTTCCGCAGTTTTTTATAAAAAATTAGGAATTTATTGTAAAGGAAAAGTACATTACGTTTTATTCAAAGTATTTTCCATCATTTGCCACTACTTTTCCCCATCTTTCTGGCAACATTCGGATACCCCGTCGAAAAAACTCTTCATCTTTTGACGCTATCCACAAATCTACCCAATTTTTGGTGTCTTCATATGATGTGAAGCGCTGCTCAGACAGACCATGTGCCATCGACCGGAACAGGTGATAATCAGAAGGGGCTAAGTCTGGTGAATACGGCGGGTGGGGTAAAACTTCCCAGTTGAGTGTTTCCAAGTATGTTTTTACCGGCGCCGCAACATGTGGACGAGCATTATCGTGTAAAAGAATAATTTTGTCGTGTCTGGAGTAGTAATGGGCGCGTTTTTCCTTAAGTGCCCGACTCAATCTCATCAATTGTGTTCGGTAGAGAGCTCCAGTAATGGTTTCGCTTGGTTTCAGCAATTCATAATACACGACACCAAGCTGATCCCACCAAATACACAGCATGAGTTTTTTTCCATGAATATTCGGCTTAGCTGTCGATGTTGATGGTTCGCCGGGCTTAACCCATGACTTTCTCTTCTTTGGATTATCGTAGTGAATCCATTTTTCGTCACCAGTGACTATACGATGCAAAAAACTCTTTTTTTATTCCTGGCAAGCAGCATTTCACTCATGCATAATCGGCGTTCAACGTCTCTCGGCTTTAGTTCATATGGAACCCAATTTCCTTGTTTTTGAATCATTCCTAACGATTTTAAACGATGTGAAATTGCTTGTTGAGTCACTTGTAGAGTAAGTGCAAGTTCTTTTTGCGTTTGGGACGAATCTTCCTCCAATAGTACTTCTAATTCCATGTCTTCGTACACTTTCGGCCTTCCACTGCGTTCTTTGTCTTTAACGTCAAACTCACCGTTCTTAAACTTTTGAAACCATTCCTGACAACTTCTCTCACTTAAAGCAGCTTCACCATATGCTTCTAGAAGCAATCGATGCGCCTCAGCTGCAGATTTTTTCACATTAAAGAAGTAAATCAAAAGTTCCCGCAAATGATGCTTATTCGGAATAAAACTTGACATTTTTGCACGAAAAAAATTACGTGATGCTGATACGGAATCACTAGTACTTTAAGGTTATGGTGTTGCCAGATGACTAAACTTGGGATATTACGTTTTACATCTGACAATTTCTCCATAACCTTCTGGTGGGGCCATCTTTTGACAAACCGCGGAAACTTATTTGTACACCTAATATTATATAATATCATTTCAATTTCTTATGCCGGATGGGTGACATGTTACGTCTCGAATGTAATGTATGTCAGTCGAACTAATCTTTTTGTTTTTATAAAACAACTAACTGACCCGGCAAACTTCGTACCGCCTCAGAATCTATAAATAAAAAATCTGAACGATAATTGTAGAATGTTTCAACTTTAGTAAAAAATGTGGTCAAAACTTAACCAAAGACGATTTCTGAACGACTTTAAAATTTATTTAATTTCTTAACGACTGGACGAACATCTGACAAGATAAGTAGACGAATATTTGACAGGTAGGAATAGAATACCATATCTACCGGACAGGCCGGCTAGGCAAAGATACTCCCTGACCTATCATTCATTCATTCATTCATTTATCCGTTCAAAAAAAGACCTTAAATCAGACAATCAATACACCACAGTCCACGCTGTTTTCTCTCATGAGCAAGGAGTGTTGTCTTAATCATAACGCTTGGTAGATTGCTATTTTTTACCCACGTATCGATTCCTAATGTTGTCCCGATTTCGCTTATCACTTGGACCACCGCCAAGGAACGCTGTATTGAAACCTAACATTGCCTAACGTTCCATGACAAATATTGCTTTCGTGTGTACGTAATCGATTCTTGTCTCGACTCAAGCGTTTTGTCGCCTTTAATTGGTTTCTTATCTTCTGTTCTGTTGGTCGAACTTCACAGTCTTCTAATCCATTCACTGCCACAAACGTTGCATAAACATTACCTGGTGGTACCAAGTGGCACTTGATATTTTTGTGGATTACAATAGAAGTGGACAGTCAGAGCTTTTTACTTAGCTAAGATCCGCGACAAGCAAAAAAGAATAGAAAAATAATAATCTGTGATTTTTTTACTGCAAGATGTCTGGAAGAAGACAATATCAACAACACCAATACACACAACCACTTTTACACCATGTACATGACACGTGTCGAAACACTAATGATGCCTCAACACGAGGCATCATCAGGTATAGCAGTCTTTACGGAAGACGACTGTTAAGTCTTAGTGGTAGAAAGTTGCTGACGGCCGTCTTTTCTATAAGATTTAGTTTAAATTCCCCGTAAATCCACTTCTTCCAGTAGAAAACATTATTATTTTTCTGTTTTTATTTACTTGTCGCGGATCTTAGCTAAGTAAAAGTTCCGACTGTCCACATAGTAATGGATTTCCTGTTCTGTGGTGTTTTTATTTAATTTTCATAAAGCTCCCAGCATAAAGGTATTCGTGGCTTTTGCATAATTATACACTATTGCGTGGTTGTTATAAAGATGTATTAATTAATTATATGTTATACTGGAAATTGCTACAAGTTTCAAACAGACTGATGTAATTTCACTGAGAAATGTAAGATACAAATAAATATATGACTTTTCCCGCCAATTTACATCAATGACGTTGTGTTTTTGAAGTTATATTGTCTAATTGTGGTGGCGTATTATACAATATAGTTCGATTAAGGCGTATAAGTGATGTGAAATAAATGCGTGTATCGTAACTTTTTAAGTTGACTGAAAAAGCCCATAGAAGGTTTTGATAGAGTAGCCACCGTTTTATCAAGACGTAACGTGATAAGCTGACTGTTTATATTTCAAGAAAAGAAATATATAATGCAATGATTTGCCGTGTTGTGAGTAAAGATGCAGTAAATTAAATCGCACACATACATACACACACACATGCACATCTACTCATAAAATTAGATTCTCAACTTAAATTTTTTTTTAATATTTGATATTTGATATGTCTTCTAGTTGTAAAAGTAATATGTTTAAGCCCAAACTGTGTAATCCTATTTTGATTTTTATTGCTTGTTATATTATTTTTAAGTAAGAAGTTGTGTAATGAAACTGTTGGATAATCTAATAAATAAATAAATTAAGTGTATTGTGGGATACATTATAAATTTATTTTCAAGCTAACTCAATCTTTGGAAGTTCCCACTGAATATATTGGGTTACTGGGGCGTAATTTTCGTGCATTGGACGTCATTGGATTCTCCGCTACTGAGACTTAAGTTACGTCAATAGGGATGTTTACTATTTCTACGATAAAAACAATGCGTTAGTAAGTAGTTATGTCCTCTTAGAAGTATAGGCATTAGGAGAAAATAAGTTAGACTAAGCACTTTTTGTAAGAGAGAGTACGAAGCTCAATCAAGGCAGTTGTGACCTGACATCTGTCAGTACGATACGCATTAACTTTAACCGCTAGACTGCCGATGAGCGCTATCAAGCTCATCTGCAGTCCAAATTTGACACGAGCATGACAGCGTTCGCGAAATCAGTTGAATAATAGTAAAACTTTTATAATTTCGTTAACAATAAATATTTATTTTAATAAAACCAACTTTACGTTCCCAAAATTTGTCTACGTACTTCTTTTTTTTTTCATTTTTTTATAGCGTCAGCTGATAACTTTTTGCCAGTGTCAAAGTTTGGAATCTACGTATTTAATATAGCTTAAAACATTTGATTGTCTATGTCTATTGTCTATGGGCGACGTTGATTGCTCCATTCATCCATCAGGCGACACGTTTACTCGTTTGCCCTTTTTATACCCAATATAAAACGTTTTATATGTTGAGTGCAGAGACCTGGAGGCTACTTTTCATCTCTCTTCCCCTCGGACCATTCATATGTACCCCAAGGTTAGGCAACACATCTGCAATGCTTTTTTTGTTGCAGATATTCATTTCGTTTTTCTATATATTCCCCATAAAAAATAATTTGTAGATATTAAGGCATTTTTAATCTAAATCAGTAGGCATGAGTAGTAACTAGTGTAGCACTATACTATATAATTAAACTCCAAAGTGGAGCGGAATCGATATTTTTAGAATCGATATCGTACACAGCGATAAATAATATCGAGTCGGGTTGCTCTACGTACTCCATGAGTAATACGGCGCCGTGAGATCGTGACGTCACGCCGGGGGCGTTAACACCCCGACCCACTGACCCGATCTGACTTTAAGGACCAGCAACGAATTCCCCACTAAATAGGGTGAAAATACAATGGGTACGAGGCATTTCCACGATTTCCATTATTCGCTAAACTGTTGACTTTACTCGGCATTAAGCTTTTTGTCTTTGCCTCTCGTTCTTTCTTTTTATAACCCCCGCACTGGTTCTTAACGAAAACAAAGATGTGGAGACCAGAAAAAAAATCATTCAGCATTTCTCCCAGAGGCTTGTGATGTTTATAGAACAAATAATAAAATTCAAACGAGTTATACTTTTTTATGCGGATTAAATAATTTATAACCAAATAAATAACAGAAAGCTATTAAAAATATCGAATAAAATAAAAAAAAATCTCTATGGCTCAGTGTCTCTGATGACTTTTCCCGGCAAATACATCTGTGACGTTGTGGTTTTATTTTCAAATACTTATGTCATCATCAGTTATATTGTTTAGTTCTGGTGGTGTAGTGTACCATAATTTGTTTGAGTCATATTAGTTGAGTGAATGAAAAGAGAAATCGTGTTTCGTGACTATAATTTGACTGCAAAAGTCCACGCAAGTGTCGTTAGAACTGTCACCATTTTATGCAGCCAATACGTACATTCCCAAAGATGACCGCAGAAATCAGGCTTTTCATTTTTTAAATAATTGGTTTATCGTTTTTCTTCTTTGATGGCCCCTATTAGCTAGTGTCAGTGACAAGTAAAATGAAATCAAAGATTATGAAATGTAAATTAAGATTTTCACGATATGTTTTGATAAAATGTTGGCCACCCTACCAAAACCTACACGGACTTTTCCGGTTAAGATATAATAGAACTTTACGATATACACATTTATTTAATTGATTAAAACGTCGACGCCTTAATCAAACTATCTTTTTTAAAGTCTATCGTTTTTATCCCCTCTCAAATTTTATGCTTTTCACGTTTTCAAAAAATATTGATGATGATATTTCATATCATAAGACCGGCCATATATACACTTGGAATGCCGGAAAAAGAAACATATCCGAACGTATTTCGGTATATTGGGAATTATAGTCGGAATTCCGAGTGTGTGTGACCGGCCTAACCTATCATTATACATTCAGCAAACAATTGTACGCGCCGAGCTTACTAGATGGCGTGGGATTATTTTGTGATGTTATTTAATTGAATACAACTAATTAATATTCACGAATTCATTTAAACGCCGCACGCTCGTGAGCCTACGTTGGCATTTCCTGTTTTGTGGGTGCGATTACATTACAACATTCAAAAGTGCAAACAAACATTTGGATTTTTAAGCGTAGTATACGTATATACATAGATATGATCCCGACGCCAGTTTCCCATAGAGACCACAGATTTTCATATGGTACGTTCTCGGCACACTTTCTTTCCTTCACACACTCATCATTCTCGTCATACAAGCTCTCGTCGTTTAAGGGTACTTTTGTCTTGGCCTTTGAACATCAGCAATTTGTTCAAGGTATGGTTATTCTCCTCGGTTTTCCCCTACCGACCCTCCCAATCCACGTCCGCAACGTAAATTTATCAGTCGCCTTTCATCCATTCTCTCTGTGTGCCCAAACCATCTAAGCATCCCTTTCCCAGTTTTTGTCACGACGCTCTCATATAGCTTCATTCCTGTTTCTATCAGTCAAAGTTACCGCGTAGTAATAGTAAGCATGGGAAATTAACATAGTTTCCCGCATTGCTCGCTGACCCTTGGTGAATATGACAATCCGTGGCAGTTCCCTTTTAAAGACGGGCTTCATCCTGGACTAATATATTGGCTAATGCAGAGCCAGTGTTTCCAACGGATAACCATGTTGTCTTAAATAGGAATATAATTACGTCAACAGGAAAATAGTCGCGGGAGAGTCGGTATTTGTGTATTTACACGAGTGTTCTACTTACGCTTAGACACTTGTTCCCGGAAATTGCGAACGAGTTCCCGGCGTATTCGCCACCGCTCGCGGGAAGCGGGCACAGGATGGATTTTAACAAATGCCTTTACATACACACGTTTACGGTGCAGCGAAGCTGTTTGTAATGGGTGTACAGTGGCAGTTTTAACCTTAACTACTACTTTCAAACAATGGGAGGGAGGCAAACGAGCAAGCGTGTGAGGTTCGATGGGAAGCAATCAAAGCCTCCCATAGACATCTGCAACGATCCTAGGCATTGAAAATGCGTTGCCGGCCTTTGTGATAAGAGTACGCTTGTTCTTTGAAGGTTCCAATGAGTTAGCTGGTTCCACGAGTGGCGGTGCGTGGAATGAAGTTTTGGGGAAAAACGCACCGTACTGGATCGCCATTCGTCAAGATGGTGGGGATTTCTTTTATGGATAGGAAAGTAATCGAGCAGGCGTGTCACCTGATGGAAAGCGATCAACGCCGCCCATAGACATCCGCAGTGCCATAGGCAGTGCTTCTACATTATCGGCCCGTAAGGAAAGTGTCATTATGGGGGGGGGGGAGAGGGGAGGGCGTAAGGCCTTCAGAACTTTAGAGCATGCAACATAAGAAACATGTTGCCCTTCTTAAGAAAAAGGAAAAGTAACATAAGGGATCGAGGGTGAAGAGTGAAAGAAAAAGGAGTTGGGCCTCTCGCTTGCATCCCTTACCGTAAAAAGGGTAGTAACGAAGCTTCTTCTGAGTGTGAAGTCGGTTTTAGCAAGAGTGTGGTATTTGCCTGAACGCGTTGCTTCATCCGTGCTACAGACGGGAAACCTACTAAATTTAGACGATAAATTTCGTCCGTCGACGATAAGTTCCGTCGTTTGGGTACCAGGAAAATGACATCTATATAAGTATGAAAACTGGGAATAGAAGGTAATAAAACCAGAGTAGACATCTCTATTACGTGAACTGTCATTACAGAAAGTGTCAAGGGAGGCCGCATAACAACAGAGACTGATTAAAATATATAAGTCACACGTTGAGTACAAACTAGAGAGTATTGCGTAGGAGATCCTCAGGCTGTGGGCGTCATAATGAACTCGTTGTGCAAGTCTATACGGACCGAATACCGTTCGAAATATTAAAGAGATGTTAAACACCGACCACACTGTAGGCCAGGGGTGGCCGGTCTATCGTGGCTAGGCAAAAAAATATATCTTTTCATTATACTTAAGTGAAATATCGATTCGATGTTAAGTTTATGAGGAATTATTTTGTTATGAGTAGATCGCACAGTCCATTTTGTAAACAGTCGATTTTGGGGCCAGTCAAATTAATTAAGAAATGGCATAATATGTGTCTGTAGCATGGATGTACCTGCGCGCCCAACGAAGTACCACACGACCGCAGAAAACCGGCGTCTGAGTGCTAGCTTAGCTACCGCGCTTCGTACGGTGAGCGGCTGAGTTCCGGAGGCCCAACACCCTCCCCCCTCCCTCTCTCATTCCCACTCCCATAATGACACTTTCCTCAAAGGTCGACAACGCTTTCGCACTGCCTATGGCGCTGCGGATGTCTATGGGCTGCATTGATTGCTTTCCATCAGGTGACACGCCTGCTCGTTTGCTTTCCTATCTTATAAAAAAATATATATATAAGAAATGAAATATAGCATTATTCTATTTATAATTTCTCTTCTTCGCACCGAACGTAATGCTGACGTCATATGTTCCATATGTAATATACGCATACCATCGCATACATTAAACCAATGCGATCCCTGCCTTAATGAATTAAATTCGAAATGATTATGATTAATTAACATTGCTAATGACGTTGTGTGGCGTTTGAAGCGAAAAAATAGCTTTAAAAAAAGTTTTGCTTTCATGCTGGTATATGAAAACAACTCTTAATATTTTTTGATGGGTTAATGTTATAAAAACGGATTTAATGCGGTTATGAGCACCACATAGTGACTTCTGACTTCATTTTATTTATTTATTTATTCTTCGTGTATATTTTTGGTACGAAGGCCGATTACATATAGTCACGCCTGTCTCCCTATAGGGGTAGGCAGAGACCATAAATCTCCATCCGATACAACCCGTCACACCCTCCTTGCTTCCTTCACACTCATCCGTCTTTTCATCCATCCATCCTCTCACATTCATCGTAGCGCAACGGCTCTCCGATCATCGCTTCTCGCCCTCGTGGGAATCAGGACGTGACTGGTGGCGAAACACATCGCCGTCATTTTTTAACGAATTTTTCAGATTCGTCATAGTGGAGCCGCAAGGGAGGGTGGTGGCGGTCAGCCCTAGCAGAGCCCTGCATGCTGAGGTAAGGCACTATGGTACCCGGTGGAGCCCGATTCCGGGAATGGTCAGAACGCTTGCGACTAAGCTTGCCCTTAGCCACGCATCCTTTGGCACGGCAGATGGTGGATTGGCAGAGAAGAAGAGAAAAGGATAGAGAAGGAAGGAAAAGGCAGGGAAAAAAAGATGGATTTAGACAGGATGATAGGGATATGATACTACAGCAACGGAAGACGAGGAGTGATACGGTAGTAGTTCGGGAGGTCGGGGTCGCGTACTCGTGTATCAATACCATAAATACCGGAAAAGCGGCTAGGTAAAGATAGTCTCTGGCCAGTTAAAAGTAGGAGGTATAAAACTATATAATTAAAACACTCACACATATATGTATGTGTGTGTGTGTGTATACACTCATTCATTATCACTTTGAATCATATATTTATCAAATATGTACTAGTTTGACTCATCGTGCATTCAGTCTGATGAGACTCTTTGACCACTTTTCACAACAATTTCTGTATCCCAATTAAAGTTTTTGCAATTATCTCGAGTTTGGCCCAATCGATGCTTCGATTCAACAATTAACGTCGAATCGATACAAACCGCAGTTGAAGGGGCATCACCGTATCGATTGTTGAATCGTATTGCACCCACTCCATATTTTAGGTCATATTTCTTCTTTGATGAAGTGTATGTGGGCATATTGGAATTATTATAATAATTTAATTATTTTATGCAGTAGGAAAAATTTAATTTTATATCACTTGTGGCGCCATCTGCTGACAGATAATGTAATTTAGATAGTTGGTTAAATTAGATTAAATGTAATTAATGAATTAATATTTAAAAAATTGTCATCCAGTACTAGTTTAAAAAATGTATTTAAACTTGAGTGGGTGTTTAATATATATATATATATATATATATATATATATATATATATATATATATATATATATATATATATATATATATATATATATATATATATATATATCATATAGCACCCCCGTAAGTATCCTATCCATCATCACGGCCTATGCTTGCTTAGTGGAGAACTTTTTAATGACATCCCACTACTACTCAGGTATATTACAATATATATTGTTTGCTTTTAATTTTTTAAATGTTGTGTAATTCGCTAATAAGTTTGTTCATTCGTTTTTTTCCTAAATACTGTCATTAATAAAATATTCATTCATAAAAAAGAATTCTGCTAATATTAAAAAATATTGCTTGTTTTCCTTCTTAACAAAAGCTTTATCAGAGAACAAAATGGTCGAGTTGGTGATCGAACTCCCGGGCACGTTGCCACGTTTTTTGTCCCATCGGATCATCTACCTGCAGAATACCTGCGTTTCGGACGCGTCAACCTGCAAATGGTCCGTAGATAATTTGGCGTCAGGTATGCGAGAGATGTATGTATGGGCGTTGCATAGGATATTTAAGGTTGTAGCGGTTTGGAAATAGTTGGATTATTATAGGACTCCTTTGTAACTTAAACAAGTAATATAAAAAAAATTAAAGCTAATTTCCTACTTAGGTCAACAAAGAAAAATTTTATTTTACTTACTTTTTATTAAATAATTACGTATAATATAAATACATAAAGATATTTTTTTTTCATTATATAAAACTAAAATTAATTAATGAATATTTGAAAAAGCTGTACTATCACATCGAGTGTCATCCGCTATGAGTTAAAAAAATGCATTTGAACTAACGTGGATGAATAAAAAGTATTTTTATTAACAATTGAAAGTTTGAAAGATTTTTTAACAGCCCATATATGTCCCACTGCTGAGCACGAACCTCTCCATTACTTGCTTGCTCCGCTTGTCCAATGCGGATTAGCGGGGTTACCAGACTCGGAATAAATATTTGTAATCCATACATATTTATTCCGATGCGGGGATCGAACCCGCGACCATTGACTCCGCGGGTGGAGGATCCCGCCACATATATATATATATATATATATATATATATATATATATATATATACATATACACGGAAATAAATACGTACAGTGGATCCGTGGTAATCCGACAAACGGTAAGATTTAGTTTAAGTTCCTCGTAAATCCACTTATTCCAGTAAAAAACACACATTATTATTTTTCCATTTTTGTTTTGCTTGTCGCGGATCTTAGATGACTAAAATTTCTGACTGTATGTACACATAGGCATTTTATATCTTTTAATCTTACTTTACCTTTTTTTGTCTTTGGATCTTCATATTCAACTTCAATTTTTTTTTCTTTATTTTTAATATACCATGCTAGTGAAGAATAACTTAATGGCGAAGTGACCACTTTCAAAAACAATGAGTTTCATTATCGTTATACGTGTATATATCGTATACGTGTGACGCACAGATATTTATTCCGAAGATGAAGAGTCAAACTTGACCGAAGAATCGGAAGAAATAATATATAATAATAGTATTGTGTGTTTGCTAA
Source organism: Baronia brevicornis (assembly GCA_031353405.1). NCBI lineage: Eukaryota > Metazoa > Arthropoda > Insecta > Lepidoptera > Papilionidae > Baronia > Baronia brevicornis. The sequence continues at coordinate 70,363 of JASFAT010002648.1, read as the reverse complement.
AAAGTGTATAGAGAATTTATAATATTACCGAGAAACAGCCATTACCGTACCATATACCAGTTACGATCGGTTCGAATATTTTAGCGGTACAGCCACGCTACTGGCGAATACTTTGTCAAGAATGGCATAATATTTGTCTGTAGCGTGAATGGGCCGGCCCGCCTGGGGATGTGCCACACTCTCGCAGAAAACCGGCGTCTGAGCTTAGTTACAGCGCTTCGTACGGTGAGCGGCCGCGTTCCGGAGGCTCAACACCCTCCTCCACCCTCTACCCCTCCCTTTCTCCCTCCCAGAGAGTGGTCTCATAATGACACTTTCCTTAAAGTTCCGCAACGCTTCCGCACTGCCTATGGCGCTGCGGATGTCTATGGGCGGTGTTGGTTGCTTTCCATCAGGTGACACGCCTGCTCGTTTGCCTTTCTATCCCATAAAAAAAATACAGCTGGTTCTAGGCTTGTTGGCAGATCCTTTGTAATGAAGTTTACTAAAACCTGTGTGACTTGTTTTTATGTTCTTCTGATACTCCCGTTTTGGTTTACAATTCCCTGGAGAGTAAGTAACGGAATTAGTATGACAGGGAAGAATAAATCTAACTGTTGTGATATAACTATAATAACTAAGTAACTTAGTTATTTGCCAGCGATTGAACGCCTTGTTGCTCGTGTAAAAAAAGTTTCTTACAGCGTACCGATGAATGGAATTGGAAGCCATTGTTGAATGGTGAAAGGTCATGACTGTCTCATTGTCTGTGGGATAAAATAGCTTTATTAAGTAGTGTAAAAAATCCTTTTTATAAGTACGTCTAAGACTTTTCCCGTCGACTTACATCAGTGACGTTGCGTTTTTATTTCATTTGCGTAATTGTGTTTGGTGGGTGGAGAGTTGCTGGCCGTTTTTCGGTAAGTTTTCGGTTTAAGTTCCAAATAAATCCGCTTCATCCAGCAGGAAAACACACATCATTAATTTTCTGTTATTGTTTGCTTGTCGCGGATCTCGGCTGAGTAAAACTTTTGACTGTCCACATAGTTCCATCTCAAATTTTTTTCCCTAATATTTATTTATATTGTAGTATTAATAAAAGACTCATAGAACCTACACGGAAACTCTGAGACGTGTGAGCTATAAAAATATTTATCTTAACTCGGAAATCGGATACATGGACGACTCTTGGCTCAGAGAGTGAAAACTTGGCCATTGCACCATTTCGATCTGCAGCAATAAATAGCTCCGCTGGTAAGCCTCGGCCTTGCGATTTGAACCTTCCACTGGACTATTGATGTGAACCACATCCTAGCAAAAGTATTACTAGTTTAGTTGGAATGGTTAATAAGAATTCTAGTAATATTAAAAACATTGCTAATCTTCTTTAAAAAAAATAACTTTTATTCTTGTCAAGATGGATATTCGAGTTTTGAAAAATTTCTAAATTTAAATAGACATAGAAAAAACTTTATTCATGACACCTTTTCTTTTAAAATAGCTAAAATTAAAACCTTAATATAATATAATAAAATAAAATACAAATAAACAAACCAAAAATAATATAATTTTTAACCTAACAATTGTAATAAAGTTGTTCTTGCCCAGCATATGCGATAATAGAACTCCTATTTATAGTACCCGGCGCTGTTGCAAGAACCAACGTGGTCAGATCGCGGACCACAGTGACGACATTGATACGGACTCATACACATACATCCATATATATATATAGTAGGTACTACTATATACGGATGGATGTATGTGTATGTGTACAATAAAGTTACAAATAACTAAATCATGTAATAAATTCACCGCAACCAAAAGAACAAGTTCCTGTTTGCATACTCAAAATTAGATTTTTGTATTTTTTTTAAACATATTTATAGTATGCAAGTCACGAAGAGGTGGTGGCAAGTTGTTCCAACACTTAGTGGCTTCATTTGAAATTTCTTCTGTTCAGTAATGCAGAAATTTCTAGTGACCCGTCTCTCCAATTTTTTCCTTCCACTTCGACGTGTCATTTACATATGTAGAAATTGAAATGTTTGTGAATTGGACTTGCGTGCCTTGTTTTCAGGATTTCCTTGTGCCTCTTGGCTTTCTTCCAAATATTTTCTTCAGTCTTTTTCGCTTGAATGTCACGTAGGCTGGTTTTTGGGTAATACATGTTATGTATACTTATCTTACGTTATCTAGAAATAAATATGGCTATACATTTATTAAATTACAATAAATTATAGCTTAGAACACGATAAACAAAAGTTATGAAATTAATACGCAAAATATTTCTTTTTCCCATATATTTCCCACTGTTGGGCAAGGGCCTCCCCATTTCTGGAGGAACGGATACTAACCTACCACTTTTGTCCAATACGGATTGGCGGGGTAACCAGACTCGAAATAAATACATATCTCTAAGCCATGCATATATATTTTCCCTATGCGTGGATCAATCCCGCGACCTTTGAATCCGTAGGCGATAGCCCGGCCATTGAGCCAATTCGTCCTCATATAATGACAAAATACCACACGCATAAAAGTGCTAAAAGCCTAAAATTTCAACTCTACGTGTGACAAAGACAAATTCATGTGACGTAATTTATGGATGGCCCCTGACAAGAAGTTGCTATTTGTTTATTCGTTTTAGATAGAAGAAGCAATAGATGGCGCTTTTAAACATGGTGACAGTATGTAAAAAAGAAGATATTGCAAGTACGCGAGGAATTTAATTAGTGATAAGGAGCTAATTAGCGGTTGATTCGACCCAATGTCACTGATATCAAATATTCGTCAGACTCGTTATTCAGCACGAGATATTTGCATACTTATCTATAACTTTTTTAAAAATATAGGCAAACGAGTAAGCGTGTGTCCCCTTTTTTATGGGACGGGGAGGTAAACAGGCATAATCAGCGCCGCCTATAAACATCATCAGTGCCATAGGCAGTGCAGAAGCGTTGCCGGCCTTAAGGAAAGTGTCATTATGGGAGAGGAGAGCTGGGGGGGGGGGGTTGGGCCTCCGGAACTCAACCGCTCACCGGACGAAGCGTGGCAGCTAAGCAACCACTAAGACGCCGCTTTTCTACGGGAGTGTGGTACTTCCACGGACGAGCCGGCCCATTCATGCTACAGACAAATAATGTCATACTTGACACAGAATTCGTCTGCAACGTCATAACATTTCACCCCAAATATTATAAATATCATACAGGGTGTCCCAGAACTCAACGTCAAGCCGAAACGGGGTGACAAGATTGATTGTAACCATCTTGATGAATGAGAAAAATCAGAAAAAAAAATCTATCTGAAGATCTTAAAATTAAGTACATACCAAGAGCTTGTGCGAATAAAAATCATTTTAATTGAGTAAAATGGGTTAGCAAAAATCGGGTTACTTGAGGTTTTTATTTAATTACTCGTTTTTTTTTAGTATGAAACTAACAAGTATTGTACCATTTTGCAATCCTGATTAAATGCGCCAACTTTTAATGGCACTTGTCAAGGCGCTATAGTACTTTTTTTTTAAAGGAGGGCCTTTCAAAGTCGACAAATTTTGAAAATTTTAAATTCATAGTTTAACAAATAGTCTTAATTCTAGGAAACTTGGGGCAATTGTGTCATTATTTGTTACTGTAATTCTAGAAATATTATTTAGGGTTACGGTTCCAAAGTTTAAATGAACAAAAATAATAAAAATTAACCACAATAACCGAAAAATGGTTACAGTTTGACCAAATTTCTAGGTTTTACTTAAATGCCCATAATTTTCAAACTGCATGGGATAGATTTTTTTTATGATTTTTCTCATGATTTTTTAGGTTACATTCAATTCTGTCACCCCGTTTCGGCTTGACGTTGAGTTCTGGGACATCCTGTATACACGCTGTATAATAACATTCAGAGATTCAAAATAGATGTTTTCGCTGTCTTGCCGAACAAAACTATTCCCTCGATATGAATATTTTTGTTGTCGATGTGCCATTGGAATAACAATGGCTCGCCACAATATGGCTCTTCGCCATCGATCCCGAGCGATTGTTTTGATTTTTAAGACAGAGAATATGGGTAGCAGTAAAGAAAATATTTCTTACGTGCATTCTAAAGCAAATAACACAAGCTAAGAGCATTAACAAAGAAACCCTTTCAGTGTCGTTTTGTTGTGTGTCGATTTGGTAATATCGTAAAAAGAGTCTGGTTTCAGAGTTGCGCAAGAGTGGAAATGAGTTACTGTAAAGACGCGCGGTACTAAGTTACTTTTTACCGAGAGCTGATGATGATGTTATTGTAAGTGACTGGTTGTGTTGGGGTGGTATTCAGCTCTAGGAATTATTCCAAGTATATACGAATACCAGTTTCATATATATATATCGTCTTACCTGTTTCCTGTAGGGGTAGGCAGAGACCACAGATCTCCATCTACTACGATCTCGGCATACTTGCCTTGCTTCCTCCACACTCATCACTCTCCTCATGCAAGCCCGCCGGTTAAGGGTACTCTTGACCTGGCCTTTCTTAAAAACTTCTGCAATTTGGTCAATGTATGTTTTCTGTAGTCTTCCCCTGCCGACCCTTCCACCCACATCCGCAACGTTAATTTCTTTTGCCAGTCGTCTTTCATCCATCCTATCTATGTGCCAAAACTATCTAAGCATCCCTTTCTCAACTTTTGTCACGACACCTTCTTTTAATCCACATCGCTCTCTTATGTCTTCATTTCTTATTCTATCATTTGAAGTTACCCCACTCTTCTTAATGTCCTCTTTTTTTCCAATTTTAATTAATTACTTTCATGCGACTACGTACGTACACGCCTGTGGAACAGAATTAATTTAAATAAAATGTCACGGACTGAGTGAATTGAAGGTATTATTACTTTTCGTGCATGGTAGCGGATGGAGCGCTGTGGTCTCTGCCAACCCCTGCGGGGGATAGGATAATTTTTTTTTAATATTCACATAAAAAAAATTACTTTTCGTTAACGCGAACTACCCTCAAAAATTGTAAATTGAAACGAAAAAATATCTAGTAGAGAACATAGCAGAAATACGGAAATAATTAGTTCGAGTGCGAACTATTGCGTCTGATGCCTGCTGACTCGAAGAAGAAGAAGGATGATTTAATATTTTTTTTTGGTTTTATATTTTTTATGGGATAGGAAGGCAAACGAGCAATCGTATCACCTGATGGAAAGCAACCAACGCCGCCCATAAACATCCGCAATGTCATATGCGCATTTAAGGAAAATACAAGAAAACCCTGTTCTAGGAAAAAAATAATAGATGTGAATCAAAGGACATACTAAAAGTAAAATTGAATGGAAGAAAAGGAGACTTGAGATAAGTCTTTTCTTTTTTTTGATGGCAATTAGTTATAACTATTATGCCAGTGTCAAGTCAAATGCGATAACATCAAATCTATTGAAATATAACTAGTCAGTTTATTACGTTATGTTTTGACAGAATGATTGCTATTCTACCAAAACGTTGTATGGACTTTTTCAGTCAACTTAAAAAGTCACAATACACGCATTTATCGAACTATATCGTATAATACGCCACCACAATTAAACAATATAACTGATAATAAAATTATGAAAATGAAATAAAAACAACGTTACTGATGTAAGTTGGCGGGAAAAGTCTGATGTAGTAACTTGGTGGAAAAAGTCGATGAATATTATTTTTCTTTTTCGATGACAATTAGGTACAACTTTTATGCCAGTGTCAAAAAAATATAGTAAGTTGGCGGGAAAAGCCAGATAAGTCTTAAAATCAATCTACAGCAAAACTAAAATAGAACAGAAACAACCATGAAAATATATCAGTAAAAATTAACAATTCTTTGCGAAATGTTTTCCGTATATAGTTCAGGACTGTTCGCAAACTGTTGACAAGTTTGGTGGTATTAGTTTTCTCTCTGTGTAGTCTGGGTGTCTGTTGTTAGTTCATTGAATAGCCTAATCATGTGCAAATCACTGACGTTTCGTGCTTGTTGGTCTGTGATGATCTCAATAGAGGTTATCTCGTTGTGTGACATTAATTTTGATCTCATTTGTTACTGCCATTGTGTGAATAGAAGAAATGTGAAAAGCGTGGCGTATATATTAAGCGTAGAATAGAAATTCCCTTCTTAATCATTTAACCTTGAAACATGCGTCAAATAATAAATTTGACTTTTGTTATGTGTTATTAATGGAGTCAGGCGTTACTTTGCGGAAATCCATCACTGTGTAGATAGTCAAAAGTTTTACTTCGCTAAGATCCGCGACAAGCAAAACAATAACAGAAAACTAATAATGTGTGTTTTTTGTGCTGGATGAAGTGGATTTACGGGGAACTTAAACTAAATCTTAGCGAAAAAATCTCCACCCACCAACCACTATACACAAGACCAAACACACACTACCACTTTTTCACCTTGCAAACGACACGTGTTTCGCCTGAACACGCTGCATCATCATGTATAGTAGACTCTACGGAAGACAACCGTTAAGTCACTTAACGTCTTTCGGTTTAGATTTAGTTTAAGTTCCCTGTAAATCCACTTCATCCAGCGGGAAAACACACATTATTAATTTTCTATTGTTGTTTACTTGTCCCGGATCTTAGCCAAGTAAAAGTTCTAACTGTCAACATAGTATTATAAGGGTTATTAATCCTTATCGGGGGATAAAGAAAGCCAACGAAGGATTTTGGTATCCAAGAAAAGGAACCTCACGATCCCAGCCGTGCATAATATGGCTGCTTTTTGAATTTTCGGTACGTAGTAGGTTTTTCCGCAATATGACATTTGAGTAATTTTAATTTAATCAATATTTAAAGTCGAAAAATGTTAAAAATTTTACTTAACACAGGTATCAAAGTAGGTCGCGTCTTGCAAGACTGTAATTCGATAACGTTCGTCTGGAAAAACAACGCTTAAAGAATATAATAACGCTAACGATTCAGACGTCTTTTAACTAGGGTAACCAAGTTTTTCGAAAATTTAGGACTTCTTTTATTTGGTAATAAAACTGTCGATCTATTAATTATTCAATGTTATAATAATTTAGTTCATTTGTTGGTTTTTTATACGGGATAGAAAGGCAAACGAGCAGGCGTGTCGCCTGATGGAAAGCAATCAACGCCGCCTATAAACATCCGCAGTTCCATAGGCAGTACAGAAGCGTTACCGACCTTGAAGGAAAGTGTCATTATGAGAGGGGGATGGGATTATCTGGACGAACCGCGGTAGCTAAGCCACTCGGACGCCGCTTTTCTGCGAGAGTGTGGTGGTACTTCCCCAAACGAGCCGGCCCATTCATGGTACAGACAAATAATATGCCATTCTTGACAAAGTATTCATCTGCAGCGTGGCTCTACCACTACAAAACTTTTTTTGCTTGATTATTAAGATAAAAAGTTGGTAACAACTTATTAACTTAATAAGAAATAAAATACTTCATATACTAAGCGTTACCATTAGGACCGCCTTATAAACTATACATAAGAAAGCACGATGAAGCTGTTGTAAATGCTAACCAAAAGACTATTTTCTATTATATTGATATATTGAAACAATTTCGATTTGATTTTTTTAAGGCATAAATGTAACGTAATAAGGTATTTGATGATGATGATGGTATTTGATTGATATTGATATGATTGATATATATATATATATATATATATATATATATATATATATATATATATATATATATATATATATATATATATATATATATATATATATATATCAATATCAATATCGGCCCGCGGCAGTCCACTGCTGGACATAGGCCTCACCCAAGGCGCGCCACCTAGCCCGATCTTCGGCTACACGCATCCAGTCTCTGCCAGCCGCCTTGCGCAGATCGTCGCTCCATCTAGCAGGAGGGCGTCCCACACTACGTTTGCCGAGTCGCGGTCTCCACTCCAGCACTCGTCTACTCCAACGATTGTCGGTTCTCCGACAAACGTGTCCAGCCCATTGCCACTTCAGTCTGCTAACTTGAAGAGCAATGTCGGTGACTCTGGTTCTCCGGCGAATTTCTTCATTTCGAATTCTGTCCACCAGAGAAACCCCGAGCATAGCTCTCTCCATAGCCCTCTGAGCGACTGTGAGCTTGGCGAGGAGTCCACATATATATATATATATATATATATATATATATATATATATATATATATATATACATATATATATATATATATATATATATATATATATATATACATATATACATATATATATATATATATATATATATATATATATATATATATATATATATAAATACACCAGAGACATTTTTCATTTGTTCCTGATTTTTTCGTGTAAAGAGTTGGCCGCCCCACTCGTCGTCGTGTATAAAGCTTATTCAACACTGAGATTTTATCGCATACCATTACATGCTATATATATATATAATATTTATTTCCCTCTATTGTTGGCAGTTTTTTCAGCTCATTACTGATATAACGCCTAGCAATCGCTGGCGGTTTGATTGATTTCGCGTGAGTCACTATTGTACAAATCGTCATAAATGTGTATTTGCTAATTATATTCTATGGGATAGGAAGGCAAACGAGCAGTCGACTCAACTGATGAAAAGTAATCAACGTTCATTGTTTTTGTATCCCATTAAAAAAAAACTATGTCCACCTTCCTTGCTTCTTCTACACTCATTCATCCTTCCTCTCACGTTCATCGTAGCGAGACGGCTCTCCGTTAGTCGCTTCTCGCCCTCGTGGGGATCGGTTTTTAAACAAATTAGATTTATTAAAACTCGTCATTGTTAACCCCACGAGCCGCTTTTTACCTGACACTGTCATATTACTAGTTACCATCGTAGAAGAGAAAGAAGAATATTTATCGTATTATTACTAAACCATGATAGTTCCTCAGCAAAGGTGGATTATGTTTGATATTTAATCAACTTGATGTAGCTTAGCAAGTCCTGAATTAGACAACGTTGAATGTTGCAGAAACTTTGATGGCTAAAGTTAGCGTCTGTTCCGAAGCGCTTGCAGTGTACGAAATCGATAAGCCATTGAAAGTTTGTTATTCTTCGAAACTCGACCCTTTTTTTAATAATAACGTTCACTTTATGCCCTAAGGCTTTTTATCTTTTGTCTATACCTATTTTGTATGAGGCTTTCGTCCTAACATTTTCTACTTTGATACATTGGTATATAGGTAATTCACATTATAGTTTTTGATTGTCCATATTTATATATTCTATTACATTATTTTGTGAAGCTTAATTTATTGTAATGACGACGTGAATTTAAGAGTTCTCTCTTTTATAGAAAACTTTCAGGAAAACCAAAGACCATTTGACCGAAGACTCAGTGGAGAAGTGGTGGAGAATCAATCGTCGCGTTTTCTATCCCCGCATCGGGATAAATATAATGTATGGCCTACAGATATTGATTCCAAGTTTGGTTCTCTATATTTTGTCCAGGATAAGCGTGGTGGGTTAATGTCTCTTCGTCCAGAAGTGGGCAAGCCCGTGCCCAGCAGTGGGGCATATATATGGGCTGTGAAAGAAATGGGTAGTTTTATTATCTGTATCTTTAGGTAATCTGGTAGATAGTTAGTCACTTCATTAGTATTCTAGTCTTCTGTGTTCTAGTCCTTTCTCAGTGTGTAATTTTCTATACACATCGCTGCAAGCACAATATTATTGAAGTGAAAACGTCTATAGCTGGGTTATACGACTCTGGGTAGGGAAAAAATCTATGGGTTCGCATCAACAACATGCTTAAGTATGTCTTACTTTAAACATAGTTAATGCGCGCGCAGCTGCCTACGTACACGCAACACGCCAACACATTGTACATACCCGATTGTATGTGTGTGCGTTGGGCGCTTCATGGAAGGATAAAGTTTTGTGAGTCGCGTCAGCAACATACTGTAGTAATATTTACAGCATTTAATGTTACAATTAGTTGTAATATTAAATTTCAAAATACTGTTTTAAGTTTTCATTTCTGTCGGCAGTCCTCATGACTGCTTCCGATTTTTATTTCTTATTTGCGTTCGCGGATTTTAACAAAGTAAATCTGACTGTCCATCTTTTTAAATGCTTTATTGTTAGGAAAAACTTTTGAAAAACTAAATTTAATATTCTTTTGTCGAAAAAATGAATAATTTGAATACAAATTTGGTTTTTATATTTACTTTAGAGCGAGCCACGGTTAAAATAATTTTCGACTCCGCGATGTGAACTCACCCATGACCGTTTCCACCGTGAAGGGCTTTGCAAATGATGTAGCCACGTTCATACGCCGGAACGGATTGCTATCGTTCGTAGTTCGGATTTTTTTTGTTTTATTTTAATATATATAAGCCTTTATTTTTCGAAACATTTTACAGTTATTATAACACTACATATAAATATTTCAATTGTATAATGTCTCTTTATTCGGAGTGCCTTACAGCATAGGCCTCCACAAACTATTTCCACTGGTTTCTGTCTGCCGCCACTCTTATCCAAAGGGGTCCTAATGTGGTTTTCAGATCGTCTTCCCATCTTCTTGCTCTGCGACCTCGGCTCTTAGCGCCATCCGTTACAATATACAAATCTCGACAAAGTATTCGTCTGCAACGCGGCTCTACCACTTCTAAATGCGCACCTAATCAAAACATAAACGGTTTTGTGCGCAAAATATTTCGCAGGCTCCGCGCGATGTGTCATCCGTCAGAATGTCGCTTCATATAGTAAATGCTCCAATATTAAGGGTGTCGTTACACCAAAGCGAAGCGTGAGGCCGCATTAATAATAAGAGAATAAATTTAACTTAAGATCTAAATTTATGTCAGTGGATTTCGAGGATAAGTATGCATCAACATAGAGGTTACCTAACTAAATGTGTATAACCTAATTGGATAGACGTCGTGCTATTTGACGCGTCAGGTTCGATCCTACGGGGCATTAGAATATGGAAATATATATACTGTACTGTATACCCTTTTTATGAGTCGTCACTGTTAGCTTTGTTTTTTTTTTATAGTAGTGCAGGCAAACGATCATGCGGGTCGTCGTGCGTTCAGTTAGCACCGCCGACCACAGACACGCTCAACACTTGAGGCGTCTCAGATGCGTTGGCTGCCTTTTGCGAACACACGCATACATACATATATTCACGCCCGTAGGGGTTGGCGGAGACCACAGAACTCCATCCGCTACGATCCCGGCACATCCTCGCCGTAAAGAAAAATTTCATCCCCACCATCTGGATGAGTGGCGATCTACTACGGTGCGTTTCTCTCGAAACATCTTTCCGCGCACCACCAGTTTGTGGAATCAGCTACCCTCGGCGGTCTTTCCGAACCGTTACGACATTGGAACTTTCAAAAAACAAGCCTATACATACCTAAAAGGCCGGCAACGCTTCCGCGACTCCTGCGGTTTCACGGTTGTCCATGGGCGGCGTTGATTGCTTTCCATCAGGCGACACGTTTGCCCTCCTATCCCATAAAAAAAATCCTCCCCGCTTCCTCCACACTCATCCATCGTTTCCTCCATCCTTCTTCTCACATTCATCGTAGCGAAACGGCTCGCCGTTAGTCGTTCTCGCCCTCGTGGGGATCAGAACGTGACGGGTGGTGAAACATTTTATTATTAAAAAAATATACACGAAATTATTTTTTCATCCTGGTATACAAGCACCCTTAGCGCAAACCGTGCAATTAAGAGGAAATGTGAGTCATGGCGATCTTCGCTCTCGTTTGTGGAAATACAGAGGAGTATTCGTGGCGTACGCACTTCCATTATGTTAATGCTGTGTTCAAATTTAAACTCGGCGCTGACAAAGTTGTCATGTAGGAATATTAAAAGCATGAAGCGCTTAGCATCTGTTTAATTTCTTAGTGGTAGAGCCACGCTGCAGGCGAATGCTTTGTCAAGAATGGCATATTATTTGTCTGTAACATGAATGGGCCGGCTCGCCCGGTGAATTACCACACTCCAGTAGAAAACCGGCATTTGAGCGGTAGCTTAGCTACCGCGCTTCGTACGGTGAGCGGCCTGAGTTCCGGAGACCCAACACCCACGCACTCCGCTCCCACTCCCATAATGTCACTTTCCTTAAAGGCCGGCAACGCTTCCGCACTGCCTATGGCGCTGCGGATGTCTATGGGCGGTGTTGATTGCTTTCCATCATTCTTTACAAAATATTCGTCTGCAGCGTGGCTTAAAAGGCAAAATATGCTTTCCATCAACTTTGCCTTCCTATCCCATAGGAAAACTCAAGAAACTTGTAATAACGTAGCTGAGAAATTTTTCCACAGTGTGGAACCAAATATTTTTGAACCGACACGACATTGAAAGCTTTGAAAAACGCTTCCACACTTTCTACGCCATTGCGGATGTCTATGGCCGTCCATAGATGTATTGATTGCTTTCCTTCAGGTCTCGCCTACTCGTTTGTCTTTCTATCTCATAAAAAATTAACAAATTATTTAATTAAAATATATTACATGATACTGGCATAATAGTTATAGCTGATTGCCAACAAAGAATAAAGAAAAAACATGCCTATACATTTTTTAAAATCAAAGAAACGCTTTCGTAATACCTATGAACGGCGTTGATTGCTTTCCATCAGATGACACGCTTGTACATTTGCCTTGTTGTCTCATTAAAAAAAAATAACCGTTCTTCTACGTACGGGATAGGAAGGCAAACGAGTAGACATATAACCTAATGGAAAGCAATCAACGCCGCACATAGACATCCGCATCGCCATAGGCAGTGCGGAAGCGTTGCCGACCTATAAGGAAAGTGTCGTTATAGGAGGGGAATAGGGTTGGGAGGAGTTTTGGGCCTCTGGAACTCTGGCCGCTCACCGTACGGAGTGCGGTAGCTAAGAAGCTACCACTCAGACGCCGGTTTTCTGCGGGATTGTGGTACATGTGCGAGCCGGCCCATTCATGCTACAAACAAATAATATGCCATTCTTGACAAAAGTATTCGTCTGCAGCGTGGCTCGGCCACTAAGAAACCGTTGTGACCCTGGTGTTCTTTCACAGGTGTACGTGGCGCTGTTCAAGCCGCTCCGCGTCTCCAGGCGGCAGTTCCGCCGGGTGCTGATGTGCATGCGGAACGTCCGCCATCTCAAGTGCCACGAGCTGTACGCCCACGAGAAGGTCACCAAGGTCGATAGTCTCTCATTGGTGCTGTCCGGCAAGTGAGTAATCAATTATTTCTATTCGCACTACTACTATATAGTTCACGCTCTCCTCATATACTTCGTTTATATGTCGTGTTCAAATTTTTAATCGTTAATAAAATACTTTTTATTCATTCAAATATTCATTATCAATTCACACGACCGATTGGCTCAGTGGCGGGGCCTTCTCGGAATATATATTTGGGATTTATAAATATTTATTCAGAGTCTGGTAACCCACCCACTCCGCATTTCCTTTCTTGCCCTTTCCTTTCTTCTCTATCCTTTCCCTTTCTCTCCACCAATCCACGGTCTGCTCTGGATGCGTGGCTAGGGGCGAGCCTAGTCGCAAGCGTGCCGACTGTCCCGGGATCGGACTCCCCCGGGTGCTATGGTGCCTTACCTCAGGATGCAGGGCTCTGCTGGGGCTGACCTCCATCCTCCCTTGCGGCTCGTGGGATTCGCTAAAGGCGAATTAAATATACCTTTTAGACGAATTTGTTGAAAATGACGACGACGTGGTTCGTCACCCGTCACGTCCTGATTCTCACGAGGGCGAAAAGCGAAAGGGAGCTCTGTGGTCTCTGCCAAACCCTGCGGGGGAAAGGCGTGAATATATAAAAAAAAATATTCATTCAAATCAATATCAATATCAGTCCTCGGTAGACCTCGTTTGCGTTGTTGTTTGCTCGTTTGTCGTTGTATAGTGGTTGGTGGGTGAAGAATTGATAGCCGATTTTCGGTAAATTTTTGGTTTAGGTTCCAAATAAATCCACTTCATCCAGCACAAAAAACACACATTATTATTTTCTGTTATTGTTTCGCTTGTCGCGGATCTTAGCTAAGTAAGACTTTTGACTGTGCACATAGTGATGGATTTGCGCAAAGTAACGCCTGACTCCTTCCTCCCCTCTCCCCCACTCCCAAAAAAAGTTACTGTCGAGTTTTAGTATTTCCTCTCAATAGAATCAATTTTCCATACCGGTGGTAGATAGAAAGAAATATGATAAAACTTTTTTAAGATGTTTATTTTAGTGAAGAAATTTTCTACAAACAGAGCAAATGTAATTTTATTTTTATTTATAAATAATTTTAGTTTTATTAATAGTGTTTATTTATGGGATAGCGAGGCAAACAAGCACGCGTGTCGCTTTATGGAAAGCAATCAGCGTCAACCATAGACACGTGCAACGCCCTAGGCAAATGCGTTGTCCGCCTTTGAGATAAGAGTAGGCCTGTTTTTTGAAGGTTCAAATATGTATCTGCTCGGAAATATCGCTGAATGTAGCTGGGTTCCACATAATGATGGTGCTTGGACTGAAATTTTGGGTGAAAAGCACCGTTAGCGTTGTTTTCTTTAAAAGTTTTCTCGAATATCTCCATGCGTTCATTCAATGGATCTAGAAATATGCATTTATGGATCGAGAGCGTGGAAGTTCCAAGTGTCTATCAGGCAATGTCGCGACACTCAAGCTATTCCGAGAACCGCGTCTGGAAGGACTGCGAATAATATAGCAGACATCCGATGGGATGAGGTCATTCCTGCAAGTAACGCATTTGATGAATGTAACTCGATACTAATATTATTGTTATATTTGTTAGTTATTACGAAAGCAGTTTCACTTACTGATGTAATAAAATGTGTGTGTGTGTGTATGTATGTATGTATATATTACAATACATATATATTATATTTTCCTATCAATCCAAAGGTTGCCTGGCAGAACACGATTCTTACCAACTAAGATATATATGGTGTCCGGTGACAGATTTGATAGTGGTAGAGCCACACTGCAGACGAATACTTTCTCAAGAATGACATAATATTTGTCTGTGTTTTTATGAGTTAGGAAGGCAAACGAGCGGGCGTGTTACCCGATGGATAGCAATCAACGCCGTCCATAGACATCCGCAGCGCCATAGGCAAAGCGGGAGCGTTGCTGACCTTTAAGGAAAGTGTCATTATGGGGGTGGGAGGGGTAGGGAGACGGTGTCAGGCCTCCGGAACTCAGCCGCTTACCGTACGAAGTGCGGTAGCTAAGCTACCACTCAGACGCCGGTTTTCTGCGGGACTGTAGTACTTCCCCGAGCGAGTCTGCCCATTCATGCTACAGACAAATATTATGCCGTTCTTGACAAAGTATTCGTCTGCAGCGTGGCTCTACGACTATAAAAATCTACATTCAATCTACATGTAACCTAATTCTGCCAACGGGCACCCTATAGCTGCTATGCTCTTTCGTCCACCTCTTCAATGAAAAAATATACACAATCGTAATTTGATTTGCGCTGGAAATAATGGTCGATGGATCACGACCAACGAGGAACGTGTGACTGAAATATAAGTAATCAACCATTTCGTGTTACACAGGAGGTCAACAACTGTTTTTTTATGAATGAAGCGTTAATGAAAGCAGAAGTGATTGATTCTTCCAGTGTACCAGTAGGGTTGTCACCCAATATACTAATAACGTTACTTTATTGTATATACATATATGTAATAAAAGAAAGAATTGAAAAAAGAAATTTCACTATGCTGCAAGTACTCTTATCCTTATGAACAGGACTTCAAAAATTTAATAAATGAATTTTTAGATTGTATAATATCTTCAATTTTACTTTTACGTAGTAGGACAGCCCTAAGTTGGCGTTGTCCGCAATCATTGCATAATTCGAACGTTGGACCGGCCAGCCTTCGACCTCTTTAACAACTTCAGGCCTTGAGTTGAAACGTACTGTCAAAGTTGGCAGCTTGTGTTGAGCTGGGCCGTATTGGTGTCACTGCATCGATCTATTTTTGTTAAACACATAGACTGTGTTGCCAGTCTGAACAACTATTTTCTTAGTTGCCAATCCGAACAACTATTTTCTTTGTTGCCAGTCCGAACAATTATATTCTTTGTTGCCAATCCGAACAACTTTTTTCTTTGTTGCCAGTCCGAACAATTATTTTCTTTGATGCCAATCCGAACAACTATTTTCTTTGTTGCCAGTCCGAACAACTATTTTCTTTTATGGGACAGGAAGGCTAACGAGCAACCGTGTCACCGGACGTATAGCATTCAACGCCACCCATAGACATCTGCAACACAATGGGCGTCACAAATGCGTTGCCGGAATTGAAATGTGAGTAGGCTCGTGTTTTGAAGGTTCCAATGTTGTATTGCTTCGGAAATAACAGCGAAGACAGCTAGCTAGGAGGCAACTAGCTGTCTTCGGCGTGGGTGGCATGAAGTTTTAGGTGAAACGCACCGTACTGGATCGCCACTCAACCAGATGGTGGGAATCAAACTATTTCTCTCGGCCTATTGAAATCTTGAATCATTGCAATCTTCAAAAAACAAGGCCTCACATTTCTTGAAGGACGGCAACGTTTCTGCGATGCCTATGGATGTCTACGGTTTGCGTTGATTGTTTTCTATCAAGTAACACGTCTGCTTGTTTTCTTCGTATTGCATATTTTTTTTTTATTTTTAAATTATTTCCGGCCAGTTAGTAAAATATCGATTACATTTATAAACGTGGCTTCCTATGTCGCATACATTTATCGATTATTCATATTGCTGCCAACAATGTTATTACTGTTCGTTTTAACTCGATTCATTAAATCATGTTAACTCACTACGCTGTTGAGAGAATGTTGCGCGGAACTAAACATAATAATAGCTGATAATTTATTGTGTTAGGTTTTATCACTAACCACACTGACACGATAACTATGTATAGCTATCTACAGTTCTTGACTTTCAAGATTATATTTTATCAGTTACATTACAGTTGCACTTCTTGGAAATCAATTCGATTCAAATACATCACATTTGTATTATTTTAAGCTAGTGATAGCCGAACAAGAAAGCTGATGGTG
The DNA here is from genome assembly GCA_031353405.1 of Baronia brevicornis. NCBI lineage: Eukaryota > Metazoa > Arthropoda > Insecta > Lepidoptera > Papilionidae > Baronia > Baronia brevicornis. The sequence continues at coordinate 53,356 of JASFAT010002648.1, read as the reverse complement.
AGTTATTACGCAGACCTCCATGGGACATTTGCAACACCAAGGACAACTCAGCACAACTCCCTTCCTCCTTCGCGGGTTGCAGCAGTTCTGGAGCATTACGGTCCGCTCCCTGATATTACGTAGCCAAGACTTTCTTTTCGACCAACTTGTCTTTAGCCCGCAATTTTTCCTATCATGATAAGTTGTAGCAATTTGTACACGTCTAGTCTCATGATATGACCCAGGTAAGCAACTTTTCTACCTTTGACGGTCTGCGAAAGTTCACGTTTTTTCTTGACTTGTCGGAGAACCTCGTCACTGGCGACTTTTTAAGTCCAGCTAATTGCGAGCATCCGTCATATATGAGCATATATGGGCATATACATTTCGAACGCTTCTATACGTTTTCTGAGGTCTTCTGTAAGCGTCCAAGCCTCACATCCGTATAGAAGAATGGGCCAAATGTAACAGTAGAGCATTCTAATGCGCAACGAAAGTTTGAGGCTGCGATTACAAAGTACTCGTTTGGTTTACTAGTGGTAGAGGCACGCTGCAGACGAGTACTTTGTCAAGAATGGCATATTATTTGTCAGTAGCATGAATGGGCCGGCTCGCCCGGGGATGTACCACACTCCCGCAGAAAACCGGCGTTTGAGTGGTAGCTTACCTACCGCGCTTCGTACGGTGAGCGGCCGAATTCCGGGGTCCCTACACCCTCTCCCTTTCCTCTACCTCTTCCCCCTCCCCCTTCCCTCTACCCCCTCCCTCCCACTCCCAAAATAACACTTTTCTTAAAGGTCGGCAACGCTTCCGCACTGCCTAAGGCGCTGCGGAGGTCTGTGGGCGGCGTTGATTGCTTTCCATCAGGTGACCCGCCTGCTTGTTTGCCTTCCGCCTCACATAAAAACAAAACATTTGAGTCGTCGCGTGGGTTCTATCATGGCTCCACGGCTGATAAACTTTATCGCCATCTTACGTCCCGGAGAACTCCTACTGAGCCCTGCTCTTGAAATTAAAAGTGGACGCTCGCTTCATTCACAAAAGCCGTTGTTTATCCCGCGCCCGCGCGTGACGTGAATGTCTGACGACTTTAATGGTCCACCATTGCCTTATCCGGCTTTCCAATTAGCCTACCATTTAAACCGGAGCCAATTAAATTGCGAATGTTTAAGTGGATCTCGATAGTTTACGGCAGCGGTTCCCAAAGTGTGCCGCGTAAAGAGCGAAGGGGGGCGCCGTCAGGCGTGATAGCTATTTGGACTTCGGCTTGCTACTTTTAATGCGTTGCGACTTTTTTTTTAATAGGAAGTTGAATTAGTTACAAAAACAAAAGAACGTGTTCATTCAACGTGTCAATTCAATTGTTGTTCGTTAGTCTCGCTAAAACTCGAGAACGGCTGGACCGATTCGGCTGATTTTGGTTTTGAACTATTTTTGGAAGTCCAGGGAAGGTTTAAAAGGTGAGTAAATATGATAAAAATGTTAGGAATATAGTAAAAGCAACAATAATAATAAAACCTAATTCATATCTAGCATTTTTTTATTGATTACGACTTTTTTTTGTTCCTGTCAAGTTTTGACCACATTTTTTACTGAAGATGAAACATTCTGCAAGTATCGTTCATCTTTTTTTATTTATTGATTCTGATGCGGTACGAAGTTTGCCGGGTCACCTAGTAAATATTCGATCGATTGACGTCTTTCGAGGGACATGTCACCTTTCCTGGTATAAGAAATTAATATTGAAATACAAAATGTAAAGTGATTCATTAACATAAAATATATATCCATTAATATAAATATAATTAATATAAAATGTGAATTGATTCATTAATAAATTAACTTCACATGTAAGAGTTTCACTATATCGAAGTTAAAACCCCCTAAAGATTCCGTCTCGCCGTATCAGTACGGCTGGCACGTTATAGTACGCTAGTAACGCAAAGTTAGTATTTTTTACTTTATTTCTTATTTTTCTTAAATAATAAATTTATTCTTGTGTGTTAAAATAAATATAAAATTCAGCTTCATATTGTGGATGTTTTAATTTTCGTGCCTATTTACCTGGTATTGGTGTACTCTACTTCGACTAGTCATTACGCCGAAACCAAATTCTAAACCTGTAAGAGCGCCCCGTACTAAAAAAGTTTGGGAACCCCTGTTTTACGGTGATTTTAGTTTTTGATATATAATATGTCGTGTATGGATTGGACTCACGATTTGACAACCCGAAGCTTAATTGGAGTAATTTACAATAAATGATAGCAATGGCTTTTCGTGTTTATACAAAATGTTGCGTATTCTTACCGAATATCCGAGGTTAATAATATAATACAGGATTGGACCTCCGGGACTCAACTGCTCACCAGATGATGCGCGGTAGCTAAGCTACCACTCAGACGTCGGGTTTCTGCGGGAGTGTAGTACTTCGCCGGGCGAACCGGCCCATTCGTACTACAGACAAATAATATGCCATTCTTGACAAAGTACTATTCGTTTGCAGCGTTGCTCTACCAATCTCTGAAATGAATACTTTTTTAGTGCTAGAGTCGTCGGGTTTGTTTTGAGGTAAACCCACAGAAAAAAGTCCATTTGGGCGGCCAGGGGATATTTCCGAAATGGCTTATTTATTAGTCAGGAAAAAAATCAAGAAGAAGCTCCATGGTCACTCTAGCAGGTCTAGTGTGAGGCGGGGCGCCATCCTGGTGCTGCCATATGCGTGAAGTGAAGGCAGGATATCAATAATGGTATTAAATAATCAATAAAATTTTAATGGAGTCCGGCGTTATTTTGCGGAAATCCATCACTATGTGGACAGTCAAAAGTTTTACTTAGCTAAGATCCGCGACACGTCGCGAAATCCTTGTCGCGAAACAATAAACATGCGTTCACTAATTATTCGACCTGTAGCCTATTTCTACCATCGGACACCCTGTATTTCAACTCGTAACTGCAATCAACGCATGTTTGAAGCACCTATTTGAACAAGTCTAGACTTGGTATTAGCACAACGCTGACGCAACCGGGATTATGTCAATTTGAAGGATGTCGCGACGGCTTAGGCGTGTTCGAGAGACCATGATGAAATCAGTTACGTACTTTCTCGTAAATTGCTGTAGGGTATAATGAAAAATACACAAGTTCTCTCTACATTGCGAGAGAAATATATTCAATGTATATTTTTCTTTTATTTATAATTTAATTATATAAATAATTCCTATGTACATGTGTTTGTCATTTAACTGCTCTTAAACGGCTATATCGATTTTGATGAAATTTTTTTGGGTATTGAGTGGATCTCTGAATGGTTTATATCAGGCATAGACAAAACTTTTTCCTATGCTATCCGATATTTACAAAAACAGCCCTACCCATAGGTAGGGGCAGATTTAAATGGTCAGGGAGTATCTTTGCCTAGCCGCCTGTCTGGTAGTTATGGTATTGGTACACGGGTACGCGACCCCGGCCTCCCGAGCTACAACCGTATCACTCCTCTTCTTCCGTTGCGGTAGTATCATATCCCTGTCATCCTGTCTAAATCCATCTTTTCTTTTCCTTTCTTCTCTATCCTTTTCCCTTTATCTCCGCCAATCCACGGTTTGGCGTGCCAAAAGATGGGTGGCTAGGGGCGAGCTTAGTCACAAGCGTTCCGATCGTGTCGGGATCGGGCTCCTCCGGGTACTATAGTGTCTTACCTCAGCATGCGGGACTCTGCTAGGGCTGACCTCTATCCTCTTTTGCGGCTCGTGGGATTCACTATGACGAATTTTAATAAACCTGATTTGTTAAAAAAATGACTGCAACGCGGTGTGCCACCCGTTATGTCCTCATTCCCACGAGGGCGAAAAGCGACTAACGGAGAGCCGTTTCGCGTTACGATGAATGTGAGAGGAAGGATAGATGAAAAGATGGATGAGCGTGAAGGAATCAGGGAAGGTGTGTCGGGATCGTGGCGGATGGAGATTTGTGGTCTCTGCCTAACCCTACAGGGAGACAGGCGTGACTATGTGTATATATTTATTTAAATAGAAATATTTGTATTTTTAGAATTGAAAGTATTTATTAGATGACCGATTGGCTCAGTGGCGGGGCCGATCGCATCTCTTTTAGCAATGAGAACTTGTGATCTTCAGTAAGCCTATTGCAAAGACAACTTTCCTTCATTTTAATTATAGAGTAAGTATACAACAATAGAGTAAGTAAACTACTACTCCTCGCTTATTCGCACAAGGTGACCGAGCCAACGAAGTCGATACAACAAGACAAAGTAGTATTTAATTTCAAACTACGGTGTGATATCTCGTCTCTCAGCCTCTTTTATCGATTTTACCACGGGGAGTGCTCCGAGGAACTATTGGGGATAATTCCAGCTGCTGAAATCCACTAACGCACAACCCGCCACAAGGAAAAGTTTCATCCCCACCATCCGGATGAGTGGCGATCCGGTGCGGTGCGTTTTTTCGGAAACTTTCACGCACTTCTTCACGCACAACTACCGCGTGGAACCAGCTGCTTTCATCGGTATTTCATATAACCGACACGACATTGGAACCTTCAAAAAACAAGCCTAGACATTTCTCAAAGGCTGACAACGCTTCTGAGATGCCTATGGCAGTATGGTATATGGGTGGCGTTGATAGCTTTCCATCAGGTGACACGCCCGCTCGTTTGCCTTACGAACATATAATAAAAAAACATTTTTTTCATTTACTCAACATCTACATTTGAGAGAATCCATTATAACAGAACCTCATTATTCTCAAACCTGTACTGCATCAATATCAATGGGGTTTGTGTTTTTTGCGAACGATGGCTAAAGTGGACCCTTCGTACACCCTGGTTATTCAATATTCGCCGTATGAATGTTTTATAGAAACTTTGTCAGCAACCGATGTTGATAGAGCCGCTTCCCGCACCCTAATTTTATCGCCATCGCTATCTAGGTGGTCCACCCCCTTCACTTCACGCCATGAGCCATGTTTGCCTTGAACAGGTTGTGTAATTAAACTCCTTGTATTTCGTTCGCTCCCTTCGCTCGTGTCTCGCGTTACATGCACTACGGTGCACCCTAATATGTCTCCAGTTGTAGCGTTTTTCTTTTTGGCTTTAATTTCGTGCAAAAAGTTTCGGCTTTTCATTTTTAGTCCATCGCAAATAGGGATTGCAATCCCGTAAAGCGGGTTCACGCATTCCCGCGGGATTCCGCTGCCTTTATTCATCTGCTGAATTCCGCACCTTCAAACCGTGCATCCGCGGATTCCGCAAATTAAAAATTCAGCGTACACCACGAGTAGCTCTAAGAAAAAGTGTGATTTGATTATTAGTCGTAATATGAATTAAAAAATATAAAACTGTTGTTAGGAGTCTGAATAAAACTAAACAAAACTATTAAACTATACCAAACATTTAACGATGAATCTCAGAAAACAGATTACTAATTACTTATACTGATTGATTAATAGAAAAAAAATATAATTTCTGTTGCCTAATGTAAGAAATGTTTAATAAAAGATAATTTTTACACAAAAATTTGTAGTTTCAGTTTTATTTTATAACATAGTTTCATAGATGCGGGATCCCGCGTGATCCCGCACGGGATTGAGTAATCCCGCATATCAATCCCGCGGGATTGCAATCTCTAATTGCAAAAAAAAAAGAGAAGAATTAAATACGATTGATTTACCGACTTTAATGAAATCGATCAAATATTTCATTATAACTATCGCAACATTAATTACGGAAGAGCTCTCTGTACCGGCGAAGCGGTCCATTAGCCCGCGACCTTTACGAACGATACGTACGAGCCCTGCTTCAAACGTCGATAATTCAGGGAAAACCATTAGTGTACCATACACTGTATAGATTTGATATTTAAAAAGGTCAGAGTAGTGCTTCCCAAACTTTTTGTGATGTGCCCCATCGAAAACTTTCTTAAATCCTTTTTACCGCCCTCCAAAAATAAAATATATAATTTTTATTATTAAAAAATGAAATGTTAACTCAGGAAACCTAAATAATACAAATAATAATAATAATATATGGACTCTACGGAAGACAATCGAAAAGTGACTTTTCGGTTGTCTTCCGTAGAGTCTACTATACCTGAAGATGCCTCGTGTTGGGGCGAAACACGTGTCGTTTACAAGATGGAAAAGTGATAATGTGTGTTTGGTGTTGTATATAGTGGTTGGTGGGTGGAGAATTGATGGCCGACTTTCGGTAAAAACTTACCGAAACCCTTACTTAGGTTTAAGTTCCAAATAAATCCACTTAACCCAACGGAAAAACACACATTATTAATTTTCTGTTATTGTTTTGCTTGTCGCGGATCTTAGCTAAGTAAAACATTTGACTGTCCATATAGTGATGGATTTCCGCAAAGTAACGCCTGACTTCATTACTAATCATAATAATAATAGTTTTAGGAGAAAACCAATTAGAAATTATTAATTAATAATTTTCAAAACATGAAAGGAGAATTGAAATATACGGTTTAATAAACGGGTGTTGGGCCCCCGGAACTCGACCGCTCACCGGACGAAGCGCGGTACCTAAGCTACCACTCAGACGCCGGTTTTCTGCGGGAGTGTGGTACTTCCTCGGGCGAGCCGGCCCATTTATGCTACAGAAAAATATTATGCCATTCTTGACAAAGTACTATTCGTTTGCAGCGTTGCTCTACCACTCTCTGAAATGAATGCTCTTTTAGTTCTAGAGTCGTCGGGTTTGTTTCATAGACTTTACTTTTGAGGTAAACCCACAGAAAAAAGTCCATTTGGGCGGCCATGGGATATTTCCAAAATGGCTTATTTATTAGTCAGGAAAAAAATCACGAAGAAGCTCCATGGTCTCTCTAGCAGGTCTAGTGTGAGGCGGGGCGCCATCCTGGTGATGCCATATGCGTGAAGTGAAGGCAGGATGTTCCTTCAATATTGGTATTAAATAATCAATAAAATTATTAATGGAGTCAGGCGTTACTTTGCGGAAATCCATCACTATGTGGACAGTCAAAAGTTTTACTTAGCTAAGATCCGCGACAAGTCGCGAAATCTTGACGAAGCGTAGCTCTACCGCTATTATGTGTGACGTAATTTACGGATGACCTCTAGTCATTATAATATATTCGTTAAATTCAGTTTAATTCTTTTTCACCTACATTTCAATTCAGGCGTGAGTTGGCCAGGTGTATTGTGAAAAAAAAAAAACAACAAAACCAATTTCCATTACGCGTCGCCTGTGTTTGTTTGTTACATGAAGTTAATTACAACGAGCGATGTGCACGGCGGTAAGCTACAGCGCGGGGTCGTTTGGCGACGGTTGAAGTTTATAGTTGTAAGTCAAATGTTAAGGTTGCCTCACACTTAAGTATAATGGAAGAGCTTATACTTTTTACCGACGACCGATTGGCTCAGTGGCGCGGCTCTCTGCCCACGGAGTCAATGATCGCGGGTTCGATTCCCGCATCGGAATAAATATTTATATGGATTTATAAATATTTATTCTGAGTCTGGTAACGCTCCCGCATTCTTCGTTCCTGCCCTTTCCTTTCTTCTCTAACCTTTCCCTTCCTCTCCACCAATCCACGGTCTGCCGTGCCAAAGGATGCGTGGCTAAGGGCGAGCTTAGTCGCAAGCTCCCTTCCCCTCGGGTACTATGGTACCTTACCTCATGCATGCATGCAGGGCTCTACTAGGGCTGACCTCCATCCTCCCTTGCGGCTCGTGGAATTCACTAAGACGAATTTAATATACCTAATTTGTTGAAAAACAATGACGACGACGTGGTTCGCCACCCGTCACGTCCTGATTCGCGCGAGGGCGAGAAGCGACCATTGTAGAGCCGTTTCGCTGCGATGAGGGTAGCGGATGGAGCTCTGTGGTCTCTGCCAACCCCTGCGGGGGATAGGCGTGAATATATAAATAAATAAAAAAATTATACTTTTTAATTTTAATCTGTTCAGGCGTGCTGTGCTACCCAGGATATAGGATTAAGACGGGATAGTGTGACGCCAAATTAATTATTTTCATATGAGACGTCTACCTCATTTATTTTACGGAAATACTAACAACTGACACTTGCCATTCAGCCTTCAAAACGTTTACATTAAACGTACAACATGGACAGTCAAAAGTTTTACTTAGCTAAGATCCGCGACAAGCAAAACAATAACAGAAAATTAATAATGTGTTTTTTTCTGCTGGATGAAGTGGATTTATTTTGAACTTAAACCGAAAACTTACCGAAAATCGGCCATCAATTCTCCACCCACCAACCACTATACACAACACCAAACACACATTACCACTTTTCCATCTTGTAAACGACACGTGTTTCGCCCCAACACGAGGCATCTTCAGGTTTAGTAGACTCTACGGAAGACAACCGAAAAGGCTTTTTTTTACATTATCATTGTCGCGGATCTTAGCTAAGTAAAACTTTTGTCTGTCCATATAGTGATGGATGTCCGCAAAGTAACGCCCGACTCCATTAATAATCTTAAACGTACAAATCAAACTTCTTAAGTACTTTTCAGGCGTTAAAGTTTCACCGATAAAACCGCACTGCTAAAGAAGAGCTACGTCGGCGATTCTGATACTTCAGTGGATTTCTTGGTTCCAAATTTTATCCACTACAAATCTCCGAGAGAACACACTCTCCATAGTCTTGCTATTGCCATCGACGATGGTCGGTCCTGGCTCTATACGGTCGTTTATCATGATTTTAAATGAATTAAAACGTGTAAAAAACTGGCTTTTTATGGGATAGGAAGGCAAAAGAGTAGGCGTGTCACCTGATGGAAAGCAATCAACGCCGCCCATAGACATCCGTAGTGTCATAAGGCAGTGAGGAAGCGTTGCCGGCCTTTAAGGAAAGTGGCAATTGGGGGAGAAGGGGGGAGGGGGGGTGGGTTGGGCCGTGGGAACTCAACCGTTGTATTCCATCAGGTATATGCCAATAGATATTTTACATTGTACTGCTAAGAAGCATATTTTATAAAATTTAAAATGTAAATTTGACACAAGTTCGTTGAAACATAATTGGCTCTGTGGTGAAAACTGTCCCTTCCATAGTCAACACTCGGGGCTTCAATTATCGAATCAATTCATCAGAATAATTGTATATATGAACTACATGTATTTATTTCCGCCGATCGCCTCGCGATTCTGCCTTGGACAAGCTTAGTGGGTTCATGTCCACTCCTCTGGAAATAGGGGACCATTTTCATTCCATATATGTCCCATATTGACTGTATGTTTTTAATTTATTTTTATTATATAAAATATAAAAGCCTGGACGTGCGTTACAGTGTGAAATAGCCTTAATACACCAGTGTATATTGGCACGCTCCGTAGGATTCGACGTCATTATAGCTCGTTTGAATTTGGCCGGTGGACTGTGCTTTTCATTTTCGCTCTGAACATTTTTAGCCCTTTATCTGTGTTGGAATAGCACCGATCTCCTGTACGCTGTGAATAAAAACATTATGTGGACTCTATCAACAAAAAAAAAAAACAAAAATCTTTTTTTGTGATAACTTAGAAGTGAATAGACATGTCTATGGGCGGCGTTGATTGCTTTCCATCAGGCGACACGCTTGTTTGTTTGCCCTTCTATCCAATAAAAAGACATCGCTTTAATGCTAAATTGCGGATCGTTAGCAATCCTAAATAAGAAAGAATCGTCATCATCAAGGCATTACAGCCGCGGGTGGTGGGCCTTAGCCTCGTTCAGTAAATTTTTCCAGTCGGATCTTCGTTTAGCTTCCTTCCCTCCAGCCCCTCACACCAATTGCTTTTAAGAAGATTGTGATTAAGCGCTGGACTGAATACTTCTAGAATCTTCTGAACCAGACGTCACCATCTGAATCTACCTTTGTTACCGTTTCTGAAACAAATGAACTATCCACCTACAAATATTTGAACCGACACTTGACTAAACTCATCTGGCCATCAGACAACTTAGAAACAATAAGTCACCGGGAGAAGACAAATAAGAACGAAACTATATGCAATAATCCCATCCTCGTCGCCATGTATTATAAACATGGCGACGAGGTATATGCTTTTTGATGGCTCACGTACCGCGGTACCTGAGTCGTCAGGACGCTGGTTAGTTGCATACTAATTTATTATGCAGGCATTACGACAGACTTTAATAAATTTTATGACTACCCACACATGTAAGGGGATATAGGAAGTTAAGATGTTTAAATCGTGTTTCAGATTGGTGGTGTCACAGAACCAGCGCGCCCTTCACATAGTATTTCCGCACCACTTCCTAGACTCCCCAGAGTGGTTCGGTGTCTCCACCGACGAATATTTTCAGGTGCGATTTGTTTTTTTTTTCATTGCCTACCTTAGGGTAAGAGTTTGATGGGAAAAGAAGAAGCGTGTGAAGGAAGTGGAAAGGAGTGGAGCCTTCGGGTCTTTGCATTCGACGTAAAAAGAAAAAAATAATCTTTTGAACTGGATTCAGATAATTTTACTCCATAATCACAGGTCTTATACAAACAATTTCGCACAAAAATGTGATTTAACAATCTTTAAGTAATAAACCATAATATTTTCGAGTTAAAATAATAATCAACCTAGAATTAGTAAGAATCTAATCCTAGAATAAGAATAAGCCTAATCCTAAGTTTCTCCTAGTTAAATATCTAAAGCAGATTCTCCCATCCTATCACTGGGCAGGTAAATGAACAACATTTGTTTACAGGATAGGAAGGCAAACGAGCAGTCGTGTCACCTGAAGGAAAGCAATAAACGCCGCCCATACACATCCGCAGCGCCATAGGCAGTGCGGAAGCGTTGTCGACCTTTAAGGAGCGCGGTAGCTTAGCTACCACTGAGACGCCGGTTTTCTGCGGGAGTGTTGTACTTCTCCGGGCGAGCCGGCCCATTCATCTACTGACAAATATATTCATTCCATTCTTGATTGACTTGACAAAGTATTCGTCTGCAGCGTGGCTGCTACCGCTATCAAAACATCCAGGTCTGTATCTGACACGTGTTTCCTTCGATTTATGAATCCGTATTCCCTGTTTCCAGGTGTCAATAATGGCCATGGAGGAGTCCCGGGTGTTGGTGTGGCACCGGGATAAGTTGAAGCTGTCCATCATGTCGGACGGCTTCCTACAGGCAGTGTTCGACCACATCCTTGGTCGAGATGTCGTTCACAAGCTCATGCAGGTAATCGAAAAATTTGCTGTGATAATTGGCGTGTTTCACTAGTTTAAATACACCATCTTCCACGATCCATCGGATATCAAATCATACGAGCTGGCACCATTGCACAGAATCAATAAACTTTTTGTCGGGGACTCGATTAGAGTGCACGAGTGCTGGAGTGAAAACCGCCTCTTAGCAGTGTGAGACGCCTCCTTGACGGAGTGACGATCTGCCTAGGACGGATGGTCGAGCCAAAATGGACTCATTGGACTTTTTAGTGGTTGGTGGTAACTTTTTAGAGCCACGCTGTAGATGAATCCTTTGTCAAGAATGGCGTATTATTTGTCTGTAGCATGAATGGGCCGGCTCGCCTGGGGAAGTACCACACTCCCGCAGAAAACCGGCGTCTGAGTGGTAGCTTGTCTACCGCGCCTCGTACGGTAAGCGGTCTGAGTTCCGGATATATATAATACATAATTTCACTTTCCTTTAAGGTGGGCAACGCTTCCGCACTGCCTATGGCATTGCAGTTGTCTATGGGCGGCGTTGGTTGCTTTCCATCAGGTGACACGCCTGCTCGTTTGCCTTCCTATGCCATAAAAAAAATTGGCGTGATCTGAAAGAGGCGTATGTCTAGCTGTGAACTGCCGTAGTCTGATGGGTGATTTCCTTCCTGTTGTTTTAAAGGTGATCTATAGAATACTCCCTTCGTTCCATTCAGTTGAGCGTGTCGGCAATATGTTTTGTGTGCGAGCGACAGGGACAAGTATATGGTCGATGATGAAGATCGATTTGTGTACGAATTTACTGTGGATCTGTTGTAATAATGTCTTGTAATATTAGTATATGTAAAATTTAAATATAAATAAATTTTAACCTAAATTTCAAGATATTTTTTTTCTATCATGCAAATGGTAGCTAATCGAGCAAACACCATCACTCTTGGACATCTGCAACACTAAGGCACCAGAGAGAGAGACACAGATTTATAGTGGTTGGTGGGTAGCGAGTTGCTGACGGCCGTTATTCGGGAAAATTTAGTTTTAGTTCCAGGTGAAGCCACTTTATCCAGCAGGAAAACACACATTATTAATTTTCTATTACTGTTTGCTTGTCGCGGATCTTAGCTGAGTAAAAGCTTTCTCTGTCCACACAGTGATGGATTTCCGCAAAGTAACGCCTGACTCCATTAATCATCGTTTTGCCTTTAGGTGAGCGAAACGATGGCGGTGAGCAACGGCCACCTGCCGAACAGTTACGAGGAAGGAGAAGACAAGCCGATGCTGGTGGTGAAGAAGGCCGGCGATGGTCCCGGCATCACGGCGTTGCTCAATAGACAACTACAAGGTGAGAGTGGTTCGGACTATGCAAGTACGATTCAATCAGTAGGACCGTGGTAACGATTTGGATATGTAGAACCAGTTCCAATGGATTTTTATTTATTTATTTATTTATATATTTGATAGAAAGTATAATGTTATATTATAATACATATGAGCCCAATAAACCTTATTGTTTTTTCCCGGGCCTGTAAGTCATTATCATATATTTTTCAATAGAGATGTTGTCTATTTTTATCTATTGGTTACCAATATATTTAAGAAAAAAATGTATGATAAAAATCTTCTTCTAAGAGTGCCTCTCCGACTTGCGAAGGTTGGCAGCCAATTCAGCACAACTTTCCTCCTCCTTCGCGAGGTGCAGCAGTTCTAGAGCACTCTCTATCCCGGTCAACTCCCTGATATTACGTAGCCAAGACTTTCTTTTTCGACCAACTTGTCTTTTGCCCGCGATTTTTCCCAGCCGATAACAAGCATCCATCTATATGCCCACATTTCGCACGCTTCTATACGTTTTCTGAGGTCTTTTTTAAGCGTCCAAGTCTCACATCTGTATAGAAGAACGGGCCAGATGTAACAGTGGAGCATTCTAATGCGCAAGGAAAGTAGTATGATAAAAATGGTACAGAGCAAATACGAGATAGCGATCACGCGGATTCATTTCGCCCAAACTTTTAACGCCACCTTGGATCCCAGTCACACGAACATACAATTTATAATTACACCTACCTATTATAATCTAAAAATATTAAAAAATCGCATCGCGTATTAAATCTCGCTCCGAAACGCCAATACTTGTCACATTGTGAACAAGTGACGTAATACTGATCACGTAGTATGAGAACAAGTGACGTAGTTGTGTTCCTGTCACGTGACTTCTGAGTGATATAATCACATGTTGATTGTTAAGTAAAAATTAAACATCCTTAGAAATAAAGAAAAGTATTATGTTTTTTTATTTGAATATAGTCAACATCCCTATTGTTTAATATGGGTTATATTTTTATGTGTGTATTAAGTTATCGTGTCTAGGTGGTAATGTCTAGGCAAGTATAATCTCGCCAATAGCTAAACGGTTTTTACAAATCTTTCAATACAACACTTTTTTCTCGAAAATATAATAAAAGTTATTCCTACGTCAAAACTTGTCTATGCCTTGAGTAGTATAAACAAAACAAAAAATAGTTATTGCATGATGTTAGCATTTAAAACGTTTTATTATTGCTTTTTTATTAAAGTAGAATTTATTATCTGTAGTATTTCAATATATTCTATTAGGTAAGCTTTTTCAGCGGACTTTTCCCGCCAACTTACATCAGTGCCGTTGTATTTTTTTTAATTCATTTTCATAATCTTATATTATTATCAGTTATATTGTTTAATTGTGGTGGCGTATTATACAATATAGTCCGATTAAAGTCTATAAGTGAAGTGATATGAAATAAATGCGTATATCGTAACTTTTTAAGTTGACTGAAAAAGTCCATAGAAGGTTTTGATAGAGTAGCCGCCATTTTATCAAAACGTAACGTGATAATCTGACTGGTTATATTTAAAGAGATTTAATGTTGTCGTGTTTACTTGACACTGGCATAATAGTTATTACTAATTGCCATAAAAAAAGAACTCTCATTATGTCAAAAATGTTGTAATGTGGTATGTATACGTTAGTAATATTATACGCGATCAGAATTATATTTTTACTCTTACTCAAGTAATTACTTGCTGACTGACACAAAGAAACAAAAAATACGTTACCATTTTTTTACAATTCAGATTCTAGAGGAAGATATTTAAAAGTGGAAAATTCAGATCGAGTATAGTACAAGCTTCAGTATGTTGACTTGTAATTTCGTTACATCTTTGGGCTTTTATCGATTTAATATATTGAGACTATAGTGAAGGGGTGGTCAACTTGATTATACCCTAGATTTACAGTAACTAGATTTACAGTTCGATCAGAACAGATCTAATTGGTAGAATTAGGTACATAAGCAGTACATAATTGTATTTCACGTGAAATTTTAACCGAGTAAATGAAATAGAATTCAATATGTATTTTTTATTGTATTAAAAGGGAAAACACTACAAAATTGAAGATTATTTTTAAGTATATCAAAATTATATTTTTAATAGACGCAATCCTTTGGTTGACCACCCCTGCCATAACGACATACCGAGGCTTCAATATGTTAGTACTAAGTCAATGCAATCCCTTAATTTTAATCCTAGCCATGTAACTGATAAGTAAATTGATATAAAAATATGAAATATATGTACACATTTTAAGTATGATTTTTTTTATGGAATAGGAAGGCAAATGAACAGGCGTGTCACCTGATGGAAAGCTATAAACGCCACCCATTTACATCCTTAGTGCCATAGGCAGTGCAGAAGCGTCGCCGGCCTTTAAGGAAAGTGTCATTATGGGAGGGAGGAGGGTTAGGCCTCCGGAACTCAACCGCTCAGCGAACGTATATAGCTACCACTCAGACGCCGGTTTTCTGCGGGAGTGTTGTACAGACAAATAATATGCAATTCTTGACAAAGTATTCTTCTGCAGCGTGGCTATACCACTACACGAATTTTAAATATAATTAAAAATGACCAGCAATGCTCTGCTTCCTACATTTATAAGATTTTTTTTAACTGCTAAAAAATAATAGTGTTTGTGTTAAGAAAAATGGTGTATGTTAATATTATAATGCGATCGACGTATAATCTTAATTGCAATAGAAGTTAACACTTTACCAAAGAAACAATCACGACGAATGTGTGAGTCGCCCAATCAGGTAAAGAAAATCATACGCCTCACCGAATACCTAAATAGAACCAATATCGTCCCGATATTTATACTTGATATATTTTGTCCTACCCTACATAACCTTATCTAGGACGCAAATACTAGATAACATTATAATCTTTTAAATGAATAAGAACTTCTTTCCCCGCACCACTACCCTGTGGAACCAGCTGTCTCCAGCGGTGTTTTCGAACTGATACGACTTTTGAATGCCTCTGCAATGTCTATGGCACTGCGGATGTCTTTGGGCGGAGTTTATTGCTTTCCTTTTAGGTGACACGCCCGCTTTCATTTATTTCGATTTAATACTTGTTTTTTTACCAAGATCGGTGAGATCTAAGTAGGTGAGAAAAAAAGTAGGATAATATTAAATCGAAAAAATCTAATCCGGCTTGGTTCTCTAGCGCTGATTAGTGATGTCTCATCTCTCAGCATTTTCTACCGCTTGTTTGGAATAATAATAATATGCTAAATGTTTGGAATAATTCCCGCCGCCGAATTCCACAACCGTACAACTCACCGTAAAGAAAAGTTTCATCCCCACCATCTGGATGAGTGGCGATCTACTACGGTGCGTTTCTCTCGAAACTTCTTTCCACGCACCACCACTGTGGAACCAGCTACCTTCATCTTTCCGAACCGATACGACATTGGCACCTTCAAAAAACAAGCCCACACATAGCTAAAAGGCCGGCAACGCTTCCGCGACGCGAAACGCGGTGTCGCGGTTGTATATGGGCGGCGTTGATTGCTTTCCATCAGGTGACACGCTTGCTCGTTTGCCCTTCTATCCCATAAAAAAAACCTAACCTTATCAGGTACGCCTCGATTGCATTAGTCTTTTAAATAAATAATAAGTACACTGAAAGTATACCGAATAGGATACTGAAAAGCTAAGTTTTCTAAACTTATAAGGGATTGCGTTGACTAAAATTTTGTCGCTGTGCTTGTGCTGTATTGTTGACGTGTCGCTGCGTGCAGGCGAACAAGCCCCGCTGCTGCGTGCCGCGTCCGCTACCCACCACAGCTGAACATCGAGTGACCCACCAACCCCCCCACCCCTCATCCCCACCCTTTACCTTACTTGCCTTCATTTACCTCTACTGTCACTAACATAATCGTTGACATATTATGACTAAAACTCGGGAGAGTCAAGTATAGAGATGCAATAATACGTTGAATATTTCATTTTTTGTTAGTAACGTTTCGTTTATTGTTTCGTTGAATGTGTTAGAAAGAGATAGCGGATACTTCGAGATGTGCCGCAAACGCCAGTTTAACCTTTCGCAAATAAAAAGCAGAAAATTATAAGCATATTTTTTAAGAGCAAGTTTGACATAATTATCGGATTTCGAAATTTAAAAATAAACATTTTTTTCCCTCTTTTGATGCCATCTTAAGAATTTACCGCAAAAATATGTCTTTCTATACCTAAAGTAAAAATGTTTTCATAGAAATTTATTAAAATATGAAAAAAAAAAACTTTTATTATTTTTGTTGTTGCTATAAAATTTAATTGTATAGACTTAAGAATGCAGTTAAGAAAGCAATGACAGAAAAAGTTTTAATACCTATTATGTCCTATTTGAAATGTGTGTAAGGTGATATATATCTGTCTCTTTCTAATGCATTGTGGGCGGACATTGATAATAAAAGTTTGTATACTCGTCGTTTAATGTTATTGTCTCTGTGCTTGTACTCTCTCTAAGAACTAAATCTATAAGTATTTTTATTCATAACAAAAGGCTATGATACATCATATTATACAGCCAAGGAGTATACTAACTACTGTGCTTATTTGGTTTTCTTAACGTGATTATACACAGTATGAATTTACTGACATTTTAATGATATTTAAATATTTCATATGTATATACGCTTTGATGAATTTGTTATTCATATTCAATTTGATATTCAGGTTAGGTTTAATTTTATTTGTGGAGTTAATTTTTTTAAATCGTTTGTATACGTTAGTACGCTTAGAGCACTGTAATTTAATTTAATGATATAAATATTATTCACACTTACTATAACTACACACTATATCTACATATAATCATAATGTCAATTTATTTCTGGCAAAAAATATATATGTTGAATAAGGCAGAATGCCTCCGATTACGAAAAAAAAAACATAAACTTGTCTTTGAATATTCATAGACAAGTCAAAACAGCCTGTTTTATTTAGAAATTTATGATAGCCATTAATTTTTATGACAACAAGCTCATAGCTCATAGACGACGCACATATTGCAAAAGTTGTGTTTTGCATTTAGTTGAAATTTAAGCGACAAACCTTTATTACAAATGTAATAAAATCAAACCTTAAATTTCACAACTCCTTTCTACTACCTTGTTATATTATTAACATAATTCAGTTATACGAAACATGGTGTATTTTTCATAGTCATAAACTGTTACAATATATTATATATCAACTTTGTGTATAGAATTAAAATTAATTCTCAACTAGTATAAAACTTTTTACAAAATCGTATGATTATTTAGAATACATGAGAACATACATGAAACTTATTTTGCACAGATCAAAAATACATACAAAAGCAGCTAAAACCTGATATAATTTAGTTACCAGCCATTTCCTTTCTGGAAATCTTGAGTAAATAATTTCGGATAGAAAAAGGAAACTTATTCCGAAAGTTAGTTTCACGCATAAGATTTATAGTAATTAGCTATGAATTAACACATTTACAAATGTATGTCTAAAATTTGGAATTATCTTCTGGTTTTTTTTAAGGAAAGTTTTCTATATACGACTATTAGATAATTTCAAATAATGTATATTGCATGCTTACATGTCATGTAATTAGTTATTACCGTCCTAGTCTATTTGTGCTAAATATCTGTGTATCACTTGATAGATTACGATTATTCTGCTTGTGATAAATATAAAGGCAGGTCAAGATAAACATGTTTCGCTTAGTTGCAGCTTGTTGTTTTACGCTTAGATATGATTTATTTTTGCAAACATTATTACATTACTGTGTCTATGCTATGGTATTAATGTTGATTTCAACTTGCTTTAGCTCAGAGGTATCGAAAAAGTTTTCAAATCGATTTTTCCTTGTTCAATGCAAGTTCTAAAACATATCTTTGATATTATACTTTGTATTGTTAAACATACATTTTTTCACTTATTAATTTATTGAATTGGTACATAAAATAAATAACCACTTAATTTTTTAATATTAATAAACGTCGGTACTCGTCACCAGATAATAAATCGATAATGCGAAATTTTTTCAAATAATTCATGACAATGGCTCTATCACAATTGAGCCAATTATCATTGTTTTTTTTTAATCACTATTGTTTTTTAAATTATATTATATAACTAATTGCTTACGCATTTTTCACACGTAGCTGTAGATTGTATCAAAAAATTTCTCCCTAAGCAGACGTTATATCTTGACCTTACCTCATGATGCTTTAATAATACAATCTCGTTACCTTCACCCTTAAGTATTAGTATTTTTTTAAAAATTAGTTCTAAAACAACTATTATCCCTAAGTCCTATCTTTTAAAATCCTAATTCCCAAAGCATGTTTGGAAGAGCTACAATACTCAGGTAATTTTTATGTTCTCATTATTTGTTTTCATTTCAAGGCACATTTTCGTTTTATACTGATTGGCTTTTTTTTGTAATGTATTTCATAGACAAAACATTTTTTTTCTTCTACGAACTTAAACCAGTGGTATAATTTTAATGAATCTCTACCGATGATGAAACAAAATTCTGGACGAGTACATACATAGTTTTTAGATTTTTGAAATATATTTTGTTATCTTAATAGCGAAAAGCAAGTTGGAGTTTTATTTCATCAGCATAAGTATCACTTATTTATAGATTTTTTGTTATTATTTGTTGCGTTTTTTGTATGTTAAATATTCACACATGTGCTACAAATTTTCTCTTAGCTTCAATAGAGTTCTTAAAGAATGATTCATCTAAAATTGCGCACTTGCAAGATGAAATATAAATTTCAGGAAAACGGTTTATTGACGACGCATCAATAAAGTCTTCTATTTTGTCCACAAGTCTCTTTTCGATCGAGTACCAATTCAAAAGAATCTTAACTTCGCTTCTTTAATATTTTTACAATATTATTTGATTTTAAAATTATTTTTTTATGTTGTCAACTATAAAATTTTGTTGGCATATTTGTCTTTTTCGTCTTGAATAAAGTTACATCCAAATTCAATGGACACGTTATTTATTTCACATAAAAATGATTTCTAAGCTGTCACCTTTTTTCATTCAAAGAAAGAAAAATTTGAATAAATGGCTTTACAATTCAATAGTGCTAAAATAGCACGAATGATTTCGCGAATGTCACATACAATGGAGAAGACAAGAATTTTTTTTTATGGTGTCAGCTAGTAACTTTTTGCCAGTGTCAGATTTTGGCACTTACTTTTTTAATAGTGTAACACTAATATTTTTTTTTAATGTCTAGCGACGGATCCGAACGCGTGGCGTTTGGGTCGGATCGAGGAGGCCGATCACGAAACGCCCGTCTGAGGGCGAGCCAATCACGTGGCGGTTGGATCGCAGCGTGCGAGACGTACACGGCGCTGCGCACACAATCGCTGCAGATGTAGTTCCATTAAAAAAAGGGTGCGACGCAAGGAACTTCCACTCGCGAATATCCTCAACTTGAAAAGCTTGCGAATGTAAAAGATATTTATCATTGTCGTAGCTAGGGGTTTTTTCGGGTAACGAATGTAAAAATAAAATAGCTTTATATCAATCAAATAACTCTAGATAGAAGTTCCGTTTCTTTGGATAAAGGATATTGACATAAAAGTACAACTTCATGAAATTTTGACATCAACAAAATGGCGATATCTCTTTAAAATCGATATCCATAAATATTCTCTAGCTACGTGTGATGATATCTAGGATTAATAAGGTAGCTTTAAAATCGATGAGTGTTGTAGAGAATTCAAAATGGAATGTATCGTTTAGAGATTTCAGTCATGTGGTTGGAATTAAAGTTGGATTGTATTCATACGTGATTTGGTTCCATACATATTAATGCAAGTGTTTTTTTTTAAATATGAGATACCTGATTATTTTCTGACTACCCTAGTCAATACGCTATTTACCATAAAATGTTCAATTTTTGTTTTGTACGTTAAGTGTATGCAGGAAATTTGAAAAATATAAAAACAAAATGTTTATGTTTTCGTACAAAATATAATCAATATATTTTTTAGCTATTGCAACACTGGATTGGGAACTGGTATGTTAAAATAGTAAGATGGACTTTTCCCGGCAACTTACATCAGTGACGTTGTGTGTTTTTTATATCATCATAATTCATCACAATCTTATATTATTATCAAATATATTGTTTAATTGTGGTGGCGTTTTATACAATATAGTTCGATTAAGTGAAATGATATGAAATAAATGCATGTATCGTGACTTTTTAAGTTGACCGAAAAATCCCATAGAAGGTTGTTTGGTAGAGAATAGCCACCGTTTTATCAAGACGTAACGTAACAAGCTGACTAGTTACATATCAAGATTTGATATTTTTCCATTTTACTTGACACTGGCATAATAGTTTTTAAGTAATTGCCATCAAAGAAAAGAAAAAAGAAATAGAATCTATATTTAAAAAAAAATAATTAAAAAACATGAATCCCTGTTAAAGGACCGATTTTATTTTTTACTTTTTATGTTTTCCCGGTTTTTGAAGAATCATTGGTTTCACCAAGTAATCAATTTACAATTTTGGCATTAGTCTCATTAATTAAGGGATGCGCTTACGGTTATATATGGTACATGGTTTCGATTCTTCCCACCATATTTGTTTCTCATGTCAAGGTTATTTAATAAATATGTAGTAAACATATTTTTATATTGTGTACGCTCTATTTGGCTAGTTATCGCTTCCAGAGTCAGTCAGTGGTTGGTTTATTTAAGACGGTATCAATATTTTGGTATTACTTTCACTTTGAGTCACGTTTGGTCATATTTCACCATGTCTGCTTTAGTGTATCGATACCAATCCAGTGTTTTAAAATGGTCTATAAAGCATAATGTAAGGTGCTATTTTTTTATGTACGATGAAATGGTTTAGTTCAAGGTGAGTTTCATAATAATTTACTATAAGGTCGAAAAACACAAAGTTGATAGCGACAAATGATGTCTTAATGATACCTACAAGATGATAAGTGTATTATTTGTGACATTTTGTGTTGCTTTTCCCTTTTGTTTGTGAGAATTGATAACATTATAAGGTCAATGAATGTGTCATATTGTAAAATCGATATTGTGTGATCGAACGACAACATTGATGTAGTAAAGTCAATGTGACATGCGATTTGGAAATTTTGGCGGCAACTTGCAGTGACGTTTGGTTTTTATTTATGTACACCCGCAATTATTCAAAGGCAAATATGTGGGATACAAGATTCGAAACTTTTCATAAATAAGCGGTAGACAGAGAACATTAGAAACATTATTTTGTGTATACAATTTATGTAGATAGAGATAATATGAAATTATTGAATCTCCATTGATTCTATTGTGAGGAATTGTTAAAGAGTATCTGACCGATGACATGTAGTTTTTACGAATTTTTTTGAAGTCATTGATTTTTAGTAGTCATTATTTTTCTGCCTTTAGTATACAAAACGTTAAAAAAATTCACGATTTCCTAATTTTTTTTTAGAATTAGATGATATGATAATGATTATTACTTGATTTAAAAACGATGTTTTCGGTCAGATAATGGCCTCAATTAAAAAGAGGTACGAGTACCGTTCTATATTTAAATACCTACATGTTTTGTGTAAATAAAGATAGAAGATCTTATTATAAATGGAAACTTGTATATACGAAATTAAAAAAGGAATCAAGAAAATCATGCTTGTTATAGCAAACTTGTTTTTATCGCAAATTACGTAAGAGTTGAAATAACTTGGTGACTAGTCCCGACGTGCTTTCGAGTCTGATTATTTTTTAAACCATGTAACACTTATAAAAAAATGGCTATTCATGGTGAAAATGGGTTCCGCTAACATGCCAATTATTAACAATATTCTTTTATTATAACTTTTATTCATTTTTGTAGTCCTATTATTTAGCTACTATTGAATGACAGCAATTATTTTAATACTTATGGCTGGTGCGGTAACAGATAAAAAATACTCTCTGTAATGTAGAAGTCAGAAGAATAACGCAAAGGTTTTTTCTCATCTTGGTCATGTTTTTATGTGATAGGAAGGCAAACGAGCAGGCGTGTCACCTGTTGGAAAGCAATCAACGCCGCTCATAGATATCCGCATTGCCATAGTCAATGCTGAAGCCTTGTCGGCCTTCAAAGAAAGAGTCATTATGGGAGGGAACTCAACCGCACTTGACGAAGCGCGGTAGCTAAGCTACCACTCAGACTTTTTTCTGCGGAAGTGTGTGGTACTTCCCCGGGCGAGCCGGCCCATTCGTGCTACAGACAAATAACATGCCATTCTTGACAAAGTATTCGTCTGCAGTGTGGCTCTAACACTACAGAATTTTTTGCTATTCTATAATAAAATTATTTATCGCTACTTAAAATATTTTTATTTTTGTCCTTAGCATTATGTAACTTTCACATCGTTATTATATGCGTTTATTATGCATACTAAGTATGTGGATGTACAGAAAAACAATTGTATTGAATTTATAAACGATTGGATCTCACTTAAATTTTGGTTGATGAAATGTAATATGTATTCATCATTGTTGAATTATCATTAAAACATTCCAAAAATATAATCTCATATACTTTTAAGCTGTAAAATTGGTTGCTCAGCCGTCCAGAAAGAAAAACAAAATCAATTTGTTTGAAATGTCACGCTTACTTACGCAACTCAGTATTTTGTAAGTTCCGTTTTTTAAGCTCTTGTATCTTTTTTAATTATTGTATCGTTTGAAAACTGACGACATAGTGCTTGGTTTAAGTAACAATAAAAGTTGCTCAAATGTTAAAATTATTTTGTAAAAAATTGCAAATTTTCATATTTTTTGTACGTAGGTTTTTGTAATCATATAATAATTTTTATTAAATAAATTATGTGATCTTTTTTATTTTAACGTGGCAATATTATTTGTATGTTTATTTTTTATATTTTTTTTCGGCAATGTTTGTATGGATTTATATTTTATGGCTTAGCAACCGAATATTAAAAACAATGCACTGCCATTGCATAATATAATATAATGAATGATGTTTAAATGAATATTATATTATTCATTTCTATCTGTTGTTTAACAATGATCTCAAAATATTTCTAATAATAAAATTTTTATTAGTCTATGAACTTTGCAAAAGGAAATAAATAGCACAAAGAAAGAGGACAAATTAGATCGATGTTACTTGCCTTGTCATGTGGTGTGTATAGTTAGATATCAGGTGTATTTATTGTGACCGAGTATCAATAGGGTTAAATTGTGAAGGAGCATCAAAACTAACACACTTTATCTTCTTTGGTAAACGGTCATCAGAATGCCTTAACATTTGCCATTTGTGATGATTGTGAATTAGGAATGATTGAATGTAACTGAATCACTGTAGTACACGTTGAGATGGATAGAAATTAAATAAATAAAAGAACAACTTGTGTAATAAATTGGTTTTATTTTAGTTTGGTGTATTAAGGAGGAAAATTGCTTAGAATATTAAGTTTCATTAATAAATAAATATTTAAATTTTGACCAACACGCTACCTTATTATACGAATATAAACATAACACCAAATCAAATTTGTATCATGAATCGTCAAATGTCATGCGACCAACCCCATGTTGTTTAATATATCTTCTATATTGCTTGTATTTGTTGTTTTCTGCGAGAGCTTTTTTTGCCTCTTCATCCTTAATTTCTTTCCAAATTAAGAAATTCTCTTTCACCCATAATTCTTCATCTAAATATTCCTCTTTTTCCTTATCGTCTAGTGCATTAAACTGATGCTCCCCTAACTTCATATATTTTCTGATAATATACAATTTCTCTTCTCGCCCATATGGTTGTTGAAGTATTGTGAATTTCCAAAACCACCTCAAATACCAGTAAATGTAATAAGCAACTGTATATGGTAATATTATCAACTGTATCCATAATATATCAACAATTTCAGGTTTGGCATATGCTCCTTTGATATCCATATTTTCTTCTATGACCCTTCTAATTATTTTATCTTGTTCTTCCTTTTGTTCCGCCTTACTTTTTTTGTTAACTCTTCCTTTTCCTTGTGAATCCTTTGTTTCCGCTTTAGCTATTTCTAGTGCTCTGTTCCTGTATTTTGGAACAGTCATGAAATATTTAATTGCGGTGTCATACTTTGACCAAGCACTATAATACTGCATTATGGATATGATTGTTATGGTAACTGCGAGAACAATTCGCACATCCACTTTTGGGGCCATACGACGTCTGTAATAACGGTAATAATGTGCGTAGTACTCTTGTGGGTTGTCTAACATATAATCATAATCAGATCTTTCTTCGTCATCCCGCAAAATCTCGTACGCTGTAGCGATCTCTTTGAATTTTTCCTCCGCTTCTTTCTTGGCATCAGGTGATCGATGCAAATCCGGATGGAACTTCTTCGCCAGTTGCCGATAACTTCGTCCGATTTCATTTTTAGTCGCTTCTCTCGTTACTCCCAGTACCTCGTAGCAGTTTGCTTTCCCGCAATAAATACCTTCGAGAAGATGATCCGCCGAATATACTGTGATCACTTGACATACTAACATTAAAAATATACAACGTCCGTAGTTTAAAAACATTTTTATATTAAAGCATAATCTATGTGATTAAATGCTATATTTGTGACTAGCGACAACTAAATCGTAAAATAAATATCTCAAAAATGCATCTACAGCTGGCTGTCAGTAATGACAAATTAAATGAAACGTCAACGAAGTATCGACGTCAGCTAAGTTCGAATATTTTTAATAATTCCGTTCCTATCTTTACATAATTTATTTCTCTCCGTACTGTAAAATCTCGAAAGAATAAGATTTTTCCTATTACAAATAATGGACACACAAAATAATATTTTAATTTATGGTCACGGTTTTAAATTAGAATACATAAATATAAGTAACAAAAAAGTGATATTTAAAGGTGTTAAATGCAGTATACTCACACTTAGAAGACCAAAGAAAAAAGAATTTTATTTTTATATTGTACTTAACAATATTTACTCCTAAGAAAATTTTATAATATTGCCAAATTAATTTACTTATTATCTTATTACAAAGTTGAAAAATAGTATCATGATTTAGTTACTTTTAAATTTATCATTAATTCAGTTTCTTATAGCACACACGATGGACAGACTACTAGATAATTCAATAATGGCCTTTACATATTAATACTTTAGATCCGGCTGTATGATTTTACACTCTTTGTACTATGGATATAATACATATAAAAAAAAAATTTGATTTCAATTGTCAATGTCAATCAAGTCAACCCTGGTTACTGTTTCATTCTTTTCTTTTCACAATATAATTAAAAAATAAAAGAGTATACATTTTACTGTGTTTGACCATTATGTTAAAAGATATTCTAAGCATATTTACAAATGAATTGTGTCAATATTTAATCGGGGAAAGCATAGCCATTAAAGGGTTATTAATAAAAAAACATTCCGTTAATCTACAAACACAAGGTGATTTCAGTTTTCCCAATATATTGAAATCATGGCAAGGACATTTAAAGGAAAAAGTATTTTCTCTATCAAATACAGACAATACACTTTTAAAATATGTCGGTAAAGACTGTGACAATATTGTACAGGACTCAGAGAAATGGATGCTTCCCGTAAAAAAGGCAATAGAAGAAAAGGAGAGAATTCATCTTTTCATTGATCGATATAAAGCCATTAAAATTGGATTATTATATGCTATGCAGAATAATGAATTACTTTCACAAACATTAGCTAAAAGTTCATGTGAAGTGAAAATTGATCCGTTATGTGCTCATTCCAACTGCATAACCTATCTACGCCTCAAATATTTGTGTGAGGTTGTAAAAAATTTAGTTGCTATTTATTCTATATCTCTGACGGAAGATATACCAAATTTTGTTGTAAGTTCAAAGTCCACAAGTAATGATAAAGAAGAAAGATTGATATTATGTGGTACTGTGTTAAATGCAAGCACAGGAGTTAAGGAAACCACATTGCTTGCTGAAGATTTTATTAGGTGAAATATGTTTCTAGATTTTATATCTTAATTATTCTATGTTATTCTTATGTAACTTCTGATTAGAGCTAGATTGTTTTTGAGATTGATTATAGAGATTTGAGTTGTTTAGAGAGATTTGAGGCCTTTTGCTGGTGTGCTTTTTTTTAAACTTATGTATTGCATGTTGATACTTCTAGGATTTTATTATAAACATCTTTTTGCTGAGATTTACAAGCACCGACTGTTGCACCATGCACCATGCACATGGCAGTTCACCAAA
Source organism: Baronia brevicornis (assembly GCA_031353405.1). Taxonomy (NCBI): domain Eukaryota; kingdom Metazoa; phylum Arthropoda; class Insecta; order Lepidoptera; family Papilionidae; genus Baronia; species Baronia brevicornis. Next base: position 26,573 of record JASFAT010002648.1, on the reverse strand, counting down.
ATAAATAAATAAATAAATAGAAAACTATTGCTGAAAATCTTACAAATTGGAATATGAATTGAACAATCAAAAATTACAATTATCCAGCAAAAGGCAATGGCTCAGCCATATGCCGTTTGACTAGACTGAGACTAGTCTCAGAGAGAAATGAATTGGTAGTCTTATTTATGCACTTATTAATATATATAATTTATTGGCGAAAGCACTCTCCATTATATTTACGTACAACACATCTAATTATAGTTGCGAGACTGATTGCATAAAACTTAGATGAAAAAAATTTTTTTAAGTATAGCAAGTAAACCAGTAACCAGTGCATCACCATATAGTTAGTGATCACTGATGCCCATTCACAACTGCAACACCAAAATTGTCACAAATGTGTTTCCAGCTTTTTGATGAACACTAATGTTTCATAAACATGTTGAAAAAGTTATTTATTTTTATTTTCAGGTTACGTCAAAATGAGTTAACATTGATAGCTCAACACAAGTATGGAGTAAGAGTCTCAACAGACTCGAAGTGGAAAGAATTCATAGCACACTTGGGCGAGTCAGCTGTTGCCTTTGAATTATTGCAAACTAAACCAAGCTGCGCTGTCAAAATTAACTCTGATGCGTCATCAGGATCCAGTAAAGGTAGTTATAACTTTAATTTTTGTTTCTTAGTTTTCATGTATTCAATATGGTGCAGCTTTGTAAATAATGCATATATACACTATTTTCAAAATTAAAAAATGCTATGCTCAGGGTCATGTGTAGGTGGCCCTATATAGAGTCAGGTGAAGGGGACCATAGCCTAAATTTAATAACGCCTTGGTCTATGATTTGACTCCCATACCCCGCGATAAAATGTTTCACATTAATAATATATTTTCCTTATGAGAAAATCAAGAAACTTATTATAAGTATAATGGATGTTAGATATCTTTCATTGTCACTGATATTGCATATTGCAAGACATCTAGAATAAAGAGTTACAGTTTGATGTCATAGTTAAGACCAATTTATTTCCACCTGATCTGATCTCAGCACACTTTCTTTGCTTTTTCTGCATTAATCACTTTCTTCATACAAGCTCGCCGTTTGACACTATTGTTGATGTCTGCCTTTAATTGTCAAAACATTTGCCTCGTAATATGTGCAAAATAAAACTTACTTTTATTGTTACAGGAGCTGCATTTATCTTGTACAATTGTGCTCGATTAGAAACAATCATAAGAACGTACAATGAAAGAGTCAGTGAAGGCACATATCCACCATTACCTGAATTTGAGGATACCGATTTTTCATTACTAACACAAGAGGTATACAAATCATTCAGGATTCAATTCACATACAGGATTCGATTACATCATTAGCCATTATCAAGAGGCACACTTTATCTTATACATAACCTTCACACGTTCAATATCTGCCAGCTGCCTTGCACAGATTGTTGACCCATATGACTAGGGGTGCATAGATTATGCTTGCCAAGATGCATTCTCCGTGCTAGTATTCGTCTACTCTAATGGTTGTTTTCGGTTCTCTAGCAAAGGTGACTTGCTCACTGCCACTTGAGATAATTAACTAAAAGAGCTTTTTTTGGTGACCTTGGACTTTTTCATAATTATTTATATTAGATCACAACATTATTTACTTGAACCAGTAAAAATTTGTAATAAGCAGAATTTCAGATTTTGCTTAATGTCATATATATTCACCTTCGCCAGAATGCTCACATATTCTCTCTTCTTTACTCTATTTTATTTAACCCTTGTTACCGGTCTTATCTCAAGACTCGCTTTGTATTTCTCAATGACTCACATTCGAGGTGTTTGAGAACATCTGAAAACTTTATATTTGAAATGCTTGCTCATCATACCAAATTTTTTGACCAATCTTTCACAGGCTGTTCGGTTGTGGAATTTGCCGCTGGATGTGAGACAAGCAGTCTCTTCCAATTTTCAAAAAGCTTGTCAAAAATCACTATCTTTGTATCTTTTTATTTTTTCATTTACTCTTTACGGTTAACCTATATTTATGTGTGTGTATATGTATATATATGTATGTACATGTATGTATGTATATGTGTGTGTGTGTATGTATGTAATACTCCATCTCCTTACTTCTTTTAACTAAGCATTAGAACTAGAAATATATTTATTGTATCCAAAAATATTTTTGGTAGAATTTGGCGAAAGGACATACAAAAAATTATTCGGGAGGTTATCAAAACAATCTGTTAAACAAGCCTGATTTTTCCGTTTTTAGTTAATTATACTAATTACCTGATTTTTGTTCGCAGGAGGAATGGTGTCTGATATTTAATTACATATTAGGATTTCCATCATTACTAAAGAATTGTGTAGAAATTAATGAGCAGACATGTGACTTTCGTACGCATTTCATATGTGGCTTTCTATGCTCTATGGTGCGATTATTTAGCCAGTATTACAGAAAAATTAGAATTTTAACGGTAAGTTGCAAATGTCATAGACAATAATTTCTTTTTCAACATGTTAGTAGGTAATTGTCAAAGGTATAGATTATTAATCATTTTCTATTAAGACAATGTTTTCGGCAGTACATAGAGATAGAAAAATCTCCTTTATGCACTTTTACGGTCGTTTAAAAAACTAGAACCAGTTTCTGTGACTGTATGCAGTTGCACCTCTGTACTTATCGCCCTAAAAAGGTCTACAGTTGACTTCATCAGTGATCGATTTTTTTTTGGATTTAGGCTGTCTTTCTTGAGGTGGATATACCACGTATATGAATCTCGGAAAAAGTGCGGTAGCACCTGAGCCAACTCTGGAGTACTGGAGTTTGGAGAAATGTCTCTAGTCTATTAGACTAATCGACATCCAGGGAAGAAACTGCTTTATGCTTTGAGGTTTTCGCGTATCGGATTTCTAACATGAGGATTTCTCTAGTTTGCGATGACTTCTCTCCGTCATCAAGAGTAGAGTTGGATGCAAAAAGACATCTTAGATCCGTTTTTTAGCAAAGTCCATTGCTTACATATAATGCAAGATCCACTAAATAGATTCATCACTGTTCATTAGACGAAAGCTTAGATAGACGTAAATAAACGTCATTGGTATTTTTTTAATATTTCATAGACGAAGGCTTTAAAATAAATATTGAGTTACTAATTTTCTGCCATCTTTTGCAAGCGGCATTACTATACGAAACTATATTTAATCTGTAGTTAGGTAGTATATGAATAAGTCTTTGATATTAATAATTGTCGTGTTCTTCCAGGAGCCAAGAAAACATCTGTTGCCGGTCATGTTCGCTCGTCTTCACATGTTGAAGATTTTAAATGACACCCTTAAAACTTGTTTGAAAATATTGAACATTAAAAGCGTTTCGCAAATGTAATATTTTGTTTCATTTTACCTAACGCACTTAGGGATAAAACAGTAAACACATAAAAAATCACAACATTGATAACTTATCAGAATGAAATGTTATGTTGACATTGAAAACTATACTATAAATAAAACAACGAATCCGCGTTTATAATACGACAGCAATGTTTAGATGAATGTGCAATCGGCACGTATTACGTGTGAAAGAAATTAGAGCTTGTCTAATATCCAAATTATAAAGAGCCTATGCCATGCAGAAAAAAAAATGTTTTGTTTGGAAACACAAAGTTCACGTGATTGACCCAGGTATTTTATTGTGGGCATCGCTCCGCGCCGATTGGCGGCCCGAACGGCGCACGAACTGCGCCGACTAATGGCGAGGCGTGTGGTGTGCGAACACGGCCGCGCGCCCCGACCGACTCGCCTAGTGTGTATTTGACATCGGCAAACGCGGTCGTGAACATCGGAACGGTTGACGATACTTTTATTTATAGTTTCCATTCGGATAAAGTCGTGTGACGTTAGTGAACACCAAGTGCACAACCGGGATACGATAAATATGAGTATTGCTGCATTGATCCAAGCCGCCGAATACATCGAGAGACGGGACAGAGGTGATTTGAGTTTTCTTTGTTTGAATCGTCGTTCGGGTGCACTACTCGCACACGTCAACATGGCTCCCGTCTATTTTCGCCGTGCGGCAATCAGCTGATTTTGACGGAATTGCAGTTTTCTTTGTTGCAGAGGCCGAGCACGGGTACGCGCTCAACCTGCCGGCGTACGAGGAGTCCCGCGGTGGGAGGCGACCCAAGACGAAAAAATCGCAGGGCAGCAGGTGAGTCGGCGCCCGCCGCACAGTGATCAGTGTTGTGAAGTGTTCAAGTGAAAAAAAAGTTACACGTGACAAAGTGCAACGGTGTTACAATGTATGTTTTTTTCTGTTCCAGGACGACTCATAACGAGTTGGAAAAGAACAGGTTAGTTCAATGTTTATTTAATACCGTAATCCCGTCGGGACTTTGGCCGCCGGCGGGTAGTGCCGGTCGGGTGTTGTGCGTCGCGTGGCCTGTATGTAACCTTGTCACACGTCTAGGCGTCAAAGGAGAGAGAGTGCATGCATACAGATGACGAAGCGACCGAGCGGAGCGGGTCGTCCACTACCGTTCCCTTGTAACCCATTTGGCAGCACCGCCACGGCTGGCCCGATTACGTCACGCCTCGTCTTCCCCAGTAATCATCACGCGGACGATATGGGCCGCTGTGATTGGACCGCCACATAAACGCTTGGCATTACGTCTGATGGGAAGTTGGCTGTTGTAAACACACCAGACTCATGTTCTATGCCTATCGCAATTAGTTAATTAGTACAACTCTATTCAATAAATATGCGATTTGATAGCAATTATAATAATAGGTAAATTATTCGTTGGACAAAAGGCGTAATTTCCCAGCACTTGGATTGGAGTAAGAACTCTGAACCGGTAACTAACTAGGTGGTTATGAGCGTTACACCGCAATTTTAGATTGTTATACGCCGTTTGGGCACAACCGCCGTCTGAAACGTTTCGTGACATCGTTGCACTCTAATAATCGTTAGATAATTCAATCGCGTTTATTTAGCGTGTTAACTATTTACACGTTGGCTTATGCATACGTAATAGAAGCAATACATCTGTGTGTTCACATAATGTCTATTCCACGGGTATCTAACTTTACAAATGTGAAAGTTGAAAGTCATGACTTCTTTGTTTGTCTTTCCTCGTTTTTTGGATAATGCATATTTACATTAAGACGACAAAGAAAATGTACGAAAAATTTCCGTAGTGCTAAATGCGAACTAGCCAAATTCATAAAAAAAACATTTTTTCCCTGATCTGAATTATTGCATAATCTATTATGTCAATGTCAAATAATATAGTTTTTTTTAAGTCTAAAGCAAAATAACGTTATGTCTTTAAATAATGTTGAGATGAATGACTTTAAATCAAATGATATTAGAAAATACCGCATTAAAATCACACAATGTAATAAGTAATAAATTAAAAATAACATCACTGAATTTGTAAAAAAAAAAAATTGAAAGCAAATATAAAAAGAACGATTTCAATCTATTATTAATTAATGTTAGCATTACGAAATAGAACGCTATTACGATATACGATATTAAAGAGATCAATCTAAAATAGATAATTCGCCTAAATACGCGCTTACACATAATGCAATTACAAGAAAGAATTTATTTTTCGGGTGATAGGTCATGCACCAGGCTGAGTGGTCATAAAAAAATCATCTGGACTGTATCATTCGTACAGGCATTGATTTTACATAAAAAAAAGACTATTACAGTCTTCCTTTATATGTTGTAAAATTGAAAAACAAGTAATTAGGTAAAGATGGTTGAATTATTTAAAAAAGTTTTATTAAAAATGATTAAGAATAAAATAAACGTTCTTAATTTATTGAATTTATCACTTTGTTATTAATATATAGTATATTATAACACTTACTGAACTTTTTCTTTTTTCATGAACTAATAATATTTCATCACTAAAATTTAATGGTCTGTGCACGCGAGTCAATTTATTATATTCATTTCTCTTTGTGCGGACGAGTTTTAATTATGATGCTTTTTATCAACTACATACTTGTTTTCTTTGACCACAGTCGTTCGTAACAGTAGTGAGGTAGTAGTGATGACATGCGGTTTGTAACATGCTCTGTGCAATTACGTTCACCATTGTCTTATTATTCCCAAGTTGATCTCAATGTTGTATCTGTTCGATATGCATCGTATCCACGTTTAACGAGGTCGCAATAACTATTTTTGATTAAAAAAATAATATTGTATTTTTACATTTCAATATTTAAATTACCATTAAGTAGGTATATCGATTTTAATAAGATTGGTTCATATTTCGCTTGGCTTAAATCGATATTTAATGCGGCTGTATGGAAAAATTGTTATTGCACTATTGCTTCGTTAAAAAAAAGTTAATGAAGCGTGCAATTCAGAATACTAGAGCTATTATTCTGTATCTACCAATTGTTATCCAACAAGTTGAGGTTAATTTTACTATACTTCAGTATTACGATAGAATTCTGCTTTTTGAAACTAAAAACAACGTTATTGTATTCTTTTGTACAATAGTTTTATTTTATTTGATGTTTTTGTTAAATGTTTTATTTTACAAATAAAGTCTGTTGTTAAGCATTCATGGGTTTTGTTTCTTGTTTTCCATTATTCTTATTTATAATAATATCATATTTCTCAAATGACAATTTTGATTATTTGTAAAAAAAATAGACTTGCACAATTGAAGGCAAAAATTTAATGTAATAGTTGAGTTACGATATACTTTTATTTTTTTAAATACATAAGGCAATTTTCTTGAATTCTTCAATATCCAAACTACTTATTTTCACTCTATTAAATGCCTTTCGCAAGCCTTAATTTTTCTCCTCAATAAATTCATTACAAACAAAATTACAATTTTTATTAACTTCATAAGAATACTTGATGAGAATAAATTTATTTCAAATAAATTTTATACTATTTATCAATACATAATAAACGCCCTAAATAGCTCAATAGTAAAGCTACCGCGTTCGGGGTCAATGGTCGCGGAATTCATCCGCGGATTAGGATAAATATTTGTATGGCCTATAGGTATTTATTTCGAGTATTGGTGTCCCGCAAATTAAGGTGAGAAATTCTGACAGATTGGATATTAGTATAATGGTGTAAAATTTTTTTCAAATTATAATATTTTTTTATTTGCAATATATTCGGTCAGTTACAAGATATTCAAACAACGTTTTTGATGTACACCATTAAAAACGAATGAAGGCAAACGAGCAGGCGTGTCACAATTGGCGTGTCTGCTTTTTAGTTTTGCCATGTAAAAATGGCATGGAAAAAAGATGTCATAAAATTTTATTAAATACTCTCAAAATTTTACATAAAATAAATAAATTGTTCTCATATTTTGGCATACTACATTTTGTATTAAAAAATCATCCAATATATAAATATAATTTGTAACAACCAATTGTATAATGTTGTATAAAACCTGGCCACAATTAATTTTTTTATATTTGTTTTGGGAATTAATTATATAATACGAATGTAATTAATTATATTTTGGGAATATACATTTTTTATGCACTTCGTAAAAGTTATTATTAAATCGATTAGTTCGTGGAACTTACATTAAGAACTAGTCCATCAAGATTTCTTACGTTCGTTATACACACAATTCATTCGAGTGCTTGATACTTCTTTCAAGGCTATAACAAAATCGCCTAGAATTCCTCTATAATGTGGAACCACAGCATTACTCTTGTCTCATTTGGTCAGATGTTATCGAATTAATTTTCATTATAATAATCTACGAGTGTTTATATTGCCAAATTACGTAACGGGGTATTAATTCGAAGGTAATCTTAAACAAGCGGTATGTACGGTAAGGCAAATTGAGTAATTAGCTTCGTATGATTTATCTGTTTTTAAGTTCACTTCAGTTCCACTTAATAAGACCCGTACGAGAGCTTATCGGACTAATTGATAATTTTCTTGATATTTCTTGATGCGGGAAAAATGCTACTTAACCTTTTAGGCACGGCTGAATTTTGCACGCGTCCGTTTCTCTGTACGGCAGATGCGAAGGCAAAACAAGTATGAAACAAAACGCGAAAATGATTATTTAATTTAAACGGAGTGCTAGTATGTTAAAGAATGCGCCACTATTGTGACGCGTCTTTCACAAAGATGACATCCGCTAAAGCCACTATAGTAGCGCGTCAGCCAAAAAAAGACATCCGCGAAAACCACTATAGTGGCGCAATAGTAAGAAAGAGATTACTCGCGAAAGCAACTATAGTTGTGCATCATGCCTAAGAGGTTAAATAGAAATCTTGACCATATAAATATTTATACATTTTGTTTTGTTGTAATTAACAGATTATATCTTTTATTACTTATTAGTATTCAAGATATTTATTTGTGGAAATATATAAATCATAGTGGGTATACATAAATCATTCAAAGCATGCAGGTTGTTTATAGTACATAATATAGATCCATCTGTTTGGCCTTCATGGCGCACAAATATACAAGTTTCATAATAATCTAAGTCTTAACAAAAAAAATTATTGTCAAAATGATGACCTGTACTATTTATTGATTCAGATTGAAATTATATTATATTTTAATTATTTATACAATTTCATAATAATCATAGTTCTAATTACATATAATTTTGTTATTCAAGAATTCTGATATACTATAATATGCTTTCCCTTCTAGGTACGGTTTTAATTGTTTTTTTTAATAAATGGGCATTATATATAGTCTAACTAAAACTTTATTCCTACGCTATTAAAAGCAATGACTCAAAATGTAATCTCTAAAACTATTACCTTGGTTGGTGGAAACAACGGGCTTATTTAAGTTCTATCCACGACCATTTCCAAAGGCTGTTCTCGGCCGATCGTTTCAGTTACTGCCTCAAGATATTTTCATCTCCGCAGTGTTTAGTTAATGTACTTTAGGTGGTGGAAATGATCGTAATTCGCTTCTACGTTCGCGACCGTAATCGGCAATTGTAAGTTACAGTGTTGCCAGATACAATTTTAAAATCTCCTATTATAATTAAATCAATTGAAAATAAAAATAATTTTAGAAGACGAAAAATGTAAAATTCACGACAGTTTGTTGTTGTCAAATAATTATTGTATTTTTTTAATGGAACAGGAAGGCAAACGAGCATTGAGACTCGGAGAAACAAAGGTAAAGAACGTAATTAAAAAGTTGTTCTGCTACTTTTCATTCCCTCCCTCAATCCTAAGAAGCGTGATCCACAAGTATGCTGTTGGTGTACATTTCTCGACGAAACAGAAAGACGATTGGCGTCTCTCCCACTGTTTTCTAGATGAACATCGATAGTGTATCTGTTATTTGAACTGCTCGTCGCATCGGTCTTATAAAATGTGCTAAAAAGACTTTAAGTTCATTAACCTTTGTTTCACCACTGCAAAATTGGTTAACTAGTTTGTATTAGTTTTATTTTATCATTTACACTGTTTAATTTTTTAACGTGCTACTCTTAACCTATTGTTAGTACATTCTTATGAGAGAGCAGTAACTAACTTTATACAACTGTCTTATATAATAATTTATCTTGGAATAAGCTATTGTTCTCGCATGAAATAAATATTTACGAAATTTTGCAATAGCAAAATGGTATCATTCATAAAATATGTTTAAGTGGAATTTTCGATGTATTATATTCTAATATTCTTCTTGGCCTAAGGCAATAAGTTGTAGTAATTATATTTGTATCAGTTAGGGTATAATAACTGAAATGTAGTTTATTATAATAATTCGAAATTAAAAAGCTAGACAAAATAGTAGATACCATACCAAAAGTTGCTACGGACTATTGGAGTCAAATTAAAAAGCGACGATAAATGGATTTATTAAATTCTCAGCGAGCAAAAGTCTAATTTTCTGTCATCGCTTTCGGAGATAAAGAAATCTGTCCTTTTGTAAACTTTATGAGCAGTGTTATTCATTTAAAAAAAAATATTATAATTAAAACCTTATTTATTCCGTAAACAAGAAAATATATTTAATTGAAAATAAAAAAATAAGGTGACTCAAAATCTAAAATTATTTAGTAACTACTTCTCAATAACTAAATTAAATTAATAAAAAATCCAATGTGCGTTTTGCAAAATGCGCTTATAGTAAAGACCAAAAGAATTGTTTTTCTGCCATCAATCGATACCTACGGAAGCGTAGCGTATCTTAGAAGCCGGCAATACATTTTTGATATCTATGGTCTATGTTTGTTGGCGGCATTAGTTTGCCTCCCTATCCCAAAAAAAAATTGTGAAATTCGAGTGTTTATTTTGAATAACATGAGATAATAGCACAATGAAAGAAATACACGTAAATAAATAAACTATGATTCGATTTGCATTCGGAGTGTGTGTGTGCGACCCGTACACGTAGGGAAAATTTTACGCGATACGTACGTACACGTCACTACGAATGCGCATCAGTTACATAAACGTGCGATGTGAAATCACACGATGCTCAACACCGTTTTTTGCGTCTTCACCGATACTAAGTAATGCATTTCACGCTTGGTACAACTCTACACATACCTACATTGTTGTATATAGACAAGTTTCTCACACGCCAACAAGAAAAGGTGATAATTAAATCGAGAAGTTCTTTTTGTTTAAAATTAGCACCTTCAGAGTCGCGAGTTCGATTCCTGCATTGGGATAAATATGTTTTTTTTTAATAGTTTTTTGGTGTTATTTATTCCGAGTCTGGGTCCCCCACCAATCCGCCATGGACAAGCATGGTGGGTTGATGTCCCTTCCACTAGAAATGGTGATGCCCATACCCAGTACTGGGACATATATAGATGAAAAACGAATGGGCTGGCTCGTCCAAGGAAATTTTTTATGGAATAAAAAGGTAAAAAAGCCTGAAAAGCAATCAACGCCGCACATCAGAGGCATTGCAAAAGCATTCGGCAACGCCTTTGAGAATTGTGTAGGCTTATTTTTTGAAACTTTCCATGTCTGTGCCTTCCCATGTATGGTTTCGGGAATGCCGTTGAAAATAGCTGATTCTATAGAGTTGAATTACTTTAATTTTGCAGAAAATCGATTTTTCATTCATTCGATTATTTTGACTGAAAATTTCTGAACGTTCACCTTATAGTATACTAGTAAGATGTTTAACAAATTGATAAAACGCAATGATTTGGATTGAAAAAAAAAATTATAAATGATATCTAGCAAGGCAGGCAACAATATTAACATATAAACCTTATTAAAAATGATTATTGATATTCTAGGCAGCATATATTCGTTGCTTCTGATATTGTGGATATAGATGGCGCTGATTATACACAAATAAGTGATTCGCACGCTCTCTAACTATAAAATCATATTTATTATTCATGGACAATTATTTTTTGTTTCGTTTTTGCGTATCTTAAATGGGTGACTTTTTGTGTGAATAATTTTTATTATGCAATATAAGGTTTAAGATTTTTTCAATTTACTAATTGTTATTTGTTTAATCGAATAGCGATGAATTATAATTGATTCAGTGCCGAAGCTATCGCTTTCGGGTGCGATTTTCGCATCGGGATAAATATACGTATGGGCTGTAGGTATTCATTCCCACTCTGGATGTCTCGCCGACCCGCCTTGTATAGGTGGGTAATGTTGGTCTATTCCTCCAAAAATCAGGAGACTTCGTGCCATCATTATTGTTCGGGTATTGCGATGCATCGGTAAACTTTAATTACCATAACCTTACAATATTTTTTTGAAAGAGACTAGTAATTTCTTTTTATTAATTAAAGGACAACAAACAGTAGCACAAAACATCATTAAACTAAAATACTAAAAACTAAACAATAATTAATTGGGCAACTAGGATATTATCCCCATCTTATTATTTTATTGTAATATATAATAAATATATATAAAAAAAACATATAAAATAAATCAAAATAAGAGACAGAGATAAAAAAAGAAATGTGAAGAAAAAAGCAGAGAACTATTATTTTCTTTTCTTTTCTTTGATGGCAATTAGTTAAAACTATTGTGCCAGTGTCAAGTAAAATGGAATAATATCAAATCTCTTAAAATGTTACTAGTCGTGCTTATAAAGTTTGCTTATATACTATTATTTACTTGCTTATATACTAGTACAGCTTGTCACGATAAAATGGTGGCTATTCTACCAAAATCTTCCATGGACTTTTTCAATCATCTTAAAAAGTCACGATACACGCATTTATTTCATATCACTTCACTTATACGCCTTAATCAAACTATGTATATAGAATAATACGCTACCACAATTAAACAATATAACCGATAACAATATAAGACTATGATAATCAAAAAAAAAACAACGTCACTGATGTAAGTTGGCGGGAAGTCTTATATATATATATATATATATATATATATATATATATATATATATATATATATATATATATATATATATATTTATCGTAATGGTTTGTAGTACATTCAATTTCGTTTGCCGTTCCATAAAGACAGTATTATTGTTTTTAAACTTGTTTCTGTCAACGTCTGGTGTCGACCTTGATTGGTTTTTTGCCACACGTGTTTTATTCGTTACACCACTTTCGCCGCGACAATGCTATGACCTACAACAGTACGCGAAGATAGCTGACATGGACAGTGTTGGAATGTGCTGACGTTCGATTACTTGTGTGATAGACAGCTTGTCGCCTGCTTCATCTATATACCAGACGTATGAAAAAATATAATGTGAATTTATAAAGAGTCATCAATTAGTTATGTGAGCTCATAATGGAGGGGTCCAGTGAAATTTCTTCGAATTCCATTTTTTTTAAACTTATTTTATAATAAGAACACAAATTTACAAAAAAAAATTCAGAAAACCACCAAAGGAAACGGGGGGGAGGAATTATGTAATATTTTAATTTAACTTTTAATCAATATAGATTACTATACAGATAATACAAGCGTAGGCTTGTATTATCTGTATAGTAATCTATATTGTTGACAGAAGAGTTGTCGACGTTTAAGACAAGTGTAGACTTGGCTTAAACGTCGACAACTCTTCTGTAATGTAAAAAAACAAAAGTAATAAAATATATAAAATTTTTCTTTCACTTCTTATGTAATGACTCATTTTTCCTAAATGGAAGAATGTCATGGGCAGTTTCAAAAGATGAAGCAAAAAAAAGTATTTAAATTAACTTATTATTTTCCTATTTATTATATATTGTATCTACTGTTGAAAAATCTTTTCATCACTCCAAAGGCACTGACTGGCAGAGAATGTCTTCCGGCATTAAGTCCGCTTTTGTACCAAAATGTAAAAAGAATAAATGAATAAAATTATTTATTTTGGAGAGTAATAAAAAAAAGTAAAGCGTTCAGAGTTTCTGAAAGAAAATAAAAGAAATGGTTTTAGATTTAGTTCATTTAGTTATCGTACATGTGAACTTTGTATTATTTTTCTCTTTTATAAAGAAAAATGTAGTCTTTTAACAACTGAAGAATAAATCTCAAGTCCCAACATGGTTTATGCGCACCCCTCGTTCCGCTAAATGTCACTTAATCTCATCAAGGGGAGGGGAGAGGACTACATTGAAAGAAAGAACAGGTTCCGCAATTAATGATGCTCCCTAATAATAAAAAAATATAACTAACTAAATTTGTTGGTGCAGCGACCCAAAATGGATCTTGGCCTCCGCACAGATCTTACGCCACCGTGCCCTGTCTTGTGCAACTTCAGGTACCACTGGAGAGATACGATCATCCTCGATCGTATCTCTCCAGTGGTACCTGGGGCGCCACACAGGACGTCGTCCAGTTGGGCGACGCACATACGCTCTCTTGACCGCGCGATCCTCCCCTATTCTCAACGTGGCCCAGCCAATGAAGTCAGTGAGCGTTAGTCACTCCTATTACATTGGGTTGGGCCACCAGATGCTCGATTTCAGCATTTTTTCGACTTCGCCAACTGCCATCATCACTTTTGTTCGGGCCCAGGATCTTTCGGAAGACTTTTCGCTCTGCAACTAGATTGGATGATAGTTTCTTCTCTTCCTTTAGCGTTAGTGTACAAGCCTCACGGCCATACGTTAGAATAGGCTGAATAATAATAATAAAAAATATATATTTGTAATCTTTTTTAATTTTGATGTTATTGAAATGAGGATTGTATTTTACTTTCCACTAGACACCACTGTACGAGAAGCACAACGCGCTTGGAGTATATGCGATTAGATTAGATGAACTATTTATATAAACACTAGCTTTTGCCCGCGGCTTGGCTCTCGTGGAATTTGGTCTGCCACATTAAATTTCGTGACAGATCATTTTAAATAAATATATATATTTTTTACTTAATTTATGGTTTACAATTTTGGTCCAGGTGGCTTCCACATAAAATATGTCCAGTCGCGGACTTTTATTTAGAATTATTCAAGACAAACAATCCTACGGTACATCATGTTTGTGTTACTCCAATGGCTTGGGCAGCGTACGCCAAGGTAGCTCTCAGAGGTCAGATTTTTTTCGATCGATCGACGATCAAAATTATATAAAATCATTACAAATTGTAGGCTATATGTTATTCCGATGTATAACCTATAATACTGTAAAGTTCCATCCAAATCCGTCCGGAAGTTTTTCCGTGAAAGAGTAACAAACATACATCCATACTCACAAACTTTCGCATTTATAATATTAGTAGGACACACACACACACACACATGTGCAGTCTTGTCATACTCCGGCTGTAGTTAGCGCGACCTTGTCGCCAGTACGTCTATCGAGACAATGTACGCTATGATCTGTATAACTCTGTATAGAGTACTATAACTTGAAACGTTGTCTATAGACCGAAGAACTATAGACCGTCCTTGGCTTCTTTGGCGGAGAACCTTTTCATAACTAAAGTCTATTATTAAACTAGGCAGTAACAAACAAGTTTTTTTTATGTGAAACATCTTATTGCGGGATATGGGAATGAAATCGTTAACCTTGACGTCTTCTCGATTCAGGCTACTTTCCCCTCCACTCGACTATATACAGGGTTACTTATACGTGGTCGTGAGTATACAGTGTAGAGCAAGTCGTCAGTGTTTTACATCTACAAAACGTTCAATGACGCATCTCTTTTTTTTAAATAACTACATATTAAAACAACAATAATACAGTAGAGCTATTTGGTGTCAAACAAAGAATATTCGATCTATAATCCTACTTCCTACTTTCCTATTAATTTCCTATCCTACTATCTTACTTCCTACTCCTACTAATATTATAAATGCGAAAATTTGTGAGTATGGATGTATGTTTGTTACTCTTTCACGGAAAAACAACTGGCCGGATTTGGATGAAACTTTACAGTAATATAGGTTATACATCGGAATAACATATAGGCTACAATTTGTAATGATTTTATGTAATTTTTTTGGTCGTAAAAAATCTGGCCTCTGAGAGCTATCTTGGCGTATGCTGCCTTAACCATTGGAGTTACACAAAGATGATGTACCGTAGGATTGTTTGTCTTGAATAGTTCTAATCTTTTATGTGGCATTTTACCTTTTATGTGGAAGCCACTATGACCAAAAATGTGAACCATAAATTAAGTAAAAAATATATATATATTTATTTAAAATGATCTGTCACGAAACTTAATGTAGTAGACCAATTTCCACGCGAGCGAAGTCGCGGGCAAAGGCTAGTGTAATTTAAATGTGGTTCGCACATTTCTCCAAGTGCTACTACGAGGAATGTGCGAACAACATTACTGAAAATACAAACTTAAGTGTATTTTTAGTAATAAATAATTAGTAATATAATAAAATACAAACTAAAGTGGCAATGGGCTGGTTACGTTTGTCGGAGAATCGTCAACCGTTGGGGTAGATGAGGGTTGGACTTCAGAGCGCGTCCTGTTATACGTAGTGTGTCACATGCTGCGACAGCGCATGGCGGCTGGCAGAAACTGGATATGTGAAGCCGAAGATTAGACGCTGCTTCTTCGGGGAGGCCCATGTCCAGCAGTGGACTGCCGGAGACTATTGATGGTGACAATAGGCTCACTTCATCACCCATGTGATCCGCATGCTCGTTTGCCTGTTTTGTTATAGAAACACTGTGGAACTCCTTAGGAACGCTAAAGTATACTTTCCATAGAAATTAGGGGATGAAGATGATGGTGATGATGTAATGGAGAAAGCTTCATACTACATCAGTGACACTTACATTCGAAGAGCATTAATATAATATTGCATTTTTTTATATAATGGAGCTATTGTTAAAGAAATGTATATCAGTCCTTCAAACGTCCCGTAACTATTCCCATTAGAATAAAATATAAAAGGGTAGTTAATTAATGCATTTTAATTACTCATTGACTGTATAATTCGACCACTATAACTTTTATGTGACAACTAACGGTAGAAGCAACAGATGTTTTATTGCTTTGTTGTGTCTGACCATAACGTTTTCTATTGTCTAAGTCGGCCTTATTATTAGAATTACGAATTCCAATAATGTCTATATGAGTAAACTATACAAAACAACAAATAAAATGTTTTTATTTTCATAGTTTGAGAAATGTTTATAAAACCATTCTTACTGTCAGTTTAAAAAGAGGTATATTTTTAAGTAAATACGAAGTATTTTATTCGGATACCCTTTAAAATTATACGTAAGATGGCATCAAGATTGAGAAGCGAGACAAAAAGGGTTTTTGGAGTTACGACTTGTGATAATTAGGCCAATATAATTATAATATAACATAATTCCTGCTTTTGTTACTGTTGGCTATATGTATAGTTATTGTATTTATAATCTGTGGCTGCCACCATGGCTGTACTGAGTGACGATGTAAACTAGTTCGCACTAAGCTGGCTGTCGTTTTACTTGTTCCCGTACATAACAGTTACGTTTTGACAAAATGGCTGGTTCATCTTATAGATTTTTAAAGCTAGCGTAAAAAAATACGATATAGGCGTTCATTTAATTTTTACGCTTTCAACTAACATTAAATAAGGTAACTACACAGGGCAAAGTCGTTGTCAGTGTAAATTTTGTAATTGCTACAATTACAAAATTTACACTGACAACGACTTTGCCCTGTATTTTATTAACTTAACGCCTAAAATTATTCATCGTAAGTTATAGACTCTACCATATTTCGAGCAAATACAATTATTATAATTATTAATACTAATTGCCATCAAAAAAAGAACTTTTTTTTTTTTGATGGCAATTAGTTATATCTATTATGCCAGTGTCAAGTAAAATAGGATAACATCAAATCTATTGAAATATAACTACTCAACTTATCACGTTACGTCTTGATAAAATGGTGGCTATTCTACCAAAACCTTCTATCGTTTTTTCTCAGTTAACTTCACATATCACTTCACTTATCGAACTATTATATATTGTATAATACACCACCACAATTAAACAATATAACTGATAATAATATAAGATTATTAAAATGAAATAAAAACACGTCACTGATGTAAGTTGGCGGGAAAAACTATTAGTAGACCTTCAGACGAATAGGATTCTTTTTTTTTCTTTGATGGTAATTAACTATATATACAATATTTTGCCAGTGTCTAATAAAATAATATCAAGTATCTTGAAATGTAAATTCGATTTTTGTGGCCGTTATACCGAATAGTCATGGAAACACGACGTAATCAGATCACAGTTTTTAATCTGATATCACCTGGTTCAGATAAACGTCTCTTATCGTTGTTTGTTTGATGACATAATTGTTCGAAAGAAAAAATAAACGGATCTACAAAGTAAAAAGAATACATATTTTCGATTTTTTTACTTCGTTCCTCAAAATTGAAGGCTGTTTACAATAATGTCCACACTTTGTGGGAGAATGGGTTCTTATTCTCATTTTATCTATTGGTATAAGGTATTCGGCGGCAGAATAAGGTTTTCAACCTTAACTAACACTTTCAAACAAGTAATAACGAGTAGACAACAATCAGTGACAGGCTGATACGTATCCATATATTTTTAAAACTTATTGTCGATTTTAAGTATTCATTTCCTATTTTTTCATTGCCTTCTCTATTGCTGAAGGAATAATGGACAACCATGCTTTTCCATGGCGCATTGGAGTGGCGCATATGCCGTAAATATGTATATTTATGGGCGGGATTCCGTAGGTAAGCGACGAGACAATAAGTTTTAAAAATAGCAATGGCGTATCAACCTAAAACTGATTGGTGTAAAATGGCATTATGGGTTTCTCCCTTGGTGACACCAAGCGTAATACAAATATGGTTGATTACTGTATTGATTGAGAACCTAACAAATTCCAGCGGACATTGAAACTTCGAGCCGAGAAAATACTTTTGCAATAGTTTCTGAACATTTTCCCGCATCAAGAAATACCGAGTTGTGGTGATACAATATATAATAATTCTGGTTAGCTGAAAAGCCATAGAGCTTTTGGTAGAATAGCCACCATGCAAGACGCTAACGTGAAACAAGTACAGTAGTTATATTTTGATGTTACTGTACCCCACTGACACTGGCACTGTAGACTATAACAGTACCATCAAAAAAAAAAGAAAGTTCTTGAATTGTATGTAGTTATAACGTGAAATGAGCGTTAGAAATTCAGAGACAAAAAAAATTTGTCAGTGTACTGTAATTGTAGCAATTACAAAATTTACACTATTCTTTATTTAATGTTCCTGTATTTTGCAGCAGACAAACTAATTATCATTTGTCTATACATATAGCCAACAGTAAGTGTCATTGCAATACAACATTGACTGAAACCGTAACTCCAATATCTCAATCTTGATGCCATCTTACCGTATTTTGGGATCAAATACCTAGAACATTTACCTCTTGATATGGTTTTGCGCATTTGTCTTTAGGTATTGGAATTCATGGTGTAAAACCGACCAGTCGAAAGCAAACAATAAAACTGTCACATAAAATTTTGGGGTGGTAATTAAAATAAAATTATTTTAATGGGTAGTTACAGTTTTGGTATACATTTCTTTGAGCAATAGCTCCATTATAAAAAAATGCAATAATATTAATGTGCTCTTCAGTAAGTATTACATCATCACCATCATCTTCATCCTTCACATGGGCTGCGGTTCCACGTGTTTCTAACAAAACGAGGCCATGCGAGTCACATACAATATCAATAGTCTCCGGTCAAGATAGGCACTCCCAGAAAAGCAGCATCTAATCTTCGGCTCATATCCACTTTTGGCATGACACACCGGGGCAAGTACGTTGCCACTTGACATTACTAATTATTTATTACTAAAAATACACTTAAGTTTGTATTTTCAGTAATGTTGTTCGCACATTCCTCGTAGTAGCACTTGGAGAAATGTGCGAACCACATTTAAATTACACTAGCCTTTGCCCGCGACTTCGCTCGCGTGGAAATTGGTCTACTACATTAAGTTTCGTGACAGATCATTTTAAATAAATATATATATATTTTTTACTTAATTTATGGTTCACATTTTTGGTCATAGTGGCTTCCACATAAAAGGTAAAATGCCACATAAAAGATTAGAACTATTCAAGACAAACAATCCTACGGTACATCATCTTTGTGTAACTCCAATGGTTAAGGCAGCATACGCCAAGATAGCTCTCAGAGGCCAGATTTTTTACGACCAAAAAAATTACATAAAATCATTACAAATTGTAGCCTATATGTTATTCCGATGTATAACCTATATTACTGTAAAGTTTCATCCAAATCCGGCCAGTTGTTTTTCCGTGAAAGAGTAACAAACATACATCCATACTCACAAATTTTCGCATTTATAATATTAGTAGGAGTAGGAAGTAAGATAGTAGGATAGGAAATTAATAGGAAAGTAGGAAGTAGGATTATAGATCGAATATTCTTTGTTTGACACCAAATAGCTCTACTGTATTATTGTTGTTTTAATATGTAGTTATTTAAAAAAAAGAGATGCGTCATTGAACGTTTTGTAGATGTAAAACACTGACGACTTGCTCTACACTGTATACTCACGACCACGTATAAGTAACCCTGTATATAGTCGAGTGGAGGGGAAAGTAGCCTGAATCGAGAAGACGTCAAGGTTAACGATTTCATTCCCATATCCCGCAATAAGATGTTTCACATAAAAAAAACTTGTTTGTTACTGCCTAGTTTAATAATAGACTTTAGTTATGAAAAGGTTCTCCGCCAAAGAAGCCAAGGACGGTCTATAGTTCTTCGGTCTATAGACAACGTTTCAAGTTATAGTACTCTATACAGAGTTATACAGATCATAGCGTACATTGTCTCGATAGACGTACTGGCGACAAGGTCGCGCTAACTACAGCCGGAGTATGACAAGACTGCACATGTGTGTGTGTGTGTGTGTCCTACTAATATTATAAATGCGAAAGTTTGTGAGTATGGATGTATGTTTGTTACTCTTTCACGGAAAAACTTCCGGACGGATTTGGATGGAACTTTACAGTATTATAGGTTATACATCGGAATAACATATAGCCTACAATTTGTAATGATTTTATATAATTTTGATCGTCGATCGATCGAAAAAAATCTGACCTCTGAGAGCTACCTTGGCGTACGCTGCCCAAGCCATTGGAGTAACACAAACATGATGTACCGTAGGATTGTTTGTCTTGAATAATTCTAAATAAAAGTCCGCGACTGGACATATTTTATGTGGAAGCCACCTGGACCAAAATTGTAAACCATAAATTAAGTAAAAAATATATATATTTATTTAAAATGATCTGTCACGAAATTTAATGTGGCAGACCAAATTCCACGAGAGCCAAGCCGCGGGCAAAAGCTAGTGTTTATATAAATAGTTCATCTAATCTAATCGCATATACTCCAAGCGCGTTGTGCTTCTCGTACAGTGGTGTCTAGTGGAAAGTAAAATACAATCCTCATTTCAATAACATCAAAATTAAAAAAGATTACAAATATATATTTTTTATTATTATTATTCAGCCTATTCTAACGTATGGCCGTGAGGCTTGTACACTAACGCTAAAGGAAGAGAAGAAACTATCATCCAATCTAGTTGCAGAGCGAAAAGTCTTCCGAAAGATCCTGGGCCCGAACAAAAGTGATGATGGCAGTTGGCGAAGTCGAAAAAATGCTGAAATCGAGCATCTGGTGGCCCAACCCAATGTAATAGGAGTGACTAACGCTCACTGACTTCATTGGCTGGGCCACGTTGAGAATAGGGGAGGATCGCGCGGTCAAGAGAGCGTATGTGCGTCGCCCAACTGGACGACGTCCTGTGTGGCGCCCCAGGTACCACTGGAGAGATACGATCGAGGATGATCGTATCTCTCCAGTGGTACCTGAAGTTGCACAAGACAGGGCACGGTGGCGTAAGATCTGTGCGGAGGCCAAGATCCATTTTGGGTCGCTGCACCAACAAATTTAGTTAGTTATATTTTTTTATTATTAGGGAGCATCATTAATTGCGGAACCTGTTCTTTCTTTCAATGTAGTCCTCTCCCCTCCCCTTGATGAGATTAAGTGACATTTAGCGGAACGAGGGGTGCGCATAAACCATGTTGGGACTTGAGATTTATTCTTCAGTTGTTAAAAGACTACATTTTTCTTTATAAAAGAGAAAAATAATACAAAGTTCACATGTACGATAACTAAATGAACTAAATCTAAAACCATTTCTTTTATTTTCTTTCAGAAACTCTGAACGCTTTACTTTTTTTTATTACTCTCCAAAATAAATAATTTTATTCATTTATTCTTTTTACATTTTGGTACAAAAGCGGACTTAATGCCGGAAGACATTCTCTGCCAGTCAGTGCCTTTGGAGTGATGAAAAGATTTTTCAACAGTAGATACAATATATAATAAATAGGAAAATAATAAGTTAATTTAAATACTTTTTTTTGCTTCATCTTTTGAAACTGCCCATGACATTCTTCCATTTAGGAAAAATGAGTCATTACATAAGAAGTGAAAGAAAAATTTTATATATTTTATTACTTTTGTTTTTTTACATTACAGACGAGTTGTCGACGTTTAAGCCAAGTCTACACTTGTCTTAAACGTCGACAACTCTTCTGTCAACAATATAGATTACTATACAGATAATACAAGCCTACGCTTGTACTATCTGTATAGTAATCTATATTGATTAAAAGTTAAATTAAAATATTACATAATTCCTCCCCCCCGTTTCCTTTGGTGGTTTTCTGAATTTTTTTTTGTAAATTTGTGTTCTTATTATAAAATAAGTTTAAAAAAAATGGAATTCGAAGAAATTTCACTGGACCCCTCCATTATGAGCTCACATAACTAATTGATGACTCTTTATAAATTCACATTATATTTTTTCATACGTCTGGTATATAGATGAAGCAGGCGACAAGCTGTCTATCACACAAGTAATCGAACGTCAGCACATTCCAACACTGTCCATGTCAGCTATCTTCGCGTACTGTTGTAGGTCATAGCATTGTCGCGGCGAAAGTGGTGTAACGAATAAAACACGTGTGGCAAAAAACCAATCAAGGTCGACACCAGACGTTGACAGAAACAAGTTTAAAAACAATAATATTGTCTTTATGGAACGGCAAACGAAATTGAATGTACTACAAACCATTACGATAAATATATATATATATATATATATATATATATATATATATATATATATATATATATATATATATATATATATAGACTTCCCGCCAACTTACATCAGTGACGTTGTTTTTTTTTTGATTATCATAGTCTTATATTGTTATCGGTTATATTGTTTAATTGTGGTAGCGTATTATTCTATATACATAGTTTGATTAAGGCGTATAAGTGAAGTGATATGAAATAAATGCGTGTATCGTGACTTTTTAAGATGATTGAAAAAGTCCATGGAAGATTTTGGTAGAATAGCCACCATTTTATCGTGACAAGCTGTACTAGTATATAAGCAAGTAAATAATAGTATATAAGCAAACTTTATAAGCACGACTAGTAACATTTTAAGAGATTTGATATTATTCCATTTTACTTGACACTGGCACAATAGTTTTAACTAATTGCCATCAAAGAAAAGAAAAGAAAATAATAGTTCTCTGCTTTTTTCTTCACATTTCTTTTTTTATCTCTGTCTCTTATTTTGATTTATTTTATATGTTTTTTTTATATATATTTATTATATATTACAATAAAATAATAAGATGGGGATAATATCGTAGTTGCCCAATTAATTATTGTTTAGTTTTTAGTATTTTAGTTTAATGATGTTTTGTGCTACTGTTTGTTGTCCTTTAATTAATAAAAAGAAATTACTAGTCTCTTTCAAAAAAATATTGTAAGGTTATGGTAATTAAAGTTTACCGATGCATCGCAATACCCGAACAATAATGATGGCACGAAGTCTCCTGATTTTTGGAGGAATAGACCAACATTACCCACCTATACAAGGCGGGTCGGCGAGACATCCAGAGTGGGAATGAATACCTACAGCCCATACGTATATTTATCCCGATGCGAAAATCGCACCCGAAAGCGATAGCTTCGGCACTGAATCAATTATAATTCATCGCTATTCGATTAAACAAATAACAATTAGTAAATTGAAAAAATCTTAAACCTTATATTGCATAATAAAAATTATTCACACAAAAAGTCACCCATTTAAGATACGCAAAAACGAAACAAAAAATAATTGTCCATGAATAATAAATATGATTTTATAGTTAGAGAGCGTGCGAATCACTTATTTGTGTATAATCAGCGCCATCTATATCCACAATATCAGAAGCAACGAATATATGCTGCCTAGAATATCAATAATCATTTTTAATAAGGTTTATATGTTAATATTGTTGCCTGCCTTGCTAGATATCATTTATAATTTTTTTTTTCAATCCAAATCATTGCGTTTTATCAATTTGTTAAACATCTTACTAGTATACTATAAGGTGAACGTTCAGAAATTTTCAGTCAAAATAATCGAATGAATGAAAAATCGATTTTCTGCAAAATTAAAGTAATTCAACTCTATAGAATCAGCTATTTTCAACGGCATTCCCGAAACCATACATGGGAAGGCACAGACATGGAAAGTTTCAAAAAATAAGCCTACACAATTCTCAAAGGCGTTGCCGAATGCTTTTGCAATGCCTCTGATGTGCGGCGTTGATTGCTTTTCAGGCTTTTTTACCTTTTTATTCCATAAAAAATTTCCTTGGACGAGCCAGCCCATTCGTTTTTCATCTATATATGTCCCAGTACTGGGTATGGGCATCACCATTTCTAGTGGAAGGGACATCAACCCACCATGCTTGTCCATGGCGGATTGGTGGGGGACCCAGACTCGGAATAAATAACACCAAAAAACTATTAAAAAAAAACATATTTATCCCAATGCAGGAATCGAACTCGCGACTCTGAAGGTGCTAATTTTAAACAAAAAGAACTTCTCGATTTAATTATCACCTTTTCTTGTTGGCGTGTGAGAAACTTGTCTATATACAACAATGTAGGTATGTGTAGAGTTGTACCAAGCGTGAAATGCATTACTTAGTATCGGTGAAGACGCAAAAAACGGTGTTGAGCATCGTGTGATTTCACATCGCACGTTTATGTAACTGATGCGCATTCGTAGTGACGTGTACGTACGTATCGCGTAAAATTTTCCCTACGTGTACGGGTCGCACACACACACTCCGAATGCAAATCGAATCATAGTTTATTTATTTACGTGTATTTCTTTCATTGTGCTATTATCTCATGTTATTCAAAATAAACACTCGAATTTCACAATTTTTTTTTGGGATAGGGAGGCAAACTAATGCCGCCAACAAACATAGACCATAGATATCAAAAATGTATTGCCGGCTTCTAAGATACGCTACGCTTCCGTAGGTATCGATTGATGGCAGAAAAACAATTCTTTTGGTCTTTACTATAAGCGCATTTTGCAAAACGCACATTGGATTTTTTATTAATTTAATTTAGTTATTGAGAAGTAGTTACTAAATAATTTTAGATTTTGAGTCACCTCATTTTTTTATTTTCAATTAAATATATTTTCTTGTTTACGGAATAAATAAGGTTTTAATTATAATATTTTTTTTTAAATGAATAACACTGCTCATAAAGTTTACAAAAGGACAGATTTCTTTATCTCCGAAAGCGATGACAGAAAATTAGACTTTTGCTCGCTGAGAATTTAATAAATCCATTTATCGTCGCTTTTTAATTTGACTCCAATAGTCCGTAGCAACTTTTGGTATGGTATCTACTATTTTGTCTAGCTTTTTAATTTCGAATTATTATAATAAACTACATTTCAGTTATTATACCCTAACTGATACAAATATAATTACTACAACTTATTGCCTTAGGCCAAGAAGAATATTAGAATATAATACATCGAAAATTCCACTTAAACATATTTTATGAATGATACCATTTTGCTATTGCAAAATTTCGTAAATATTTATTTCATGCGAGAACAATAGCTTATTCCAAGATAAATTATTATATAAGACAGTTGTATAAAGTTAGTTACTGCTCTCTCATAAGAATGTACTAACAATAGGTTAAGAGTAGCACGTTAAAAATTATCAGTTTAAATGATAAAATAAAACTAATACAAACTAGTTAACCGATTTTGCAGTGGTGAAATTAGTCATTTTTAAGAAATAATTCAAAGGTTAATGAACTTAAAGTTTTTCATCTTTTTAGCACATTTTATAAGACCGATGCGACGAGCAGTTCAAATAACAGATACACTATCGATGTTCATCTAGAAAACAGTGGGAGAGACGCCAATCGTCTTTCTGTTTCGTCGAGAAATGTACACCAACAGCATACTTGTGGATCACGCTTCTTAGGATTGAGGGAGGGAATGAAAAGTAGCAGAACAACTTTTTAATTACGTTCTTTACCTTTGTTTCTCCGAGTCTCAATGCTCGTTTGCCTTCCTGTTCCATTAAAAAAATACAATAATTATTTGACAACAACAAACTGTCGTGAATTTTACATTTTTCGTCTTCTAAAATTATTTTTATTTTCAATTGATTTAATTATAATAGGAGATTTTAAAATTGTATCTGGCAACACTGTAACTTATAATTGCCGATTACGGTCGCGAACGTAGAAGCGAATTACGATCATTTCCACCACCTAAAGTACATATAAAACACTGCGGAGATGAAAATATCTTGAAGCAGTAACTGAAACGATCGGCCGAGAACAGCCTTTGGAAATGGTCGTGGATAGAACTTAAATAAGCCCGTTGTTTCCACCAACCAAGGTAATAGTTTTAGAGATTACATTTTGAGTCATTGCTTTTAATAGCGTAGGAATAAAGTTTTAGTTAGACTATATATAATGCCCATTTATTAAAAAAAACAATTAAAACCGTACCTAGAAGGGAAAGCATATTATATTAGGTGTACAAATAAGTTTCCGCGGTTTGTCAAAAGATGGCCCCACCAGAAGGTTATGGAGAAATTGTCAGATGTAAAACGTAATATCCCAAGTTTAGTCATCTGGCAACACCATAACCTTAAAGTACTAGTGATTCCGTATCAGCATCACGTAATTTTTTTCGTGCAAAAATGTCAAGTTTTATTCCGAATAAGC